>CM069152.1:35484449-36049449 GCA_035221665.1 Okamejei kenojei | reverse complement strand
CCCTTCTTCAGACTCAAATTCGTTAGGGTCTGAAGAAGGGTCTCGACCCGAAACGTCACACATTCCTTCTCTCCAGAGATGCTGCCTGTCCCGCTGAGTTACTCCAGCATTTTGTGTCTATCTTCGGTGTAAACCAGCATCTGCAGTTCTTCCTGTCCATTGGCTGAATTTAGATCTGCAGTCTTCAATGAAGGCAGACACAGGAGACAGTGGATGCTGGAATGTGGAACAATAAGCAATCTGCTGGAGGAACTAACAGCATCTGTGGCAGGGGGCGAGGGGGGAAAAAAATGTCAACATTTCGGGTTGCAACTTTGCATCAGCACTGAGTGGAGAGAGACGATAGGCAGTGTAAAGAGGGGAGGGGGAGACAGGGGTAAGCAAGTGAATCGAGAATGCTTGAAGGGTGAAGGGCAGATGAAGCCAGGTAGGGGAGGGAGACGGAGGGCAAGGAGGGGATGGAGTTGGGAGTCAGAAATAGGTGAATGATATGAGGAGGCAGACAAAAATAAACAAAAAAGTAGCAGTTTGAGCCAGGTAGGGGGAGGCAAGGGTAAAGGTGAAGACGGCTAGGAAGGTGACAAGGGGGAGCACCAAAGCTACTAGGGGCGGCAACAATTTTCAGTAAATCTATGACTTTGACACAAGGCACACTAGCAACTTGATGAGTGCTGAAAAATAGCAACCGAAATAAAGTATGGAAAAGTGGGGCAGCAAACACTGGAAGGACATGTTCATAGTGGAGCCTGCAAGGGCACAACACCTCTCCCCATTTAAATAATCAAAGAGATTAAGGACATATTTACGTGTACATTATGCTGCCTTACAGCATCAGAGACCCAGGTTCAATCCTGCCGACGGGTGTTGTCTGTACGGAGTTTCAACGTTCTCCCTGTGACCTGCGTGGGTGTTCCCCGGGTGCTCCAGGTTTCTTACCCCATTCCAAACACATACACGTTTGTAGGTTAATTTGCTTTGGTAAAGATTGGGAATTGTCCCTAGGCTGTCTGTTAGAAAGTGTATGAGGCTGGCATTTGTTGCTGATTGATTTGACCCTCTTGGTTTGTTTGAGGAAATGTCAGGGAGTACAAGCATGAAGAATAAGCTGGATCTAATCCCCGGCTAACTGCACTGACTGAGAATTCTGCACTGTCGGGCGGGCGAAAGTCTGTGCTGAATCTACATCGCACTACCCTGCATTGGGTGACCAAGCAGAACTGATTCTGATTATAAATAACCAAATGAATTTGAACTGTGTTCTAAATAATGTATCCGTTTATAGAGCCAGATATACCTTGGACATGACAGCGGGAGCTTTACACTGAGATATTTTATGTTCTTTGCCATTATAATTGATCCACCCTGGGTTCAGTATGAAGTTAAAAGGATACATCATAAAGGACAAGGGAAAAAACAGTCTATGAACATATCCTGTGCCTGCTCTCAAGAAGGCAGCCATCATGCAATAACTTTACTCTTTGATAAACACCCGCGTTATCTTTTCTAGCCAGCTGTTTTCATTGTGCTTGATCACCATTTTATGCAGTTCCTTTCTCTCCATTGCAGAGAAACTCCAAAGGCATTTCAGTGAATAGAATTCTTTGATATACAGCGCTAATGTTTCTTGTATCCATTTGCGGAATGACAAGTAAACTCTCAGCTAGACTTCAAACAACGGTGAAAAAATACTTGCACAGATCTTGCCAACTGTAAACACATGGAATGACATGAAAACTCAGCAAATTTTAGGACTTAATAGTTCACTTCAGAGATACAGTGCGGAAACAGGCCCTTCAGCCCACAAGCCTGTGCCGACCAGCGATCAACCCACACACTTGCACTATCCCACACACGAGGGATAATTTACAATTTTTCCCGAAGCCAATTCACCTACAAACTTTGGAGTGTGGGAGGAAACCGGAGCACCTGGAGAAAACCCACGCGATCACAGGGAGAACGTACAAACTCCATACAGACAGCACCCGTAGTCGGGATTGTACCTAGATCTCTGTGAGGCAGCAATTCTACCACTGCGCTACTATGCTGCCCTGTGCTAATCATTTTCTCTCTGGAAAATAATCTTTACTTTTGGAGGTGGTGATGCAAACCTGCAAACCTTGTATTACATGTGTATTGGTTTAGTGCGGCTAATCAAAACATTGCTGTAGTGCATTGTTTCACCATCTAATGATAATGAACCAAAGCTGAAAACAGGATTAGACTAGTTGGAAGCTGATTTTACCCCACCCAAGTCTGCTGAATCCAATTATAGTTGCCTGATTTTGAAATGACTAAGGACCTCCAAACTAACTACCTGACTGATTGTAATGAGGGTGTCACAACCCCAGGTGGCTACCTCTTTAAATAGTTATCACATCTAGGAATGTCAGATCTGCATTTTGGAGGAACGTCTCATGTTAGACGGTTATCATTCATATTCCATATATCTTGTTGAGTAATTGTGTGTATGCAAAGATTATATGATATGCTTGATTTGCCAAATTCAGTTGGAAATGCATTAGCTTGGAAAGGCTTTCAAATTTGTATGTAGGAGCTGATGAAGCAAAGTGGCTTTAGATTAATGACAGAATTTACAGATTGAAATGATACACATTTGTAATTTTCTCTTCGGAAGTGAGAACATAGCAAAATTAAATTGAATAGTACATTTGTTATGAGAAAAGGACATGTGTAATTTGTCATTAGATATGTATCTTTTTTATTAAAAATCCACTGGATTCAACAGCTTTCTAGACAGAATCAAGGGATATGGGGATAAAGCAGGAAGGGGGTACTGAATTTGGATGATTAGCCATGATCATATTGAATGGTTCAAATGGCCAAATGGCCTACTCCCTCACCTATTTTCTATGTTTTCTATCTTGCTACTACACATCCTTCCATCCTGTCTCTGGTAAGATGCCATCTCCAACTCTGCCACATCTGTTGATGCATTTCATTCCGGGCCATCCTTCTTCAGGAAATAGAACTTCCCTCCTCATTGTAATTGATGGTACTCTTGCCCAGATCTCCTCCATTTCCTGCACATCTGCCCTCACCCTGTCTCCTGCCAGACAGAAGACAGACACAAAATGCTGGAGTAACTCAGCGGGTCAGGCAGCAGCATCTCTGGAGAGAAGGAATGGGTGAACTTTTGAGTTGAGACCCTTCTTCAGACTGGGAGTCGGGGGAGAGGGAGACACAGAGATATGGAATGGATTAGATCAATGTTAGCTAGGAGACGGTGACAACAAAGTGAACTGAGATGAAATGTAATCGGGGACGGTCGGACTGGTCGGAGAACTGGGAAGGGGGAGCGATGGAGAAAGAGTGAAAGCAAGGGTTACTTGAAGTTAGAGAAGTCAATATTCATATCGCTGGGGTGTAAGCTCACCAGACAGAATAGGACTAGAGTCCTCTTGGTCCTCACCTTTCACCCCATCACTCCTTGCATCTAGCATATCGTTCTTCAACATCTCTGACAAATACAACTATCAGACCTGCCATAGTTATCTCCCCTCCACTCTTTTTGTCCAGAGGAAGGGTGAAGCCTGAAAGATCCCTGACCAACAGCTTGTTTTTTTACTATGTAATATCTTCTTGATGAGCACTGGAACAATTGACTAAGTGCAAAGCAGTTCCATTTATATGACAGCGTATCCAGCTGCAAATGTTCATTCCCAAGCAATGGAAGCAAATCACATGTCTCAGTTGCTCATTGTGAGGAGAGCTAAAATAAGTTCCATTTCATACCACAACTTTATTGATAGCTACTTTGGAAAAGTAACACTTACATTTGGATGTCAATAAACAACATATAATGGACAATATTGTTGGTTGGATATCAGCATGTGAAGAAGGCAAGTTTCGCAAACTTGCAGTTTATTGAATGCAGCATATTTTAAGGTAACCTGAAGGCGCACTATTATTTTTCTAAGTGATGCAATGATTCACTTTCACTTCTTCCAATCTGATGTATTGCATTCGCTGTTCATGAGGTGGTCTCATCTGCACTGGAGAAACCAGATGCAGATTGGGTGGTGGCTTTATGAAGCACTTTCTTTTGGTCTGCACAGACAACACTCAGATTCCAGCAGCTTGTCACTCTAATTCAACTTGCCATTTCCATTTCAATGACCTAGTTATCTGTGGCATCCGGTATTATTTTATTGAGGTCCACTGCAAGCTTGAGGAAAAGCACCTCACCCTCCATCTGGCAATGTTGCAGACTCAGGACTGAAACTAAGCATGCAGGTATAGCAGGCAGTGAAGAAATCTAATGGCATGTTGGCCTTCATTGCGAGAGGATTTGAGTTGAGGAGCAAGGAGGTCCTACTACAGTTGTACTGGCCCCTGGTGAGACGGCACCTGGAATATTATGTGCAATTTTGGTCTCCTAATTCCTAGTTTTTATGAGCAATTTTGGTCTCCTAATCCCTAGTTTGGAGGGATATAGACCAAACGCAGGCAGGTTTGACTAGTGTAGCTGGGACATGTTGGTCGGTGTGGGCGTTGGGCCGGTTTCCACACTGTCTCACTCTATGATTCAATGACTCCATGTATTTTTCTTTCCAGAGACGCTGCCTGCTTTGGTAGCTATTTCTTACATTTTCTTGCTTTTAATTCTTTGTTACAGCTGTGAGCTGCTTCTAAGTCTCCTCATTAATCCATTCGCTACACACTTAATTAATAGCGTAGCATTATGACTATGTAGGATCGACTGAATCCCACGACAGAAAGCAAACGGGAAACGACGTTCAGCGGAGCCAGACACATCGCGTCACGTTTATTCCAGAAGCCCCTTTTATCTACATTCTCACCAATCATAACCCGTGTGCAGATAAGGCCAATTAGTGCGTCTGACCTTGGAATTGTTATTGAGGTCTTGTGGCTGGGCCTTCTCGAGTTGCCAGCGGTGATAGGCTGTATGCAAAACCAACGTGAGTGTGAAGGTCCCACCCTATCATAGGTATTCCAAACCATCCCCGACCTCATCCTCTCTGACATTAAAACAAAGCTGTTTTCTCACTTTTCTATCTCTGATTATGTGTCATCGACCCAAAATGTAAACACTCTTTCTCTCCCTAAGACCTGCTGAATGTTTCCAACATGTTCCAGCAGTTCCTGTTCTTATTTCCTTTTTTCAGTATCTGCAGATTTTTTGATTTTCAGAACTTTTCCAAATGATTTAAAGAATTATTTATTCTATTTAATGAAATATAACTTCAAGTCGTCAAGCACCTCTGTGTTGAACTTGTGACCAACTCTATCAAACCAAATGAAATGTGGTCAGATTAATGCAAAGCACCACTGTTTCGGGGCATGGAGTATTATTTTCTGATCCATTAGAATCACTAAACTCTATATTTATGTACCTGAGTAATAGCAACACTAGGTGAGGAAGAAAGCTAGAATAAGCTTAAACAGATGTGGGCAGGACTGCAGGAGCTCTACCTGGCAGCCATTTTGTTGCTTATTTAGCACTAAGGTCGGAGCAAGTCAGAGCCTGAAATATATATACTGTTTACGCAGCTGAAGATAATATTTTCCCATTGATAGTAGGTATTAGATTGTGCTGAATGAATATGATCTATAATCTGCATGATAAAGACTCTGCCATATGGGGGAGTTAGTGGGCATCTCCCAAAGTCCCAGAGGCATAAATGTTCAGGGTCAAGTTCATGCCAATAATTTTGACCACGATCCACTCGCATTCTCTCAGTAGCGACATCAGGAATTATGAGAATTTCACTCACATCTGTGACAGTTGCAGCATTTATTTTCTGACTTACCATGGTGTTAAAAGTGGTTGGTCCTGAAAAAAATGCTGTTGCCAGCATAAGGAAAATAACAAGTTAATTCGCTCTGTCTTCATGCATAGAATCAAAGAGTCATATAGCGTGGAAATAGGCCCTTCGGCCCAACTTTCCAAACATGTCCCATCTACACTAGTCCCACCAGCCTGCATTTGGCCCATCTATATTACTAAAAGTCTGATCTTGACCGCTTTTGGCTCACTGTGCTGTGATTTCCGAGAGAACGCCGCAACCTACAACCGTCATTTTTGGCCAACTCGCTCAGAGTCCGCCTTCCTGGACCAGAGCATTTTTCTCATCGATGAAAAATCAGAGAGATATTAATGTTTTTTTTTAATTTGCCATTCTCTCTGCTGCCTCTGCTGGTGGGAGGGGGGAGGGACTATAAAACCCGGAAGTGGTGTGCCTCACTCAGTCTCTGCAAGATGGAGGAAGCCCGAGGGTCACGTCTCTCTGAGCTCTGAATAACACTGAACACATGTCTACTCAACTGTGAGTGCCCTTAATGTGGTTTGAAAATGAAAATATGGTTGGTTTGAAGGAAAAAGGCACTGCCTGCAAATGGTTGTTTGGGGGATTTGGGTTGAAGTTAAAAGGCACTACTGCAACTGATGGCTTGGGTGCTTTGGGTTGAAGTTAAAAGACACTACTGCAAATGGTGGCTTGGGTGCTTTGGGTTGAAGTTAAAAGGCACTACTGCAAATGGTGGTTTGGGTGCTTTGGGTAACTTCCTGTTTGTACTGTATATTGATTTTAGATAAAACGCTACCACTTACAGGTGTAATTTTTGGCCATCTTTCTCAGCCCCCTCTGCTCAGCAGGTGCAGAGGATTCTTCCCATCAATGAAAAATAAAAGTGTTATCAGTGTTTTAAAAATGTTGAGAATCTCTCTCCTGTCAATCACGCCGTGAAGGCCACACCTTTTCCGGTGGGAGGGGGAGGGGTTATAAAACCCGGAAGTGTGGGTGTGGCTCAGTTTCTGCATGATGGGGGGAGGGAGAGGTCACGACTGTCTGAGCTGTGAATCAACTGAACACACTGAATGTCTACTGAACTGTGAGTGTGGTGTTTTGTGTGGTTTTATGGTGGTTTCACCCTGCATGAAATGGTATGAAACTGCACTTGAATTTGGTGGCCTTGCACCCTGCTTGAAGTGGTAGGAAACTGCACTTGAATTTGGTGGCCTTGCACCCTGCTTCAAATGGTAGGAAACTGCACTTGAATTTGGTGGCCTTGCACCCTGCTCGAAGTGGTAAGAAACTGCACTTGAATTTGGTGGCCTTGCACCCTGCTTGAAATGGTAGGAAAATGGATTTGAATATGGTGGCCTTGCACCCTGCTTGAAATGGAATTTCAAGGAATAGCCATGAGTCAAATGCCAGCCCACCAGCCATGAGTGAGCTGCCAGCACATCAGGCTTGAGGGACTGAGCTGCCACCCCAAGAACCCATACCAGTGCCCCAGAAAGCCCCCGCCCCCCCCACTGGCCACCAATATTGGAATTGGTGGAGAGGTGGAATATTGCGTCGGGGGACCAGCCCACCCGTGTGAACATGGGACCCAACGGGTTCCACTTAGTCTAGTATCCCTCTAAACTTGTCCTATCCATGTACCTGTCTAATTGTTTCTTAAACGTTGCAATAGTCCCTGCTGCAACTAACTCCTCCGGCAGCTCATTCCACACACCCACCACCCTTTGCGTGAAAAAATTACCCCTCAGATTCCAATTAAATCTTTCCCCCTTCACCTTAAACCAATGTCCTCTGGTTCTCGTTTCCCCTACTCTGGGCAAGATACTCTGTGTGGCTACCCGAACTATTCCTCTCATGATTTTATACACCTCTATAAGATCAGCCCTCATCCCCCTGCGCTCCGAAAGCTTTCTGCAGATCTTCTAAAACAGAGGGACACCAAAAGGGATACCCATATCTCTGACATCATAGATACCGATTTACTCCTCCTGGGAGACACAGATATAGAGAGTCGATGACTGCAGGATACTGGAGATCTCATTAATTTCTTCTCTCCCAAAAGAGCAATATGCAAAAGAAAAGCACCAAAATAATTGTTTGGAAAGCTGCACTGCTCTTTGTTGACATTGTGTTTACAGCTGCTTGTTAGTAACGACCATGCATGAGAGAGGGAGAGGGAGGGGGAGGGGGAGGGTGAGAGAGAGAGTTCATGTAGACCTTATTTATACTGGGTGCCAACCATCTGGACCATTGCCCTAGCGCTTCTGATGCATTAGATGTCATTTCAATTTTATTCAGCTCTTTAATGAGCCTGGAATATGGCAGCTGTGTAGGTGCACAGCTTTACCTGGGAACATTTCCATTCAACTAACTCTGTGGTGCTCCAACTGGCCTGCTGGCTCAGAGCAGATTGTTCATGCAGGCCTGAGATCGATTGATCTGGAGTTTTCTGCAAAACCCTTGGAGATCCAATACATCCATAAATTATTATAGACTCTGGGTCAAATCCTGACACCTTCCAGAGTCCAGTTTAAATATCTTTCAGAGAGTATTGAGCAGATCACATTGCCCCAGCCCCCATCATTTGGAGAGGCCAGGTATGATGGACATCAGCCTTTAAAATCACTGGTGATCTTATTGGTGTCTCCTCCTCACAACATAACTGGTCTCCAACACTCATCAAGAAGGCGGCACAGTGCCGCATTGATAGAGTTGCTGCCTTACTGCACTTATAGCGCCAGAGACCCAGGTTCGATCCTTGCTGCTGGTGCTTGTCTGTCCGGACTGTGTAAGTTCTCCCCGTGACTTGCGTCGGTTTTCTCAGACAACTCCGGTTTCTTCCCACACTCCAAAGACGTACAGGTTTGTAGGTTAATTGGCTTGGTATGAATGTTAAAAATTGTCCTTAGTGTAGGATAGTGTTAATGAGTGGGGATCGCTGGTCGATGGGCCGAAAGGCCTGTTTCCGTGCTGTATCTCTAAACAAAACTAAATTAAATAGTCATTCACAGAAGAAGATGCCTTCTCTACTTGCACCCAGCCAACATTGGGGTCGTCTCTGCTGATCGCAGTAATAGCCATCAATATTGATTATAATAAGTGAAGTATGTTCTCCTGCATTTACCTAATTCTCCTAATTCGACCTCTGAGGCATTGGTCCACTCCCCCACGCCGGTGATATCACCAGCTCTGTCTCCGGAGAAAAAGAATGGAGATGGCCTTTATCATACACACTCTGGTCGTGTTTGCAGGCCGGTTGTGAAGTATCCGGACTATGTTTGACTTTACTTTACATATGTTTGTCATCGGTTGTGATATTTGCTTTGCTTAGTTATGAGTCTGCAGTGTTGTTAATTCTTTAAGAGGGGGGAATGTAGATTAGAGGCTCATGTTATGAGTCATGCTTTGTAGTTATGCCTACTAGTTTATTAGTGTCGCACTCCGCTAGACTCCGCAGTTTTGGAGTACACTCCCAAGTGAGAGTTTGTACTTATTTGGCTTGAATAAACAGTGTTTAACCTGACGTGGCATGAGGTCTTTATTATCACAAGGGCCATAAATAACACATAGCGTCTCTTCTTTGCCTGTCTAAATATTGTCCTCTTTGTGTGAGAATCAGTGATCTCATGGAGAAAGGGTTGTGAGGATGTGCTTGTAATGGAAGAGAAGTTTAGGGCTGATTTCAAATGCACGCTTGAAACTCAGGAACATAGACGTCAGGGACTGAATGTACAGAAGTCTTAAGAACAATGTGCTATCTGTTAATCAATATGTACGCATTTTTCGAGTCTGCAATGACTAGTTATTGAAGTTAAGCCTGATAAGCAGGTGCAGCATTCACATTATTATGGAGAAGCTAATGGCTATTACAATGATGAATGCTGCTATGGAGTAGGAAGTCTCATATCCAGGCTCCCATGAACCATGGTTTCACCAACCTCTTTCACATAACATGCAAAGTAAAGTTTCCTTTGCCTTTCTTAACTTTGACACTTAAAGAACATGACTATCATCTAAAAGAACAATGTGCTTCTTAAAAATGTTCTCATAACGATGGAGAACTGCCTCAAAATTCATCTAGGGTGAGAAATGGAATGAATTTGAGAGACACGGCATAATATATTGATGCTACTGCACAGCTGTTAGCATCCAACAGGGATCGCATTTCAACGGAGGTATATTTTTAATTACAGGCACAAACTTTTACTGGGTCACCTCTGCGCACTTTCAAGGCACATTATTCATTGTCGTTCTCATTTTGAAGATAAATTATGAGTGGGCCATGCCTCTCTGTGTCTGAGGTTGATTAGTTTGCATTAATCAAAAGCAATGAGACCTACATGTCAAAAGAGTTAGGTCACAGCTCAACTTGAACTTGATGAATGGTGGAGCAGATTTGACGTACCTTTTCCTGGTCTGTCTGCTTGTGCATTTGGCTCAGCGGTTCTTTGTTGTCAGAAATGCACCGCACAGTGAAATTCTTTTAGAATATCTCGCACCTGCATGAGTCCGCATATTTTGATGCCATTTACAAATAAAAAAAGTCCAAAGTCCGGTCCACGCGCTGGGCGTAGTGGAACGCCCCGATCCCAGGTAAGCCTCAGGCTGCTGAGGGCCTCCTCGGGTTTGGCTTGCGAATCAATGTCCCTCTCCTCGACAGACCGCTTCTGTGTCCAGGGGTCGCCTCGTACAACCGACCTCGAAGGCGCTGGAGTGAATACCCCGGTCCCGATGCTGATCCTGCTTGACATTAACAGTCACGTAATCCCCTGCAGGCGTCATGCTCACTGACTCAAACGATCCAAACTGCCTTTCCCTGCATCCTGAGATTTTTAGGTCATCTCAGGTATTCTTCAGCAGCTGCCTTGGCTGAAGCAACATGTCTGGAAAGCAAGTCATTAATAGGTGACCCATTTGGATTAATACACCAGATGGTGCTTTTACCCACCAGGATGTTCAACAGTCTGTAGAATTTGTACACCTTTTTGCTAACGTCACCAAAGGTCCTCAAGATCAACTGGGATGAGAAAGACAACCAGGAAACTCTGCAGGTTGTCAACTGTCTGTATGAGCATTAAGTTGTGGTTCCAGGTAAGGCAGCTGGAGATGAGACTGCCATGCTTTCATTTCAATGGCTGACGATAGCTAGTACATGTTGGCTTCATCAGCGATGACCAGATCTCATGAATGAACAGATAATGAACCTTCTGCTCTTGCCATCTGTGAAAAAGAGTTTCAGCTGAAGGTTGGGAATGGAAAGCAGCAGTCTACTCAGCATTGGCAATCTTCCCTTTCACTGGCAGGGCAGGATGAGTGCTGGAGGTGAGTTTTCATAAAATAGAAAGCTTGAATAGAGCAGAGTCATCACAATGCTTGACTCTCCATGCCCACTCTCGCCAGTGATGAGGGTGAAGAGAGAGTTGGACGTGGACATCATCCATGTTAGTGACGGATGTTCTCGGATCAGCAATAGAATCATCGCATCAAAGGATTACAATAGCACATGGAGCTGCTATTGAGCCCATCAAGCCTGTGCGGGCTCTGGACAACCCAGTCAGTCTTATTCCCCTGCTCATTCCTCCAGCCCATACAATTATCCTCTCTGAAGAGCTAATAAAAGACACTAGTAGAGGAATGAAAATATGCTTCAGGAGGATGTCTCCAAGTGAAGTAAGGAATAAATATTTCCATTAAATGGGGGGGGGGGGGGGGGTGCAGAGAACAAAGAGGGACCCGACTTGGGGGGGGGGGGGGGGGGGGGGGACCGGCAAGAACAAAGAGGGACTATAATGAATAATGTGTAACAATGTCCAAGCCCTATAAGTGGTGACTCTTTGCATACCTTGTGTTTGGTGTGCAAAATAAAGAATTTCACCGTGACATGTCACATGTGATATCAAAATATCAATCAATCAATTAATCAATAAGAAATGGACATAAACACTAATTTTTGCTGCACAGTATAAAGATAAATATCAATATGTGTACAGTTGGTGCTGTTTTAATTGTTCCACAACTCTTGTGTGAACAGGTCTGCATAATTAAGTTAATTACTGCGAAGGAAAATCATCATTGAATACCTTCACATGAAAAAAATGTCTTGGAGAATATAAAGGGTCCTTAGAAACCACATTTGTTTCGTTTTTTTGAAAGGCTTGCCAAGATCCTGCAGGCAGTTGGGAATGGTGAAATGAACTGCAAATTGTCTTGCAGCTGTTGTATCTAACTGGTATGGATGCCCTAGTGGGAGTGGACAGATGTCTAATGTTGAAGTCACAAATTAAGCTGCTTCTGCTGCCATTTCCATTGCTTAAAAATTAATGATTTTCTGGTATTTGCAGATGGGCATTACATGTAGAGAAGAGAGACATTACATGTAGTTCTGCGACAACTGGATAGTTGCATTTCTATTTGGCGTTGCAGAAAACAATTTTGTCATGTGGGAAGGGGGTGTTGGGGCTGGAGAATTTAAGACTCGCGACAATGATTTTTTTAGAAGTCTTTTTTAATACTATTGAGTTTATTTTTTGTTCCTGCAAGCAAAAAGTCCTGCAAAAATATGTTACTCTGTTTAATAGAGTATCATCGCATAAGTGTCAATAGAAGTAATTGGTTGTCAAGTTCAATGTGTAAGAAGGAATTGCAGATGCTGGGTTACACTGAAGATAGAGATAAAATGGTGGAGTAACTCAGTGGGACAGGCAGCAACTCTGGAGAGAAGGAATGGGTGATGTTTCGGGTGGGGACCCTTCTTCAGACCCTTCTTAGAAACATAGAAAATAGGTGCAGAAATAGGCCCTTCGGCCCTTCGAGCCTGCACCGCAATTCAATATGATCATGGCGGATCATCCAACTCAGTATCCTGTACCTGCCTTCTCTCCGTACCCCCTGATCCCTTTAGCTACAAGGGCCACATCTAACTCCCTCTTAAGTATAGCCAATGAACTGACCTCAACTACCTTCTGTGGCAGAGAATTCCACAGATTCACCACTGTTTTCACTGTTTCATTTTCACTGAAACATTTTTCACCACTGAGAAATGTTTTTCTCATCTCGGTCCTAAAAGATTTCCCCCTTATCCTTAAACTGTGACCCCTTGTCCTGGACTTCCCCAACATCGGGAACAATCTTCCTGCATCTAGCCTGTCCAACCCCTTCTTACCTTCTCTCCATGTCCCGATGAGTTAAACCAGCATTTTGTGGTTCTTTATTGTCACATTTACCCTAAAACAGTGATTTTTTTCCTCATACAGATCAGTAAAATTTTACTATATCCATGCACAATTTTACCTAAGTACAATCCAATGATTGTAGTGTAAGAACAGTAGATTACACTGAGGTAATACACAAAGAGTTTAGTTTAGTTTAGAATCATGTGTACCGAGGTGCAGTGAAAAGCTTTTTGTAGCGTGCTAACCAATCAGCAGAAAGTCTGAAGAAGGGTCTCGACCCAAAATGTCACCCATTCCTTTTCTCCAGAAATGCTGTCTCACCAGCATTTTGTGTCTACCAGTAGAACGACTATACATGTTACAATCAAACTGTCCACAGTGTATAGATACATGATAATGGGAATAACGTTTAGCGCATGATAAAATCCAGTAAAGTCCGATTAAAGATAGTCTGAAGGTCTCCAGTGAGTTAGCTAGTAGCTCAGGACCACTTAGTTTTTGATACGATGGTTCAGTTGCTTGATAACAGCTGGGAAGAAATTGTCCATGAATCTGGAGTTTCCAAGTTCAGCGCCATTTTGCATCATTCAAGTTTCAAAGTTCATAAAAGTTTAGGGTGTTATCCTGGCCTTAAAGACCTGTGTTGTCCTGGTGGTGGCGCTGTGCTGGTGTTGCAAGGGTTGGCCTGGCCTGGTGATGTTCTCCACCTCCACTCCTCGCCACTGCAGGCCGCATCCAATCTGTGGCCCACAATAGAACGTCCAGTGGCACCTGATGCATGCAATCTCCTGGCTGCTTCAGGGTCTCCAGCCATGTCCACCTGCAGGAAACCTACCAGACTGTGATCTTCAGACAGTGGCTCCGATTACTGTGGGGAGATTACATAAAAACAGATTTTTTTTTTTGCAAGGTTTTGCTTTTTTCTGCTTGTCCATTTCCAAAAGTAACTTTCAAGTACAGTAGTTCTCTAGTTCCCAATTGAAATTGCATTATAAGCAGTTTGTCCCACATAATACAGATATTTTTTGTGTTCATCTAATTTGCAATGTGGAAGCATGCTTTATAGCAGAATAATCTGAATATTTTGAGTGAGAAAGGGGAAGAAAAACCTGTACTTCTGTTGCATCTCTTGCAGCTTCAAGACATCCCAAGGTAGCTTACAGCCAAGGTCCCACAACAATCAGCATAATTAACATAATGTCTGTTTGTTTAGAGATACAGCGTGGAAAGAGGCCCTTTGGCCCACCGGGTCCGCGCTGACCAGTGATCCCCGTACATTAACACTATCCCACAAGGGACAATTTTTACATTTACCAAGCCAATTAACCTACACACCCAGAGTGTGGGAGGAAACCACCGATCTTGGAGAAAACCCACGCAGGTCACGGGGAGAACGCACAAACTCCGTACTGACAGCACCCATGCTCAGTATCGAACCTGGGTCTCCGGCGCTGCATTTGCTGTAAGGCAGCAACTCCACCGCTGCGCCACTGTGACCGTTATGGAATAACTATTGAGAATGGCACTTCAGACCGGTGATTTAATATCTATTATATCCTCCTGAGTGATTAGAAAGGCCATTGATTTAAGATCTCATTTGAAAGTCAGCACCAAGAGTGTAGCACTCTGTCATTAGTCAACTGCAGTGTTTGAATTTACATCTCATGTGCGCACCATTGATTTAGAGACAAAAGCTTAAACACCACCAATGCAACTAGGAATGTAAATTCAAATAACTTAATAAAATCTGGGGTAAAGTTAGTATCCCCAATGGTGGCAATGAAACAGGCCAATTGTAAATTCCATCTGGTTTCCCAGGGTCCTTCCAAAAAATAAATATTTTCCTCATTATTCAGTCTGGTCTATGGTGACTCCAAACCCATCAAACTGGTCTTAACAGTCACCTCAGGGGCAATTATAATTGAAACATTCAAATGGTATTGCAGCAATATCAACATTCTGTAAACAAAAAATAAAAAAGAAAGAATAATAAAATATGATTAATTTCCAAATCTATCAAATTGGAATTAGAACCATTCAGATGATTTGAAGGCACATTAATCCTGACCCTGTTAATACTTTCAATACCCCAAATATAGTCTGACCATATAAGGTATAGTGACAGTCTCTACGACGTTTCAGGGGTTTAGCCCTCAATAGTCACTTTAATTGATGACCGTGGATCAGTAGGTAATCTATACGCACCCACGAGCCCTCCACGAGACATTCACTGCCGTCGAAAGATGAATATTCCAGAAACAGTCTCGTGATTAATAGTTTATTTACTGAAGAACAAACAGTAAGATAATTCATAAAAGCTTCTTCTTGTATACGTACATTTCAATCTCGTGCATGTTCGTGCATGGTCGAAAACTATGTCTCTCCCACGATCTTCATCGAACTAAACTAAACTCCTAGGGAGTCTGCGCCAGAATCCCAGCTGCAAACCACGTCCCAGACTACGTATAAATCCTACCCACATAATTGCAGGCAGATAAAAAAATTAAAGATAACTGGTTATAATTATAACATACTGATTTAAGCTAAATGGTTACTATATAAGGCAGGTATAGTGTGAAGTGTCTAATCGCGATGTTAGAAGCTATCATAGTACAGTATAAGTCTGAAGAAGAATCTTGACCCAAATCATTGTCTGTCCATACACTCCACAGATGCTGCCTGACCTGCTGAGTTCCTCCTGCACTTTGTGCTTTGCTCAAGGTTCCAGCATCTGCAGTTTCTGGTGTCTTTAATGGTTATGTTACTGGGAGTTTGGCAAATCATTTGGAGTTAAGATCCCATTGCAGCTTTGTGCGCAGTTTCAATTTGGTTGAATAAATATATTTGGAATATACTTTTAAAATATTGATTGGGAAACTGTAGTGCCATTTAAAATGCATCTGACTGCACTGTTTCCTCCATTGAATCCTTTTACTCTTAGTTCATGGGGGAATTATCATTCAATTCATTGGGTCAATATTAATTGCATCCATCCAGCTGAAAGTAAATGAGAGGATATGTCATTAAATTTAAGTGGAGCACTTACATACTCTTCATCTATCTCAATATGATGGATTAAGATTTTAAGTGACAACGATTGAAATGAATTGTCTGTTTGAAAAAAATTATCCAGGATGGACTTCAGTGTTGTCATTGAGTCTTTATATCCTGTGTTAACCTGTGCAGGTGAGCAATTATGCTTTCCATTAGTTTATAGCTTAGTTTAGAGATGCAGAGTGGAAACAGGCCTTTCGGGTCTACCAAGTCGACGTGAACCGTGTCCACGTCCACGGTAGGCCGAAAGGCCTGTTTCACAATCCTCGCACACTAGCACTATCCTACACACACACACACACTAGGGGCAATTTATAATTCTTACTGAAGCAAATTAACCTACAAACCTGTATGTCTTTAGTATGTGGGAGGAAGCACTTAGAGGAAACCCTCACTGTCACAGGGAGAACTTACAAACTCTGTCCAGATAGCACCCGTTGTCAGGATTGAACCTAGATCTCTAGAGTTGTAAGGCAGCAACTCTAGCACTGCACTACTGTACCACAGACGGTTCACCTGTACCTGATATTACTTGGTTTACATGAGACCCTATCCATGTTTTGCACTGATATACTGCATAAATATCTGCTTCCTATTTTAAGAAAATAGGAACATTCCATTTTAAGAAATTTAAATCATTACTGTTGAAATAATCAATTCACCCTGCATGTCAACAATTAGCTTCAAGTTAATGCACCTTTGTGTCCTAGATTTTACTCTTGGTTGACATCACTAAATTGGTCATTATCATATGGATATTTATAAAAAATTGTTGTGTGGAAATTAGTTGCTGTAGATTTCCCATTGGAAGAATGACCATATTTGAAAATAATGCTTTATTGGTTGGAATACATTTTGTGGTAACTTGAAAAGGATGCGAAAGATGCTATATAAATGCGAGCCTTTTGATTGCCATAATGGGTGGCAGAGCTACTGCCTTACAACGCCAGAGACCCGGGTTCGATCCTGACTACGGGTGCTGTCTGTACGGAGTTTGTATCTTCTCCCGGTGACCTGCGTGGGTTTTCTCTGAGATCTTCGGTTTTCTCCCAAACTCCAAAGACGTACAGGTTTGTCAGTTAATTGGCTTGGTGTAAGCGTAAAATTATCCCCAATGTGTGTAGGATATTGTTAATGAGCGGGGATCGCTGGGCGATGCGGACTCAGTGGGCCGAATGGCCTGTTTCCGCACTGTATCTCTAATCTAAGCTAAATAATGGATGGATGGATGTGAATGAATTTGAGAATTAAAAAAATTGAGGCAAATCAGGATCAATCAGATGGTAGGGATCCTGTATCGAAATATTCATCAAGTGTTGTACTCTTCTAAATGCATTCACAGAAAAAATTCTAGATAATAGTATTTTGATTTGTACAGAACTGAAGGTTTGACTTTCTGGAGTCTACAATTGAATTTGTGCAGCTAGTTCTAACTGCTTCGACCCACCAACTGGAATGATGCCCAGGAATTCCAAAGAAAAATTCTGTGTGATTTTAACCTGCATCATATAAGTATTCAATAATATCAAAATATTTTGAAGTACTCTGAAAAGGGTAAAGAAGGCAAAGAAAAAACAAATCATTCTTTCTTAAATGCTTGCAAAATTAAAAGCGTTACGTGGAATTGTCAAAATCGGTTGCCAAAAATTAAATGTACTCTAGTTAAAATAGAGTGGATATAATGTATATTCAGATGGTGAGACACATTAGTTAGTCAATATCCTATTCTCCAAGATTTACACTCAATCTGTTTGCAATATCTGATGAGCAAAAGAAAATGAGGTACACACAAATGAAATTGAAGTTAAGAATAAAATCTCAGGCAGGCGGGCAGATTAAGGGTATCTCAGAGGAAAGGCAATTCAAACATAAAGATGAGAATCGAGAACCAGAGGGCATAGGCTTAAGATGAAGGGGGAAAGATTTTATAGGAATCTGAGGGGTACATTTTTCACAAAAAGGTTAGTGGATGCATGGAACGAGCTGCCGGTGGAGGTAGTTGAGGTAGGGACTATCGCAATGTTTAAGAAGCAATTGGACAGTAACATGGATAGAACAGGTTTAGAGGGATATGGGCCAACCGCAGGCAAGTGGGACTAGTGTAGATGGGACATGTTGGTCGGTGTGGGCAAGTTGGCAGTTTACTTCGGAGTCACGTGAGTGACTACGTGAAGACCCCGCCAGCACGCATGCGCGTCATATCGTCGAACGCATTGTGGAAGCGACAGTCGGGTGGAAGCGTCGCTCCTCCAGCGTAAGTTTAAAAGACAACCGGAGGTAAGTACTTACCATTCTGGAAAAGATTCTGTGTGTATTTTCACAGCCAAGAGAACTGCATGGAGTCCAGGAAATCGAGGAGAGCAGCAGCAAAAATCGCTGCTGTGGAAACCAGCCAGCAGCGTGCCGAATCTCCAGAGCTGCAGGTGCTTCCAGCAGCTCCCGACTTCTCGCCGCAACAGACCGCAGGTGCGCCGCGGTCCGGCGGCAAAACCACCCGGAAGTCGGACAGGTCCGTAGGCTCAGCTGGGTCCGGACCTGAGGACACCCCGTTCGCGGATAGCGACTGCGAGCGTCTTTCCCGCATGGAGTGGATGGTGGAGCAATTGCTCCAGCGTGACCTGCTTATGCAGGGGCAGAGTCACAGTGGGTCTCTTTGCAGACCCACGGCAGCTTCCTATCAAGGACTGCCAAATGTCTCACCCTCTTCGCAGGGGAGCATTGGGGGTCAGAACTGGGCTGACCCTGAAGAAGGGGACATGGCTGAAAACTCACCTGTGTTAGGGGTGCCGCAAGAAGAACTATTGGGTATGGTCAACAAATTTGCTATGCCTACCCAAAAAGGACTGCCATTGCATCCCAAGCTGGCTGCCAGTATTAATTACATGGCAACTAACCAGCTGCAGGAACAAGCAATTAACAACACAGTAGAAAAATACCTTGTGCCAGAGAATTGTATTTCTCTTAATGTACCTGCTGTCAACAACCCCATTTGGGGCAACATGAGCCCGACCATAAGGAGCCATAAGGAGGTGAAACTACAAAGAATCCTCAAACTGCTGGCTGCTGGGATTACAGCAGTAGCCAGAAATGTCGATGGGGTTGAGTTGCCTGAAGAGCTGCAAGACACTCTAGCAGTCCTGTGCAATACGCTGTTTGAAATCAACAGCTACAGGAAGAGCATCAGAAAACCTGCACTCAATCCCAAGTTTGCGGGATTATGCAGGCCCAGCAGTGCACAGCCGCCCACATTGCTGTTTGTGGACAACCTCCCTAAGCAGGTTAAAGACCTGGATGAGGAGGCCAAGGCAATCGGCAACCACCTCCAAAACCCCATATCAGTGGTGGCAGCACCCCTACACAACCACCAGGCACCGCTACAACGAGAGACCATCTGGTGGTGAAAGTTCGAAGGCCGGCCCACCTGCACAACGGTCTTTTTTAGACCATGGCCCAGCTTGGCCTTCTTGGAAAATGCGCCATCCCCACACCGCAGCAACACAACAGAACAAGAAGCAACAGAGACAACCAACACAGCATTGCCGGTAACCATGGAGGTAGGTGGATCTGGTTGCCTCGAAAACATTGCATGTCTAGATTCATCACGGGTTGGGGGACGGTTGCACTTGTTTCGTCATGTGTGGAGCACGTTTACCTCTGATCCTTACATACTCGGAAGTATTCAGAGATATAAAATTGAATTTGTTTACGAACTCCCCATCCCAGTTCAGCATACACCTAGCCGGAAGTTTATACTTTCACAAAAAGAATGGACAGAAGGCTATGCTGAACTTTTAAGATTAAACGCAAAAGGGGTAATTGAGAAGACAAACAGAGAATCTCAAGAGCTCCTATCAAACATTTTTACCAAAAACAAAAAAGACAGCGGATGTCGCATAATTATAGATTTGACCGAACTGAATACTTCCGTTCAGTATGCCCATTTCAAAATGGACACGTTTGTCACAGTCAAACAGCTAATTTCTAACAGGTACTACATGGCTTGCATCGACCTAAAAGATGCATACTATTCAGTACCAATACACAAGGATCATCAGAAATATCTGAAATTTGTCTGGATGGGACAGCTTTGGCAGTATAAGGCCTTATCCAATGGGTTATCATCGGCACCCAGGCTGTTTACCAAATTGTTAAAACCAGCTTTGGCACATTTGAGGAAACAAAACCATATGTTATGGCCTACCTTGATGATATTCTCATTGTAGGGGAAAATTTAGAGTTGGCTACATTAGCAGTATCAGCCACAAAGCATCTTTTTCAAAAGCTGGGATTTATCATTCATCCAGATAAATCAAAATTGAGACCCTCCACTACCATGTATTATTTGGGGTTCACCATCGATTCTGTCCAAATATCTATCACCTTGCCACCAAACAAAGTGGCAGACTTGACGGAAGCATGTAAAAGCCTCACTAGCATCAGAAAACCATCCATTCGGCAAGTAGCCAGAGTGATTGGGAAACTAGTGGCTGCATTTCCAGCAGCACAATTTGGACCACTCCATTACCAAAATCTACAAAGAGCAAAAATATTAGCTCTTAAAACTCATGCAGGCCATTTTGATAGGCCTATGGAACTACCAGGGGAAGCTAAATTAGAGTTAAATTGGTGGACAGACAATATTCAGCATTGTTCTAACCCCATCACTATTATGAATCCCACGGTTACTTTACAGACTGATGCCAGTGCAAAAGGTTGGGGAGCAACTAATACCACCACTAGTTGTGGTGGCAGATGGAGTGCACAAGAATTAACCCTGTTTGGAGCACTAGGGATTAATTATCTAGAAATGCTGGGAGCATTTCATGGACTCCGGGCCTACTGCTCAGACATGCACCATTTGCATGTACGATTACAGATGGATAATATCACTGTGGTGGCATACATTAATCATATGGGTGGAATAAAGTCGATATCATGTGATAAATTGGTTAATAATATCTGGCACTGGTGTCTGGAAAGGAATATATGGATCTCAGTCACTTACCTTCCAGGTAATCTAAATACAATAGCAGACACCAGGTCACGCAAATTCAATGACAACATCGATGTTGGATCGGAAAGTGTTTGCCGATATTATAGAACGGTATGGGACACCAGATATCGACCTTTTTGCATCCAGATTAAATCACCAACTACCAACATATGTTGCTTGGGAACCAGACCCTGGGGCAGTAGCGATGGACGCTTTCTCGCTATTTTGGGGGGAATTGTTTTTCTATGCTTTTCCCCCCTTCTGCCTCATCAGTCGGGTCTTACAAAACATCAAACAAGACACCGCTTCGGGTATCCTGGTTGTTCCTGACTGGCCTACCCAACCATGGTTCCCAGTAGTACAAAATATGGCCGCAGAACCCTGCATTCGGATCAATAAACGTCCAAGCCTTTTGTTACACCCTGTGACAGGGGAAAGTCATCCGTGTCATGACCGAATTAACCTGTTGGTTTGCAGATTCTGAACAGGCCATTTCTGGACTACGGACTCTCCGACAGGACGATAAATGTCATCACAGCGTCGTGCAGGGAGTCCACCAGAAGACAATATCTCACATATGTGAAGAAATGGGAAGTGTTCTGCACCAGAATGAACACGTCATACGACACAGCCACAATCACTGAAGTGCTGGAGTTCCTGGCTACCCTCCATTTTGATGAGGGATTGAGCTACAGTGCCATTAATTGTGCCCGCAGTGCCCTATCCAATTATCTGGGGCGAGGATGTGATCACCTGTGGGATCACACCCACTGGTATCTAAACTGATGAGGGGTATATTTAATTCTAATCCCCCCAGGCCCAGACACACCCATATATGGGACATAAGCATAGTGCTGACTATGCTTCTAGGATGGATACCTATATCGGGACTCACACTGGATAAATTAACCTATAAAATGGTTATGTTAATGGCACTTGTAACAGCACAACGGGTCCAGTCCCTACATAAATTAAGTATGGACGCCATGTACATTAAAAAAGACAAGATAACTTTCCTAATACAGGGGTTACTTAAACAGGATAGACCCAGATCCACTGGCCAAAAATTAGAATTTCTGGCCTATCCTGCAGATTGTCGGCTCTGCATCATGACATATCTATTGCGATATATAGAGGTCACCAAGAGTCTCAGGGACACGGAGAGGGCTTTACTTATAAGCCACAAACACCCCCACCATAAGGTCACAGTACAAACCATTTCCAAATGGTTAAGGGTGGTATTGGGTGCAGCAGGGGTGGATACTAATGTTTTCAAATCTCACTCCACCAGGGCAGCATCCACATCGGCGACAAGGATGATGGAAGTTGCAATGGACCACATCCTTGCAACAGCGGGTTGGAGCAATGAACGGACTTTTCAGCGCTTCTATAATAAACCCGTGGCCACTCCCGAGACATTTGCAGGGAAAATCTTTACTTCTGTTTCATGATTACCCAATGTAGGGGCATTATTATTTAGGTATGAAATAAATACCTTTTTGTTTTTCATGTCTGAAAAATGTAAAATCATAGCATGGCAGTGTGTGAACATGGACTCGTTCCAGGGCATGAAATCACAGAGCTTTGAAATCTTCACGTAGTCACTCACGTGACTCCGAAGTAAAATAGTAAGATTAAATGAGAACTTACCAGTTTGAAGTTTGATCTTTATTTTATGAGGAGTTACGATGAGGGATTACGTGCCCTCCGCTCCCAAACCCTCTATTATAAAGGTCAACTGGTATATAAAGTTCTCTCTTATCTTACTATGTTAGTCAACTTTGGTATCTGTGATTTCACACCACTGCTTTGAAGAATGTCGTGCATGCGTGCTGGCGGGGTCTTTACGTAATCCCTCATCGTAACTCCTCATAAAATAAAGATCAAACTTCAAACTGGTAAGTTCTCATTTAATCTTACTAGTTACATGGATAGGACAGGTTTAGAGGGATATGGGCCAAATGCAGGCAAGTGGGACTAGTGTAGATGGGACATGTTGGTCGGTGTGGGCAAGTTGGGCCAAAGGGCGTGTGTCCACACAAGTATGACTCTCTATGACACTATGGGTCTGACAGAAATTTAACATTGTTTTAATTCATTTATGGAATGTGGTTGTCGGTGGCGAGGGCAGCAATCTCTGACCTGGAGAAGGTGGTGGGGACTTGATTCCTTGAACTACTCAAGTCCATCAGGTGAAGGTAGTCCCACGCTGGTCAGGAATTCCGGCATTCAGAGGTCAGGAAGGAGCAATGAATAATTACCAAACCATGCAGCTGTGTAACATAGAGTGGATCTTTCAAATTGCCGTGCATCTGCCGTTGTCCTTTTGTCAGTGGGAGGTCACACATTTGGAAGGCAACTGTCGGAGAAATTGTAGCAAAGTGCTGCAGCCCATTGTGTTAAAGGAGTGCATGCTAGCCACCGTATGCTGTTGTTTGGGAATCATTATCGTGCAACTTTGGCTGACAGTCATGCAAGCTGCTTTGTCCTACCTAGATTACTGAGGAAGGCAAGTGTAGGCAGGCGATTGATGGGAAGGGTCAAAAACACCCAGGCCCATTTGTTTCTTCATATTTCCAGACACATTGTCATTAG
Organism: Okamejei kenojei; assembly: GCA_035221665.1. Classification (NCBI taxonomy): domain Eukaryota; kingdom Metazoa; phylum Chordata; class Chondrichthyes; order Rajiformes; family Rajidae; genus Okamejei; species Okamejei kenojei. The sequence goes on along the minus strand of CM069152.1, from coordinate 36,025,846 downwards.
TTAATGTCGAATATAGCTCTGTGAGATTAAATATTGAAATCATTAATGACCTCACACTAAAGGTACCTAAAGAGACCTGCCTGTTTTTTCATTTATTTTCTCATTAGTTAAACCTCGCTTTCATCATTAACATGAAAAGGCGTACTCCCGAAAATGATTTGTGGTCATATGTAAAAAATTAAGTTTAAAAGCATTTTGTTCTATTCATATGCAATCTTTTATTTTTCCAGTGAACCTCATTAGTCATTTCATTATGATGTTGGCCTCAATAACGTAGAATTCTCTGAAGGTTTTGAATAAATGTGCATTTGTAAACCACTAATTTTCGTGATAATCAACCTAATTACAAGTGGTCTAATTATCAGTCGTCCTGTAATATTAGATAATAACCACTTACGAGTGTGCCTGATGTTACATTGCAGTCAGTTAGGGAATTTTTCAGGAGTGAAGCAAGTATGGTCTGGAAGGTGATTAGAACTTGCTGCTGCAAAGACAGTTGGATGTAGTAGGGTTAAGGGCCTGTCCCACTTTCCCGAGTTATTCACAAATTCTCAATACAATACCGTTTATTATCATTTGAACCTCAAATGAAGTTCAAACGAAATATAGTTGTAGTCACTCGGGGCATCAGGTAAGTCGGGACGTTTTTTCGGCCTGATGAAAAATGTCCACGAGTAAAAAAAATAGCCCCGAGTACCTGCAGCTGGCATAACGAGCCGCTACGATATATCCATGGACTCCTACGGCCTCCTACGGCCTACTACGGACTCATTACGAACATTCGGCGAGTTTGAAAACTCGGGAGAATTTGTGAATAACTGGGGAGAATTCGTGAATAACTCTGGAAAGTGGGACAGGCCCTTTACGTTCCAGCCACCACCTTATACTCCTGAATATCACCGCTTTCTTTATTCCTAACTTTGAGAAATAAACAATAATAATCGTGCATCAAACATACTTTCATGTGAAAAATGGATCACCTTTGAGGGTAGGTTTGGGAACTTAGTTAAATCCAGAACAGACCATTAAGATGAAAGTTTGAGAAGGAACTGCAGATGCTGGAAAATCGAAGGTAGACAAAAGTACATCGGTAAGACCAAGCGTAGGCTTGGCGATCGTTTCGCCAAACACCTCCGCTCGGTCTGCAATAACCAACCTGATCTCCCGGTGGCTCAGCACTTCAACTCCCCCTCCCATTCCGAATCCGACCTTTCTGTCTTGGGTCTCCTCCATGGCCAGAGTGAGGAACACCGGAAATTGGAGGAGCAGCACCTCATATTTCGCTTGGGTAGTTTATACCCCAGCGGCATGAACATTGACTTCTCCAATTTCAGGTAGCCCTCACTGTCTCCTCCACATCTCAGCTGTCCCTCAGCCATCTGGCTCCACCTCTTCCTTTCTTCTTCCCGCCCCCTCCCCCCCCCCACCCCATCCTACATCAATCTGAAGAAGGGTTTCGGCCCTTCGCACCATAGATGCTGCCACACCCGTTGAGTTTCTCCAGCACTTTTGCCACTAAGATGGAAGTCCTCTTTGTCTATTGCTGGTAATAATTCTATATCAAATCACTCTGGCTTGTCATAACCTAGTTGCTAATGGCCTCCTTTCAATTTAAACACAAATGTTGACAATTTTCCAAAAGTGCTCCATTTCAATGAAGTCTTTGTAATGTTACCTGGGAGGTACTCAATTAATAATGAATGCTCAGATGACAATTTATTGCAAATGGCTGAGCAAGCTGGAATTCTTAATACATTCGTACCTTTAACATTCTTAAGAACTGACAGAAGTCTCAATACTTTATAACATCCACACATTGAACTTCATGAGAAGAAAGTATCCTTGAACTTCACTCATTTCGTTCATATTCAGTTCAAATTTTTAAGGCTAAAGAGTAATTTTGCATGGTAGACACAAAATGCTGGAGTAACTCAGCGGCTCAGCCAGCATCTCTGGAGAGAAGGAATGTGTGATGTTTCGGGTCAAGACCCTTCTTCAGAATTACTCCAGCATTTTGTGTCTACCTTCAATTTAAACTGCATCTGCAGTTCTTTCCTACACATGAGTAATTTTGCATTTTGGACACAAAGTTTAAACCATAAATGAAACTAACAAAATATATCTGGGATCTCGCTACCTCTTAAATGATTCTCTGGCTATTTTTCCCCTGATCAAATTATTTTCAAGGACTAATTCACTGCAGTTAAAATTCAAAGTTAAGCTGCGAGTGAGAAATGTACTGAAGTAAATCGTCAGTGTGTTGGTGTATCCCATTTCGTTTAGTTTAGAGGTACAGTGCAGAAACTGGACCCTACGGCCTATCAAGTCCGCACCGACCTGCGATGCCCACAAGCATTAGATAGAGCTCTAGGGGCAAGTGGAATCAAGGCATATGGGGAGAAGGCAAGCACGGGTTATTGATTGGGGACGATCAGCCATGATCACAATGAATGCCGGTGCTGGCTTGAAGGGCCGAATGGCCTCCTCCTGCACCTATTTTCTATGTTTCTATCTTTTCATTAACACCTTACTACATACACTAGGGACAATTTACATTTATACCAAGCCAATTAACCTACAAAACTATACGTTTTTGGAGTGTGAGAGGAAATCGAAGAACTCTGAAAAAACTCACGCGATCATGGGGAGAACTTACAAACTCCGTACAAACAGCACCCGTGGTTGGGACCGAACCTGGGTCTCTAGCGTTGTAAGCGCTGTAAGGCAGCAACTCTACTGCTGTCCCACCGTACCTCCCATGCTGACATGTATTTTAATCTAAATGATTCATCCAAAGTTTTTGTGGCTCATTAGAGAATTGTTCCATCACTAATTCCTCAAGTTATATCAATATCACTTCACTGATTAAAATAGACGCCTGGTTGTTGGTTCGATTGAATGGTAATCTCGACTATCGTACTAACAGTATCGCTCACCAATATCCATTATGGCTTTAAGCAGTTCTGATCTGTTTTATTAGCTGAGGTATTCATCTGAAGGAAAAGCTGAAAGATCCAATCTTGCCTTAAGAAAAGAATAATCTATCCATTGATTTATCTGTCAGCATGGAGCTTGAAGGCTGTGAGTGTGTCCACTAATCCATTGCCAAGACTTTCAAATGTTTAAGAGAAGGAAGGAAAACATAAAAACATCAGAAAATATCTTCCCATCATTAAATGTCACCCTCAAAACACAGAGCCTGGTTTAATGTTAAATGTAATTAACTTCCTTCCATTTTTGATAATTACTTCTGTCCTTGGTTTTCCACTGCCTCTGGTCTCTTGAGGGCTGCTGTGTATGTTCCGATTACTCTTTGCAAAAGGGATGATTTATTTCCAGACGACTTATTTCATCCTTTTCACGATTGCATAACACCAATTGCTTTTCCCAGTCTTACATTTCCCTATGCAAATTTCAGAAGTTTTAGCTCTTTTTTTGTGAGCCTCTAATAAGGAGAATATTCTTGCTGACACGGTATATTTTTCAAGTAATGACTTACTGTGATGTGATGGATGGTGGCTTGTGTCTCGTCTCCGCTACATGTAGTTATTGTGATATAGCGGGAGGCATGATGGCACAGCGGTAGAGTTGTTGCCTTACAGCCCCACAGATTCTGGTTCGATCCAGACTATAGGTTCTGTGTATACGGAGTTTGTACATTCTCCCCATTACCTGCGTGGCTTCTCTCCTGTTTCCCCCCACACTCCCTAAACGTACAGGTTTGTAGGTTAATTGACTTGGTATAATTGTCCCTAGTGTGTGTAGGATAAAGTTAATGTTTGGGGAATGTTGGTCGGCGTGGACTCGGTGGGCCGAAGGGCCTGTTTCTGTGCTGTAGCTCCAAAACTAAAACTGAAACTGAATCTAAAACCAACTAGCTCATCTGTTGGTGCACCCTGTATAATGCGTCGTATGTAATATCTATCTGTGGACAATAATTAATTATTTATTTAATGCTGCCAAGCCTTCAAGGATCTCATGATGTAAATATCTGTAGAATAGTGGTGTAGCAGTGGTTTGTTTGGCACAATGATTTCCAGAATCATCAGGTGTTGGAAAGAAAGCAACTTTTAGCAAGATTACAGATAGTCATTCAGGACTAAAATGAAGAGAAAATTCTTATCCTCGGTGGCAGTATTTGGGGGGTGGGAAGGGGCGGGTGAACCTCAATACCGAAAAGGGTTCTGTAGGCACAGCCATTGATTCCATTCCAAATTGAGACTGATAAATGTGGATGTTCAAGGCAGGTGGGACAGTGCAGGAAAGCGGTGCTAAGCCATGATGTTTTTGCATCGCAGGGCAGGATGCAGGAATCAAATGATCTACTATTTCCTATTTCTGATGCTGTTAAACATCCTCATTGTTTCTGTAAACAGTTACATCAATATATTAGTTGTACTTTGCTGGCTATTTCAAGTATGTTAGACTGCCCTACCATTCAATAAGATGGTGGCTGATCTTCTATCTTCGCACCATATTGGAGATGGCTTATTATTGATATACACCTGTTATTGATATACACCTGACAAAGTGGTGACCTGCAAGGGTAGTGAGTGGATTATAGTTACTGTATATGCTCAAAACCTCAACCCTAATATAAGAGTCTTCTTCCACAATAACAATGGAAAGGCCGGGGAATTGGTTGACTACACAGATAGATTGGGCAGAGAAGTGTTTAATGTAGTCCATGCAATACTAAGAAGATAATGTCAGTCTTGTGCATTGGCAGAAAACGAGGCAAATTTATTTTTGCCTCCCAAATTCATGGCATACTTTTCCTTTGATGAAAATTGAGATCCTGCTACAGAGGTGATTCAAACCTGAGCACAATCTATAGATACTTAAGAATAAACTACAATTTGCATAGCTTGCAAATGATTCTCATAGTGTTGCAATTTAATTAAAACTTTAAAAAAATAGTTGATGCTAGATCAGACTGCATTAATGTTTCAAATGATGAAAGATCATTGACTTGAACCATTAATCTTTTCATCTCTCCATTGATGCTGCCTAACTTATTGAGTATTGCTAACATTCTTCATTTCAGATTTCTAGCATGTGCAGTCTTTTTCACCCATCGTGCCTCAGCACCAACCTTGGCTTGCAACTTAATGTGAATAATTCAGAGACTTTTAAAATCTTAGATTTATGAAACAATAAAAGAAGAGATTTTATATTAAATGACTGCTTTTACAGACATCTAATTTCATCTGACACGATTTACATGAGTCAGTCCACAAGAGCGATCAGAAATCATAGAATTCTTCTGCTTGCTATCAAACTCGTGCACCCATGCTAACAAGTCTTGATGAAGGCAGAGCTGTGGATGTTGTTGATATGGATTTTAATAAGGTATTTGACAGGGTTCTGCATGGTGAGCTGCTCTGGAAGGTTAGATCACATGGGATCCATGGACAGCTAGCCAATTGTATAGAGAGGAAGCAGAGGGTCATGGTGCAAGGTTGTTTTTCAGACTAGAGGCCTGTGAGTAGTGGTGTGCCTCATGGATCGTTGTGGGCCCCATTGCTGTTTGTGGTCTACATCACTATTTGAATGAGAACGTACAAGGCATGATTAGTAATTTGCAGATGACACTAAAGTGGGTGGTATAGATAGCGAAAATAGTTATCAGAGGTTACAGCAGGGTCTTGATCAGTTGGGTAAGTGGAATGATGGATGGAGTTTAATGCAGATAAATGTGAGGTGTTGCATTTTGGGAAGTTAATCTGGGGCACCGTAAATGGCAAGGCTCCGGAGAGTGTTATAGAGCAGAGTGATGTAGGAATGCAGGTAGATAGTTCCTTGAAAGTGGCATCACAGGTCGATAATGTGGTCAAGAAGGCTTTTGTCACATTGATCTTCATCAGTCAAGGTACTGAATATTGCAGTTGGGATGTTATGTTAAGCTGTACAAGGTGCCAGCGAGGCCACAGTTGGAGTATTGTCTTCAGATTTTATTATTTTATTATAGATTTATTCTAAATTCACTGCTATCTGGACTACATTTCTTCACACCCTGCTTCCTGTAGAGACTCTATCCCCTACTTCCACTTCCTCCGTCTAGGCCACATCTGCGCCCAAGATAAAATGTTCCATACAAGGACATCTGAGATGTCCTACATTTTTAGGGAATGGGGGTTCCCCTCTTCCAAGATATATGAGGGCCTCACTAGGGTCTCCTTGATATCCCACAGCTATGCTTTTGCTCCTCCTCCTCCCCCCAATCGCAACTGGGACAGTGTCCCCCTCGTCTTCACCTTTCACCCCATTAACTGTCGCGTACATAATCCGTAGGCATTTTCGCCACCTCCAACGGGATCTCACCACTAGCCACATCTTCCCATCTTCACTTTCCGCAGAGGCCGTTCCCTCCGCAACTCCCTGGTGTCTATCTTCAGATTTGGTCACCCTGCTATAGGAAAGATGTTGTTATGTTGGAAAGAAGGCAGAGAAGATTTACGAGACTATTGCCAGGACTCGAGGGCCTGAGCTACAGTGAGAGGTTGGGCAGGCTAGTATTCTTTGGAATGTAGGGGGATGGGAGGCAATCTTATCGAGGTGTATAAGTTCATGAGGGAATTAGATAGGGTAAAAGGCACAGAGTTTTTTACCCAGAGTAGAACCAGATAACATAGGTTTATCAAGAACCAGATAACATAGGTTTAAGGTGAGAGTGGAAAGATTTAATGGGAATCTGAGAGGCGGCTTTTTCACACAGAGGGTGGTGGGTGAATGGAATGAGCTGCCAGAGGAAGCAGTTGAGTCATTACAATTAAAACATAAAGTACTTGTGCTATTACTCCAGGATAAGCACTCAACTAAGAAAACCATGCCCAAAACCAAATTATCTAACTAAATGCACCAACTTGCAATAAATGACCCCAGATGCAAAACCCCCCAGCTACCTACATATTAATTATCTTTAAAAAACTCAAAAAAACACTAATCCGGTAGATGCAAGTATATCAGTGGGGTTATCAAGTGGGCACTTCCCTTCATTAGTGTTTTGTGTTTTGTTGAGTTAGGCCCACGACACCTCAGGAAGACTCATCAGTTGGTTCCGGCATCCCAGAACAGCACCCCCTCAATACCTGCTCTCACCACCTATGCTACCAGTATCCACTGAATACAGGAAGCTGCAGCCAATTAGCTCACCCTAACAAATGCTAAACACCTGCATCCTATCTTCCACTAATCCTAGCCCATCATTATACTTGTAACACCACAAATCACCGTTGTACAAGACCGGGATACACTTGCGCAGACTACAATTATAAATAAATCACATGCTGCATGTCCTGTGTTTCCTTTCTGCCCCCCCGCTGACACTATTTCTTCTTCACCATCTCGCTATGAAACCTCTACAACCCACCTCTACTGGACGTACACTTGCTCTCCATCCTCGCAGTTCAACTTCTGCTGCCAACTACATCTCTAAGCGTTTTCCTTTCATAGGCCTCATCCACTAACTTCTCCCACCATCAGTTATATAAAATTTACTATCCACTGACTAACTGACCATAACACTATATCAGGCCTCAAACTAGTAGTAATTATTTCCTGCGGAACAACAAGGAGGATTTCCTCCTAAATCTACCCGCATCTCCCAATAATTGGCTCCCTGTAACTGGCCTGACTCATACCTATCTGCAAACATCCCTCCTCTACCTTTCTCTCCCTCACGGACAAAATGAATTGCTACACTCCCAATCCTGACGCCTACTGAATTCACCTGTACTCTCCTCTCAATTGCTGCAGCTATGCACTTCATTACCTGCTCATGCCGCCAAGTATACCAACCCTGAGAAAGACTAATCCTACATCCTGACAAAATATGCCTCAACGTTGCCAGTTCATCAACTGTCCCTGCCAAACTGCAAACACCGCCACTTCAACTTGCTGGAAGCCCTAACTTCTCTCTCCTTTCTAAGCCATCTGTAACATCCTTTCTAAGTTGCTGAACCTGTTCAGTGTCATCCAACTTCCTGTTATACCATCAACCCAAACTTTTAACTGGTTTCTCCATTATATACGGGATTTCTTCTTCATCTACACAGACCTATTCTCTACTACCTTTCCTCTTGCCAAATAAATATTCCGTGACCTACTAGGCTTCATCATCCATCTAGCCCATTTACGATTATCATCTAACTTCTGCAACAACCTTCTTGGACAAGCTACCGTTGTGGTCACCAAGATCATATCGTCCAAGATAGGCCCTTATTGGAGGGAAGCGCAGCCTGTCCTGCCGTCTCTCCCTGCCGACGACCCACCGTGATGCTCCATCGCCATTGTAAACGCTAATGGGGAAATAGTACACCCTGTCATAATGCTCATCGCTAGTCTCTGCCATGTTGTCGTAAAGTCTGCTGTACTAAAACACATTCGGACATCTTGGAAATATGCTTTCACTAAATTTACTATTGATCCTGGAACTCTAAAGAAATCAAAAGCACTCCAAATAGGACTATGTGGCACAGATCCAAACGCATTTGCCAGGTCCAAAAACAGTACATGCAGATCTCTTCTCTCGAGCTTGGCTGTCTGAATCTGGTGCCATATTACACTAATGTGTTCTATGCAACCTGTGAAACCTGGGATTCCTGCATTCTGCACGGTGGTATCTATTAACCTGTTCCTTTCTGAATAAGTTGCCAGCTTATGTGCCACAATGCTAAAGAAAATCTTGCCTTCTACATTTAGGAGACAAATAGGCCTAAACTGACTTAACTCTGAAGACTCTTTCTCCTTGGGAATTAAAACACCTCCTGCTCTATGCCAAACCCTTGGCATGACCTGCTTCTCCCAAACTATATGCAAGAGCCTCCACATGAATCTAAGCACATCAGGTGCATTTTTATATACCCGGCAAAGGACTCTATTCGGCCCTGGGGGCAAAGAAGCCTTTGCACGTTTTATTACAGCTTCCACTTCCTTCCACTTTGGTGGCAAAACATCTAACATACTCTATCTCTCCTAAGGGTGGTATATTTGGAGGGAAACCAATTCCCATTTTATTTTCTGGATCTGAGTATCCTTTTTAAATATTCATTTAACTCTTCCTTTGAAGGATTGAGCTTTTCACTTTTTTTCCTGACTAAACATTATATTAACAAATTTAAATGGATCCCTATAAAATGCTGACGTGACTCATTCCTTCTTCTTTCTCTTCCTCCTGGGGTGTTCTGCTCCCCTTAATATTGCTAACCAATTTCTTAACTCTTCATGCAAAACATTAATTCTCTCTCTCACCAACTGTAGTCTTTCTCCACTGCTTTCTCAACTCTCCTCTCCTTCACTAATCTCTCGATTTCTGTCTCTTATCTAGATCTAACCACCTGTAGCGCCTGCACCTTCTTTTTCTCAATAACACCAAACCTGTCCACACCGTATTGATAAATGAACTCTCCCATCTTATCTAACTTGTTTTCCACTGTCCCTTTCAGACGCTCTAACACCTTCACCAAATTTACATTAACTGTTTCCTCATTCCTTCCTTTCAATTGCCCTTGGCCATTTAACACTTGGTTTCAGCCCACCGCTCTTCTCTCTGACTGGCAGATTAATCTCACCACCACCTACATCCCCCTCTACAGCACTTGTTCTTTCCTCATCAGTAACAGGGGAATGATATCCTGCGAATTTTGGTGTTCTACCCTTCGCTGGACTTCACTTGACTGACTTCTCAAGAAGTACTGCTCAATGCGATTTCCCTGCACTCCCTCTTCTTCTTCTTGCGTATGGCGTGCACGGCCTAAAGTTGTTGGACAACTTGTTCTATTTGATCTTATTTGATAGTGCACACCGGGTTGATTGCATTTGTCGAAACAGGGCGGACCACGTGAAGGTTGCAATCTTCCACCCCCCTGCACTCCCTCGAACACGCACTTCTTCTTTCCCTGATGTATTCTGAGGCCTTTTGCTCATGTGTAGGAAAGAACTGCAGATGCTGGTTCAAATCAAAGGTAGACATAAAATGCTGGAGTAACTCAGCGGGACAGGCAGCACCTCTGGAGAGGAGGAATGGGTGACGTTTCGGGTCGAGACCCTTCTTCAGACTGATGGTCTGTCTGTCTGAACTTCATCAGTCTGAAGAAGAGTCTCGACCTGAAACGCCACCCATTCCTTCTCTCCAGAGATGCCGCCTGTCCCGCTGAATTACTCCAGCATTTTGTGTCTACCTTGGGCCTAACATGGGCAGGTGTGACTAGCGTAGATGCATCACCTTGGTCGGCATGAGCAAACTGGACCGAAGGGCCTGTTTCCATGCTGCATGAATCTATGATTCTATGATTCTGTGAAATGTGTTGTGTTTTCCTGATGGCAATTGGTCATTGACAAGGGTAAATATTTCACAACATCTAGCTGGCAATGGAAGGCAGGATATTTGTCTTTACAACTTCAGTTTATTGCTTTAACAATGCCTTGTTGATTTAGTGATAATCGACTTCTTTCAACACATTAGTAAAAATTAAACTAAACTAAACTAAATTTCCTTAATGTAAGTTACCATAGCACTGGCTCTGGACAAGGAGAATCAAGATGTTTTGCCCCTTCACAATTCACACTTTGTGCGTTCATCACTCCTGACCTCTTCCTGGAACTTACCTTCTCATGAAACCTGGAATTGGAAATTCCTCTCTCCTCAGCAACCTTCCCCCATCCCCCACATTCCGACCTCACTTCCCACCTACTTGTCCTACCTTGTTTTCATCCATTTTGTGTTGCAGACTTCCACCTGACAGGAAATAGACACAAAAAGCTGAAGTAACTCAGCAGGTCAGACAGACATCATCTCTGGAGAAAAGGAATCTGTGATGTTTCGAGTTGAGACCCTTCTTCATTCTGAATTAAGTCCATGTATTTTGGAAGTACTATACGTTTAAATATCCATTCAAATTCTTTCCAAGTGTTTACTCTGTTTCTTCATTTTCAGATGTGTTCTCAAAGTTTTTGTATATTCTTCAGTGTGAAGAAGGGTCTCGACCTGAAACTTCACCTATTCCTTTTCTCCGGAGATGATGTCTGACCCGCTGAGCTGCTCCAGCTTTTTGTGTCTGTCTTTGGTTTAAACTAGCATCTGCAGTTCCTTCCTACACACTCCAGCTATTCAGAGTTTTTACAGGATTGACTGGAACCAAAGTAACCTGAGTATATAAGGCAAGACCCTAAACTTTAACACAATCCACACACAGAAATCAGATGGGCAAATTAATTCAATAAACCATTACTTGAAAGGAACAGAGCAATATTGTGGGATTATGGTACACTAATTGTTTTATTTTTTTAAATAACTGATTTTTTGAATATCATGCTCTAAGATGTATACAAGATCATAACTGAATATTAAAAATTAATTATCTATTTCAATCTTATTTAAGTCCCTCTAGTTATAGTAAGGAATTGGGATTGATGGGATTGTCTTGGGAGTCGCCATAGACTAACCAACCCAAAAGTCTCATTCCATCTCTTAAGAAAATGAGAGAACATATGCAAACGATATGAGAATGCATCCGAGAATGAAGGAATGGAGCAAACACTTGGAAAGAAATCGAATCGATATTTAAACGTATAGTACTTTCAACATACATGGAATTAATTAGATCTTTTGATTGCAGCGTTCAAATTATACACAACCTGTCACTTCCTCCCTCCTCCCCTCCTCCTCTCCCCCCTTCCCACCATCACCCCCTCCCCCCATCACCCCCTCCCCCTCCCCCCTTCCCCCCTCTACAGACAATCAATCCCAACCTGAAATGTTACCCATCCATGTTCCCCAGGGATGCCGCCTGACTCTGCTGAGTTACTCCAGCACTTTGTGTTTTTTTTTTGTAAACCAGTATCTGCAGTTCCTTGTTTCTGCCTGCTGTAATACCTTTTTACAATTATGGTTCATTGACGTTTTGAAAAGTTTATAAGAACATGACTGCTTTAGATGAGATAAAATACATGGCAGCAGTTCCCATGAGCAGATGGTTCAGCTGGGAGTGTAGGTTTGAAATTTGGGCAGAATGTGCAGTAAGAATATTAAGAAAACTTGCTTCATGTTGAGTATAGTTGCAATCTGGAATTCTTTGCTTGCCAAAATAGATCTTTTCATAGATGCTGCCTGACCCACTGAGTTCAAGCAGCATTTTGTGTTTTGTTCAATATTTCAGCACCTGCGATTTCCTACTTCTTTGTCTGCGTTGCCTGGCAGGGCTATTGGATGTGCCCAGCCAGTTAGGCTGTGCTTATGTAGAGAGAAACATTGGATCATACATCTATGACTTTCAGATCTAATTGCTATTCTGATACAGATAGAAGAAGAGATATACATAAAGTTAGAAAATTAGATATTGAGTCCAGAAGGCTGCATTGTGCCCATCAAAGAAAGCAGGGTTGTCCTTCAAGCTTGTATTATTCCTTGTAACAATGCAGGAAGCCACGGGCGAAAAAGTTAGCGTTTCACTTGGGCTATCTCTCACACCTCTCTCCTGTTTCTTGATCCCTCTGCCTCCATCACAAGGACAGACTATCGACTGTCTACTACAAACCCGTCAACTCCCACAGTTATCTGGACTTCACCTTCCACCTTCTACAATCCTGCCTTTTGTAAAAACTCTATCCCTTTCTTTCAATTGCTCCGTCTAAACAGCATCTGCTTCTAAGCTAAGACTTTCTATTCTAGGACATCTGCTATGCCCTCTTTCCCTGGTAAATGTGGTTTACCATTTCCCCCCCCCCCCCCCCCCCCCCCTCTCCACCACTGTCATGGATGGATCCCTCACCCGTGTCTCCTCTGTGTCCTGTAGTAGTTCTGCTTTCGATCCTCCTCCCTCCAGATGGAACAAGGATAGAATTGCCCTGCTCCTCATCTTTCACCCCACCAACCATCCGACAAATTTTTCCGCCATTTCTGTCCCCTCCACACCTATCTTTTCATGTCTGGTCTTTGTCCAGCCATCTGCCCATCATAACCACCTCACCTGCATCCACCTATTACTTGCCAGGCTATGTCCTGCCCCTCTTCTCTTCCAGCTTTCTTCCCCCTCCCCCATAATCAGTCTAAATAAGGGTCCTGACCTGAAACGTTACTGATGCATGTTCTCCAGAGATGCTGCCTGACCGGCTGAGTTACTCCAGCAATTTGTGTATTTTTTGGTAAACCAGCATCTGCAGTTCCTTGTTTATACATTATAGGTCAGAGTGGGAGTAGGATGGCAAATAATCTTGAAATCAGTTTTTTTTTTCCCAGCAAGTGATCATCAGATTTCCAAATGTTCTCTCTTACCAGGGCCCATTCTCAGGCTAGCTCAGTCAATCAGGCTGATAATGTGCAGAACAATTCTCCCATTTTTTTCCATTTCAATCCTCAGTCTCAGTGACAGATTGCATAATTAGAACCCATGTCTCTGACAACTTTGTGCGGTGCTTAGCTCAATTAGAACTGTCAAAATCTAATTTGCTGGTGACAACTCTTGGATATTCGCAGTGGGAAATTTGCATCTCTTTGCCTTTAACCTTATTTAAACTTCAGCAGTGAAAGATGTTCTCACAGTCAAATGTCATTTCCTTTTTCCGAGGTTTTGATACCACATTGGAAGCCTGTACACAATGGCTTGCTGATGTAGGAAGCTGCTAAGTAAGCTCCCCATAAACGCCATGAGGAGGTGCAGGACGGCAGTGCAGCAAAGAATTGCCCACAGAACTGTCAATAATTTTGTGACCTGCACATTCTCACTGGAGTCTCGAAGCTTAAAAGCATTTAGGTTGAGGAAAACCCAGTAATTCATTGCAGAACTGCTCATTCTTCTCTAAATTCCCAGAAAAGCTGAACATTCCTGCTCTCTCCAAGGATGATCATGGCAATCATGACACTATTTCAGCAAACATTGTTAGCATTGTCAGATGGGGTATAGCTGATATTGATGTTTGAATTAGAAGTACCATGCAGATGCATTCTTCATGATCTTGGGTCAAAGCATATTTCTTGGATCAAATCTGGTGTACTTTGACTTAGCATTTTCTATGTTCAACTAAAAAGTGCTTGTGTGGACAAAACAAGCTCAAAGTGATTTGAATTCCCACTTACTGTGTGCAAGTTTCTTCCCATCGATACAAAGTACCACAATATATATCAGGTGATGTTTCGGGTCAAGACCCTTCTTCAGGTCTGAAGAAGGGTCTCGACCCGAAACATCACCTATTCCTTCGCTCCATAGATGCTGCCTCACCCGCTGACCTTCTCCAGCATTTTTGTCTACCTTTGATTTTTCCAGCATCTGCAGTTCTTTCTTAAACCATGTATATCAGAATAACTTTTCACCATTTGATAGAAATTAGACAAAGCTCATCATGACAAATTCTTGTATTTAAGTCCCGAACATGGGTGAAATTTGGAATTACTTCAATATGTGATTTTCGATCATTGCAAGATTTATTTCTTTAACATATTCAGTTCTCTGTTTGTGAATAAGTGGTATTAATTGCATTGTACAGTTTCATAGCATATTCAAAGCATATTAGGCTGAAAAGGACAGACAGTTTTTCTAAAATGTCATCCTCTGTGCTATTTAACATATACAAGAAACGTGGGAACATGAGCAACTTGCTTACCTCCTCAGTGCTCTTCTGTCATTCAATGAGTTCAAGACAGATATGTGACCTTATTTCAGATACATGTCTTTATCGCTACCTTTTTTTAAGGTTATCAAAAATCAATCAACTTCAGATTTACGTTAACAAATGACCTAACATGTGTTGCAATTTGGGGAAGGGAGTTCCAAATTTCCATTGTACCTTAAACCTCCATGTAATCATGTAACACATGTAACCATGTATTATCTTTCCGCTCACTGGATAGGACGCAACCAAAACTTTTCACTGTACCTCGGTACACGTGATATTAAACTAAAATTAAAACTGAACCCTCTAAAGCCAACATTGTGACTGGAGCTACTCACAGTGCTGTAACTGTGGGCTTCTACACTCACGGCCTCCTCTCCTCCAGATGGGAAGACCAGGACTCCATGAGCCGTTCTGGTTTTCTGCACCTGCCCATGACACCTCAGTTATCTGTGCAGCCACTTTGGACCTACATCTGATAGAAATTTAACAAACTCCGTTCAGTCGGATGGCTTATATGATCGCTGCATCATTAGGAGTAGAATTAGGCCATTCTAGTCTACTCCATCATTCAATCATGGCTAATCTATCTTTCCCTCCCAAATCTAAGCTCCTGCCTTCTTCCCATAACCCCTGATACCCTTACTAATCAAGAATATGTCAATCTCCGCTTTAAAAATATCCATTGACTTGGTCTCCACAGCCGTCTGTAGCAATGAATTCCACAGATTCACCACCCTCTAAAGAAATTGCCAATGTGATCACGTGGGTTTATTCTGGATGCTCTGGTTTCCTCCTACACTCCAAAGACGTACAGATTTGTAGGTTCATTGGCTTTAGTAAAATTCTAAATTGTCCCAAATGTGTAGGATAGTGTTAGTGTATGGGGTGATCGCTGGTCAGCCTGGACTCGGTGGGACGAAGGGCCTGTTTCCCTGCTGTATCACTAAAGTCTTAAGTCTAAACATTAGCAGCTTCAGTTGTTGAGGACCCTGACATTAGCACTTCCTGTTTGGAGCATTTTCTGCTTCTTTTGGCTTCTTTGCAAGTCCAATATATTGAGAAATATAATGAATACCCTGCTGACCCCTTTTCCTTACTGAGCAACAACATGATCAACAATACAAACCAATTGTGATAAAGCTAACCGATTCCTCCTATCTTTAACAGCATTCACTGACCAAATTCTCAGGATCCACTTTCCCACTTGTTGCCTCTCCTCCATACTGTGCCTTTGGGAATTTTTAGGATTTTTTTTCATTCCTCACCTGTGTTTAGTTTATGTGCAACCACCTGCAATAAAATTGATTGCTATTAAGTTGATGTTATGCAGAGACATTAGTATAAACTGTAGTCATTATCAGACTTAATTATCTGATGGATGGTTTTCCTTCAATAAAATCTTCAATAGAATTCCACTTAGGGCGGCAACACAACAGATTGTGTAACAAATGTGAATGGCATGGCAACATAAATGGTTGAAATATTGTGGCACATTGCATGTTATATTCAACATTTACACGTGGCTTAAGGGGCAGTACATTTTGACAATGGATCTCAATAGAAGAAAAAATCTAATTGATTCTATGACAGATGGAGGAATTTCCTCAAATATTGTCCATCTGGGAAAGATAAAAATTATCCACATTAACTTTCCAAGTTTGAAAATCAGACATCCTATCCTTAATAGTTTCCTTGTTGTTCTGATCCCACATAAAGACAGATTAATCTTCTATTTAATAACATACAATCTTTCTTTTTTTTTCTTAGCCTGTCATTCATAGTAGATGAATAATTAATTTCAAGGGATAACATGGTGAAAGATGAGACATTTGTTACAAAGCTGTTGATGAAATATAACCTTTCAACCGCTTGCTGTAACTTGCCAATATTCCTAAAACCACAAAGAACCACTATTAATGCCATTTCCATTTGCCATACAATCTGTCAACATGGTCTCCCTCAATGAAGGCCAATACTCCTGTGCCATATCTGAGCATCATTATTTGTCTTAGACCTCATTAATTGGGTACTGGCTACAGCCTAACTTTACTTGGAATCCATCCCGCTTCCTCCTCTCAATACTTTGTTGGAAACGTTGAATTCAGTCCATGTAATGTTGCAAGAAGTTATTGCCAATTGGAACAGTTAAAAATAGTGCTTTCCTAACTGACAGACATGTGTTACATAAGCTGCGGCTGCATTACGTAAGGTACATTAGGATAGTGGTTAGTGCAAAAGCAATCCAGCATCTTGAAGTAATGATCTGATGACATGGATTCAAATCCCACCATGTCACCTGGAAATAGACACAAAATGCTGGAATAACTCAGTGAGGCAGGCAGCATCTCTGGAGAAAACAAATAGAGTCAAGACCCTTCTTCAGACTCAGACTTCAAGAAAATCAGCTGCTCTCACCAGATCTCTGGATTTTATAACTTCAGACTCATGGTCAACTCATAACTACCCTTTGAAAAACACTGAATAATACATCAAAAATAATATGAACAAAAAGGAAATGGGCAATCCAGCATTAACCCAGGCTACAGATCCTGATGGTAATATTCTCTGTATAGGAAGGAACTGCAGATGCTGTTTTAAACCGAAGATGGACACAAAAAGCTGGAGTAACTCACGGGTCAGACAGCATCTGTGGAGAAAAGGAATAGGTGATGTTTTAGGTCGAGACCCTTCTTCAGATTGAGAGTGAGGGGAAAGGGAAATGAGAGATATAGATGGTGAGGTGGAGAGATATATAACAAATGAATAAAAGATATGCAAAAAAGTAACGATGATAATGGCAACAGGCCATTGTTAGCTGTGGCCTAGGTGAGAATGAGTATAGACTATGAGACTCAACAAGACGACTCTGAAGTCTGAGTCTGAAGAAGGGTCTCGACCCGAAACATCACCCATTCCTTCTATCCAGAGATGCTGTCTGTCCCGTTGAGTTACTCCAGCATTTATTGTTTAAGACGACTGAAGCTGGTTCTAGCCTGGTCATCTCTGGATAGCTGACTGAGAAGTGGTGCCTAAACAGGGGGAAGGAGGGAGCTGGCCAGCAGATCAGTAAAACAACAGCATGACTTAATCATACAGGATCATAGTCAGATCTTTCAGCATAATCCCAGGATATTTCCTGTCACATCAATAAGACATATCCGTCAGAAGTGGTAAGATGCAGTCTGGAAGACGTGGATTTGGGGCTTTGGGCCTCATGAAGCTAGATGCCATCAGGTTAAACATCATAAAAGAAACCTGCTAAATAGCATTTATCAACTCCCTTCAGCTGATGAATATGGATTAAAAATCACTTGTAAAGAAGCTCTGAGAGTAGCACAGGCAAGAAATGGGAAGCCATGGATGCTAAGCAACAGAAGCAGCAAACAATAGACAAAGCAAAACTGTCATCCAAGTTCAGGAGATCAAGTGATCTTGAAATTGAATATTTTTTGCTTACAGAGATATTTAAAGATGAATTACAGTATGTGTAGAACATTTATTTATTTTAATGCAAAAAAGAGTGTGTGCTTTAAGATCACAGCTGAAGAAGTACAAGATATTAACTGGACTTTAAATGTAATGGATGCAGGAAACAATTGGGTTTGATGGCATTATGCTGCAGACAAATTGTGCTGAGTCGAATCCCAGAAAATGTGTCAGCTGCAGACTGTGTACCTATATATCATGCCTCTAAACTCAAAGCTAGAATAGACAGTGCAAATTTAACCCCCCCTTCCCCCCAGGGCTGGAATTAGCAAAATACAAATAGTTTGTTTTATTGTTCCAACACTTAATCAAATAGAGGTAGAAATGCACATCAGAAAACTGATGAAAACTCCAAAGGCAAAAAAGTGCAATCTATTCTTTGCATTTTACATTACTTGCACCAAGTTGGTTCATATATTGCTCCCTGCAGGGTAAGCTGCTGCCTAGTGATATTCATTCCAACTGAGAATCGCTTCATTTCTTGCTAAAAAAAAAAAGGTAACAGAATAGGATGGCTGTTAAATTATGAAGAGGTTTGATTTCTCAGAAATGGAGGAAATGTTTCTGGTTGCAGGGGATGGCAAAGTGCTAAATTTATCAAGGAATTCAGGGAAAAAAATATTTATACATCGAGTGGTGAGAATGTGGAAGAAGGGGCAGTTGAGGGAAATAGTACCAGATAAATTTAAAGATCAGTACATGAGGAGAAAGAAGGTGAAGAATATGCTACAGTGCTGGAGTGACTCAGCGGGTCAGGCAGCATCTCTGGGGAGAAGGAATGGGTGACGTTTTGGGTCGAGACCCTTCTTCAGACATATGTTGCTTAGATGAGGGGCAGATGCACCAACTGATTAAGCTGAATGGTTTGTTTCAGTGTTCATTTTTTACAGTGTTACACAAAGAGATGTATAATAACAACAACAACACACCCTGAGCAAAACGCACAAAGTGTTGGAGGAACTCAACGGGTCAGCTGGCATCTGTGGTGTGAACAAGTCAGGAGCCTTCTTCAGACTGAAGAACATTCCCTGAACAGATGCTTTCCGACCCATTAAGTTCCTCCAGCACTTTGTATTTTACTCAAGATTCCTGCATCTGCTGTTCCTTGTGTCTCCAACAATACACCATGAGTGTGTCCACAAATGCTGATGATAAGTGTAAAGAGTTCAGGGGTTCTGTGAGTTCTTTAGATTGTTGACTTTTTAACCAGATCTCTGCTTTTTTTCCTATTTGTCAATTTAGTACTATTTTTACTTGGTACAATAGATGTTTTCTTGTCAGCGTGAGGTCAAATGCAAATTGGAGGGAACATAACCTCATATTTCACTTGGGTAGCTTGCAACCTAATGGTATGAATATGAATTTCTCTAACTTCTAGTAAACCTTGCCTTCCCTTTCTCTCCGTCCCTCCCCCACCCTAGTTCCGTAGGATTATTTCAATAATGCAATGGATGCTTAGATATCATCGTCTTGGTGAACATCATTCAGTTATATTTTAAATTCTGTTTTTAATTGTTTTGATTTCCAAAAAGTGGGAAAGTTAAAATTCATCAGTGGCTTAGTGAGCTTCTTCGGGGAATTGCACAGCTGAACTGACAATATCTATATCTCTCATTTCCCTTTCCTGTGACTTTCAATCTGAAGATGTGTCTCGACCAGAAACATCACCCATTCCTTCTC
Organism: Okamejei kenojei; assembly: GCA_035221665.1. Classification (NCBI taxonomy): domain Eukaryota; kingdom Metazoa; phylum Chordata; class Chondrichthyes; order Rajiformes; family Rajidae; genus Okamejei; species Okamejei kenojei. The sequence goes on along the minus strand of CM069152.1, from coordinate 36,006,070 downwards.
TCCAGAGATGCTGCCGGTCCCACTGAGTTACTCCAACATTTTGTGTCTATCTTCGGTTTAAACCAGCATGTGCAGTTCCTGCCTACACACTAGTTCTTGTCAGTCAGATCGACTGGCTGAAAAACCTCAATATTCTTCCTGCTCGAACACAGTTAAAATAACAGTCAAGATCCAATAACGTCATTGGGAGCTTATGGAAGAAAGATAAAACCTTCTGGTTCATCATGCTTGCTCAGAAGCAGATTAAAATCATTGCCTTGGGGCTCAGGTGAGTTTCATAAATGATTTTAACCTACAATTTATACAATTTCCACTGGGCCAGCTGTGTTAAAATTGCCATTAAATGTTTTCAAATTAATATTGGGAAGCGATTACCATATTAAAACCCCAGTGTTGTAATCATCTAAGCAGATGGATGTTGAAACCACAAATCATGGTGACATAGAATCATACAGCGCAGAAACCGTTTTGTTTTTGGCCCACTGTGTCTGTGCCAGCCACCAAGTTCTTATCTATACTTAGACACAAAACGTTGGAGTAACTCAGCAGGTCAGGCCGCATCTCCGGAGAAAAGGAATAGGTGACGTTTTGAGAACCTTCTTCAGATGGAGTGTATCCATACTAATCTACACTTAGCCTTACACCTTCTGTACCATAGTATTCAAGTTGGTCATTTAAATATTACTTCAACACGATGAGAATATCTGCCTTCACCACTTCCTCGGGCAGCGTGTTCCAGATTTTAACCACACTTTAACTGAGAAAAAGTATTCCTCAAAATTCACACTAAATCTCCTCTCCTTACTTTGAACCTCTGCCCTGTCACAGACACCTCCGTTAAAGGAAACACTTTCTCCTATAGGTCACTGCTCAGCCTTCTCTACGTCAGGACAAACATACCTAGTCTGTCGAGTCAGTAGTCACAAATGAAATGTTTTGTCCTAGGCAAGGACTAAGTGAAGCTCCTCTGCACGCAATCTAGTCCAATCTTTAGACATTCGACATTAGAGATACTGAGTTGGAGCAGGCACTTCGGCCCATTGAATCCATGCCGACCAGTGTTCCTACAATTTACAATTTAACCAAAGTCAATAGACCAACAAACTTGTATGTCTTTGGATTGTGGGAGGAAAACCAGAGGACCCGGAGAAGACCCACGTGGTCACCGTGAGAACGTACAAACTCTATACAAACAGTACCCATAGTCAGGATCGAACCTGGGACTCTGATGCTGTAAGGCAGCAACTCTACCACTACACCACTGGGCCACCCTAATTCAGTCCTTCTTAGAGTGTGGAACCATAACTGCACACACTCATACAATTGTGGATGCACTAACAAATATTTTATGTAGTTGCACTGAACCTCGCCACTCTTATATTTTCTACCACAGCTAACAAAGGCAAATCTTCTCTGTTTACTATCATAACTACTTTTTTTACCTGGTTATTATCTTGGGGGATCCTTTGAGATGTGGGTACTCGGACTTTATAAAACCCCTGTCCACGGTACGAGTTCATTCCAAGAGTTCTCCCGAGTTTGCCCTGGTTCGAACGCAGAGACTTATGTTAATGGCCCCTTGTTGGTACTCGGGGCTCGTGGACATTTTTCATCATGTTGAACAATCTTCATGAGTCTTCCCGTGCTTACCTGCCGTTAGCGAGTGTTCCCGAGTACCTGCTGTTAGCTCCGACATACCCGCTACGTTCATTCTCCGTGCTTACCATGAGTTCGATTTTTTTTTAACTCGGGAGAGCTCTTGGAATGAACTCACACCGTGGAACAGGGCTATGGGTCTACCCAATGCCACATTTCTCATTTCATCAATTTATGAATGTATTTTGCCACTGAAGGCTGTCTTCTTCACTGTCAACACCAGAACCAATTTTTATGCCTTTTGAAAACTTGTTACTAATACCTCCTACATTTACATTCCGATCACGATGAATGTAACAAACAGCTAGAGTCCTAACACAAATTTATATGATACACCACCTGTCACAGGCTTCAAATCAAGAAATAAATTGACCATCACCTTCTGCCTCACGTCAGGTCTTGGTAAAGGGGGATGGAAAATTGCCAAGTTGGTAAATTCCTTTTGCGTGATGTTTATAATAAAGTAACTGTCTTTTCCTTTTTTCTTCTTTCTCTCTTTTTTTCTAGAGTCTATCTCTTAATCTCCTTTCTCTAACTCCTCGACCAAGGGTTCTCTCTTCTTTCCCTTCGTCACGCTTCTTCACTTTCACAATTCTCTCTCACTTTCTCTACTTCCTCTGTCTCTATTCCTTTTTTTTAATAGCTTTAAAAACTAAGGAGTACAATGATTGTAATAATATATACGGGACGTACACTGATGTAATTTACTGTAACATTTTTTACATCCGCCTCCAATAGTCAAGGCCATTTCAAGATGAATTTTGGTAATGGGCTAGAAACATAGTTTCTAGGCAAACTCTCCAAGTATGCCTATGACTCAAGTTGGTTGGCAGTTTGAGCTGCGAAGAGGATGCTATGAGGCTGCAGGGTGACTTGGATAGGTTGGGTGAGTGGGCTGATGCATGGCAGATGCAGTATAATGAGGATAAATGTGAGGTTATCCACTTTGGTGGCAAGAACAAGAAGGCAGATTATTATCTGAATGGTGTCAGATTACGAAAAGGGGAGGTGCAACGAGACCTGGATGTCCTTGTACATCAGTCACTGAAGGTAAGCATGGCAGTAAAGAAAAATAGATAGAAAAATAGGTGCAGGAGTAGGCCATTCGGCCCTTCGAGCCAGCACCGCCATCCAATATGATCATGGCTGATCATCTAAAATCAGTGCCCCCTTTCTGCTTTTTCCCCATATCCCTTGATTCCTTTAGCCCTAAGAGCTAAATGTAACTCTCTCTTGAAAATATCCAGTGAATTGGCACCCACTGCCTTCTGTGGCAGAGAATTCCACATATTTACAATTCTCTGGGTAAAAAGGTTTTCCTCATCTCAGTCCTAAATGGCCTATCCCTTATTCTTAAACTGTCACCCCCGGTTCTGGACTCCCCCAACCTCAGGAACATTTTTCCTGCATCTACCCTGTCCAATCCCCTAAGAATGTTATTTGTTTCTATGATGCCCTCCCATCCTTCTAAATTCCAGTGAATACAAGACCAGTCGACCCATTCTTTCATAATATGTCAGTCCTGCCGTCACAGGAATTAACCTGGTGAACCTACGCTGCACTCCCTCAATAGCAATAACATCCTTCCTCAAACTAGGAGACCATAATTGCACACAATAGTCCAGGTGCGGTTTGACCAGTGCCCTGTACTCCTAAACGGTACAAGGACATCCTACACAAAAACCCGACGTTTCGGTCGAGACCCTTCTTTCCGAAGAGATATAGACCAATAGTGAAAGATATTAAAGGGCCATTGTAAGCTGTTTGTGGTGTGAAAATGAGAAAGCTGGTGCGAGTGGGGGAGGGAGATAGAGATAGAGGAATGTCAGGCGAGGGCTGAGGGAGAGGGCAAGGGTTAACAAATTGAGAAAATTCAATATTCAAGCCCAAAGGATGCAGACTCCCAAGCGGAATAAGCTCACTCGGATGTGGAATGGAGGGGGAGTTTGAAGTGCTGAGCCACCGGGATGCGGACGAGCGGAGGTGTTTCGGCGAAGCTCACCGATATAGCTTGCAGTAGATGAGGTTGGAGGAGGTGCAGGTGAAACCTGGAAGGACACAAGGGAAATGCCATTGGCGGAGGGAGCGGTCTTTGGCGGGGAGATGGAAGATGTCTCACGTTGAGGTGGCACTGGCGGAGGACATTACTTAGTGTTGCGGGGTATGGAGGAGACCCTGGTGCAAGCCTCATCAATAGTGGGGGAGGGGAATCCCCGTTCTCTGAAGAATGAGGCCTGATGTGCGGCGTAGACGGAGGAATTGGGAATGGATTCCTTCTCCAGGTAGCTGTGGGAGTCAGTAGGTTTGTAGTGGATGTCGGTCAGGAGCGTATCACCTGCAATAGAGATGGTTGAGGTCAAGGAAATATGGTCGGAAATGGTTCAGTAAGTTGGTGTGGGTGCAGGAGGTCTCGTTGCACCTCCCCTTTTCGTAATCTGACACCATTCAGATAATAATCTGCCTTCTTGTTCTTGCCACCAAAGTGGATAACCTCACATTTATCCACATTATACTGCATCTGCCATGCATCAGCCCACTCACCCAACCTATCCAAGTCACCCTGCAGCCTCATAGCATCCTCTTCGCAGCTCACACTGCCAACCAGCTTGAGTCATAGGCAAACTTGGAGATTTGAAGTCACATTTAATTCCCTCGTCTAAATCGTTAATATATCGTAAGTAACTCGGGTCCTATCTTTTGGAATAATTTTCCATATTGGGACTTTTCAATTATCTCAATAAAGTCCATATACATCACACCAATGGCTATGTAGGCTATCTGGGTACCACAGTGGCACAGCAGTGGAGCTGCTGCCATACAGCACCACAGACCCAGATTTGATCCTAACTACAAGTGTTGTCCGTACCGAGTTTGTATGTTCTTCCTGTGACTGCATGGTTCGAGTTTGTACGTTCTTCCTGTGACTACATCTCCGGGTGTGCAGGTTTGTATGTTAATTGGCTTCTGTAAATTGTCCCTAGTGTGTAGGATAGAATTAGTGTATGGGTAATCGTTGGTCGGCATGGACCCGTTGGGCCGAAGGGCCAGTTTCCATGCTGTATCTCTAAACTAAACTAAATTAAGCAAAACTATCCCTGATCAATCCCTATTCTCTCCAGATTAATCCTGTCCCTCAGAATTATTTTGAATAATTCCCCTACGAGTGATGTTAGATTCAGCGGCCAATTATTACATAGATAGATACATAGACAATAGGTGCAGGAGTAGGCCATTCGGCCCTTCGAGCCTAGAACCGCCATTCAATGTGAGTATGGCTGACCTGGTTGACCCTGCTGTCTTCCTTGAACAAAGATATCGCATTTGCTGCCCTGCACTCATTTTAAACATTGTCTGAGGCCAGAGAACGTTGAAGATTCCTGGCAGAACCCCAGAAATCTTTCATAGCAACCTATGACACATCTCATCAGGCCCTGGAGATTTACCTACCTTTAAGCATATAAATACATCTAATATTTTCTGCTTTTCTATGGTAAATAGTTATGGACCCCAACAGTCCTCCTCCCTGAACATTCTTAACTACCACGCCCTTCTCCATCATGAATACAGTTTTTATTGAAGACCTTGTCTATGTTCAGTTCTAAATATAAGCAGTCAGAAGTAACTGATTTGCATTCAGTTAAAATTCATGTGCCAGCATTTTCTCAGAACTTTACATTTTACATATATTTCTATGCTGACAGTAGAGCAGTTATGATCTGAAATTTACTGTCTGCAAAAATGGTGGAAGCTGAGTTTACAGGATGTTCAAAACTGTTGTGCAAAGATGCTTGATGGAAACTTACTTGCATGGATACATGGAAAAGTAGAGAAACGAGATTAGTTTAGATTATAGATATAGCGCGGAAACAGGCTCACCGGGTCTGCGCCGATCAGCGATCCCCGTAAACTAGCATTATCCTATACATTAGGGACAATTTACAATCTTTATCAAAGTCAATTAGCTGACAAACCTGTATGTCTGTGGAGTGTGGGAGGAAACCGGAGCACCCGGAGAAAACCCATGCGGTCACAAGGTCCCATGCGTACAAATTCCTTACAGACAGCACCTGTAGTCAGGGTTGAACTTGGGTCTCTGGCGCTGTAAGGCAGCAACTCTACGCCTGTGACTGTGCCATCCCTTTCTCTACTAGGATTCAGCATGGACTAATTGGGTTGACAAGCCTCCCTCTTAGCCATAATAATTCTGTGATTCTTTGATTTTGTATTACCAGCAGAGCCTTAATATGTTGAAGCCCTTTGTCTACTCAATAGATGCCAATGATTGCTGCCAAGTAGTTTTGAATGGACTATATGAAATTATTCTGTCAAAGTATTCTCAGCAAATTGCAGTGAAAAAACACAATGAGTTGGGCTGGATCAATTGGTTTCGTTCAGAGAAAGGCATTAACTGTTGTTAATGCAGCCTCATTGTACCTAATGGAAAATTGATCTCTGTGGTTAAAGATAAGAAAACGTGTAAAGCATGATGTGTTGAACAATGATAATTGCCAGAGTGTGCATAGAAAATCAAAAATTATAATTGTGTGCTGTTGAATGTGAAGTTTCTCCTTCTACCATTCTGTCCTCTTTAGAGATTCTCCTTAATGCCCGCTCCATTGACCATCTCCCTTATCGTACACTCTGTATAGTATATTTAGTTATATTTGCCTTTGAAATTTTTCATGTATATCGTCCCATTACCAATGGGCGGCTTGGTGGTGCGGTGGTACAGTTGCTGCCTTACAGTGCTTGCAGCGCCAGAGACCCGGGTTCGATCCCAACAATGGTTGCTGTCTGTATGGAGTTTGTCATTCTCCCCGTGATCACGTGGGTTTTCTCCAAGATCTTCGGTTTCCTCCCACACTCCAAAGACACACAGGTTTGAAGGTTAATTGGCGATATAAATGTAAATTGTCCCTGGTGTGTAGAGGGTAGTGTTAATGTGCGGGGATCGTTGGTCGGTGCGGACTCAGCGGCTTGTTTCCGTGTTGTATTTCTAAACTAAACTAAACAAATCCACAGCTATCTTCCGTATTCTGTCAGTCGTATTGGCTGCATTTCTTTTCCACAGCTTATCTTTAAATTATTTTGTAATCTCTATTACAGGATCAAAAGTCAACATTCTTCCAGTTTGGAGCGTCCATCCAGCAACAGATTGAAGTGATGCTAAATATCATGGAAGAGTATGACTGGCACGAGTTTTCCATTGTAACCAGCACCTTCCCTGGATACCATGAGTTTATTAGTATATTTAAAACCACAGTCGAAAATAGTTTTGTTGGCTGGGAACTTCAAGGCACCATCACATTAGATGCCGTTGATGGGGATTCAAAGGCTCAAATCCAGTTGAAGAGAATACAGTCATCGATTATCCTGCTGTACTGCTCGAAAGACGAAGCTGTTTTCATACTGGAGGAGGCCCGTTCCTTGGGGCTCACGGGCTTTGGGTTCATCTGGATTGTGCCCAGCTTGGTAACGGGTAACACAGACATCATACCTGAGGATTTTCCAGCTGGGCTGATTTCTGTCTCGTACGATGAATGGGACTACTCCATTACAGAAAGGGTGACGGATGCTGTTGGCATCATTACCACTGCTGCTACCGCCATGATGGAGCAATTTGGATACATCCCGGAAGCCAAAACAAGTTGCTATGGCCAGTTGGAAAGGAAGGTTCTTCCATTGTTTTCCTTGCACAAGTAAGTACCTTATGTTTTGCTTTTTTGCTGAGTTCACGTAAAATTTATATATAACCCTATATTAATAACAAACTGGTATTATATAAGAAAACAAATATAGAGTGGATGGATATTGTGGGAGAGAACATTCTTCTTTATTGTTATATAAGCCTGAAGGCAGGGGTCCATCACTTTATTTGGATTTTTAATCTAATTGCTGTTATAGCGAGTGATTCCTCACACAGAAGTAAATAATTCATAGAATTTATCAGCTATGGGACTACTTTCTAGCAGCTGACCAAGGTAGGAATTTGAGAGACTTTGAAGGCTTTGCCATATTTCCTTATAGCAGCTGACCAAGGTAGGAATTTGAGAGACTTTGAAGGCATTGCCATATTTCCTTAAAGGGTTACGACTGGTTGCACTGTGCAACATCACGATATCTAGCATAAAGTAAGGGGGAGTGTTAAAATGCTCTTGCTTCATTTTTACTGTGTTCGTATTAATAGTTTTAACACCTCTTCTGTTTTAAGAAACCACTTGAAACACATTTTATACAGTGGACAGGCAGTAGGAACTGACCAAAAAACCATGTCAAAGGACAAATGGACAGTTAAGGGGCTGTCCCACTTGGACGACCTAATCCACGGGTTTAGAAGACCCTAGACGAGTTGAAAAAAATGTCACGGTCGTGTTGACTCGCCGAAATAAAAGACCTCCTACGACTATGTCTACGACCTCCAACGACTATGTCTACGGCCTCCTACGACTACCTCTACGACCCCCCTCGACCTCAGTTTTCCACACCTAAGACCAACTACGACTAGCTACGAGTGAAAATGATCAGATGATAAAATGATGTCATGTTTGCATTTTTCTTTCTCGGGCCCGTTACCTACCTACGACTACAAATTCGACCTACCTACGACCTACCTACGATAAAAAGTATCCATTTTTTCCATGCTGACCTTTTTTTTACTCGTGGACATTTTTTAATCAGACTGGAAAAAACGCCACAACCTACTTGAGGCCACGAGTACGCGGAGACCACACACGAGCATGAGGAAGACTGACCTATGACCTCCTACGATCTCGTGGCGACCATGCTGCGAGTATGAGTCAAGAGCAAACATGGCAGAGGTCGCCAATTAGGTCGTGAAAGTGGGACAGGGGCTTTAATCTATTCTCATTTTAGTTCATTTTTGTAGATTTTCGTTGCCTATCTTAATGTTACTCAATATGGGGTTTTTCTTTGCCAATGCTCCTGTGACTCACAAATATGTCAAAAGAATTACATACATCCAGGCTGTTGCCATTGTCTAGTGGTCAATTTTCATTGACATCAGCAATTGTCTCATTCATAACCCCTATTCTGAACATATGTTCTATTGAAAACAGAAGGGGTAGCGTGCAAGGATATGGCATAGTTTCAAAGTATCTATGATTTCTTCTGAGTTTATTCCCAAAGAATATCTTTTGAAAATTCCTACCGCATGACTTAGTATTGATACTAGTATTAGTTTATTACCGTCCTGTGTATTGAAATATTTTGAAAAGCTTTTGTTTACTACAGTGCCATGGGTGATTACACTCAAGCCAAACGCAAGTACAACAGGTAGAGTGGAGAAAAATACCAGAATACATTTATTCTGCATTGTAGCATAATAGTTTCAGAGAAAAAGTGCACTGTCTGTAACGAGGTAGGTTGGAAGATCGGGAAGATATCCTAGCTTATACAAGAATCGTTCAGAAATCTGATAACAGAGGGGAAGAAGCTGTTCAAGAGGCTGGTGGTACATACTTCCAAGCTTCTGTATATTCTCCTGACAGGAGAGGGGAGAAGAGGGACTGACCGGGCTAAGAACAGTCATCGATTTTGTCGGCTGCTTTCTTGAAACAGCATGAAGTCAATGATGGGAGCCTGGTCCGTGTGATGGATTGGGTTACATCCACAACTCTCTGCAGTTGAATGCGGTTTTCGGCAGAACTGTTCCCAAACCGAGCTGTGATGCAACCCGATTGTATGCTTTTTATGATGCATCTGTAAACTTGATAAGAGTCGTTGGAGACTTGCAAATTTCCTTAGTCTTCTGTAGAGGTAGAGGCCTTGGCGTGCGTTTTTGGCCATAGTTGCAATGTGGTTGGTCCAGGAACGATTGTTGGTAATATTTACATTGAGGAACTTGAAGCTCTCAACTCTTTCCACCGGCAGCATCGATGCACATTGAGGCATGTAGTCCACCGTGCATCCTGAAGTCAATAACTAACTCTTTCGTATTGCTGGCATTGAGGGTGAGGTGGTTTCCCCGATACCATTTTGTCCAGACAGTTGGTAACTTGTGTTGGAATCTTTTACCCACCAACTAACAAAAGCTTGTTAATGCTGCCCTGCTGTCATCTACACTCAGGGAGTTGTTTGATTACTGAAAAAGAAAACAATTGCAGCAATAAAGAAATAAGCATTTATAGTATGATTTTCAAAACATCCTGAACTTCTTTGCAACCAGTTAAATAATGTTGAAATACAATCACTATTGGACTGCGTGAAAACTGACAGCTAACTGACAGCAAGTTCCCATTAATAGCAACTTCCAGATAATCTGTTTGAGACATAAATGTTGCCCATGGGGCAGCACGGTGGCGCAGCGTGGGCTGAAGGGCCTGTTTCTGGCAGGGTTGCTGGCATACAGCGCCAGAGACCTGGGTTCGATCCTGACCACAGGGGTTGTCTGCATGGAGTTTGTACATTCCCGCTGTGACCGCATGGGTTTTCTCCGGGTGCTCCGATTTCCTCCCACAGTCCAAAGACGTACAGGTTTGTGGGTGAGTTGGCTTTGGTAAAGATTGCAAATTGTCCCTCGGGTGTAGTGCTAGTGTACAGAGATTGCTGGCTGGCACGGACTTGGTGGGCTGAAGGGCCTGTTTCCGCGCTCTATCTCTAAACAAAACTAAACTAAACTAAATGAACATTAGGATTAAATCCTTTGCTCTTGAAACTAGGGACTTGAAATTATATTCTCTTGAGAGAATGTCACGGCACCTTTATAAAGACAGCACAGGCAAGTGGGACTAGTGTAGCTGGGGCATTGTTGGCCTGTTTCCACTGTATCACTCATATCACTCATATGACTATGACTCTATAACTGGATTACACAATTGGAATGATTTAAGGGCCTGTCTCAGTTAGGCGGCTTTTTAGGCGACTGCAGGAGACTATGCAGTCGCGACATGGTCGCCATACATTCGCGGGTGGTTGCCGGGGAGTCACCTTCATGGTTGTGAGGAGTTCCCGCATTCTGGGAACTAGTCGCGGCCTCATTATGGTCGCCGTGAATTTTTCGACATGTTGAAAAATTAGCGGAGACCAGAATGAAGCCGCCATGGAGAGTAGTGAGAATTCCCGTACCATAGGAGTAGTGGTAGTGGGTTTCCAGGAGGTCGAAGGTTGTCGTAGGTTGTCGTAGGTTGTAGCCGGTGCTGACTCATTGGGGAAAAAAATCGTAAGCAGTAGTTTTCAGAACCAAGGATAACTGACCAGTAATGTTAACGTCCGCCGAGCTTCACAGCCGAGTATCTCTGGCTTCTAAAAGTTGTCTCCACTCCTTTTCCCCCCATCTCCCCCTCACACCCCTCCCCTCTTTTAAAGTACTTACGTGACCCTTCCCGTCCACTGTACTTTCACTGTCTTAATTACAGCGCCAACCTTTCTGTTCATCGCGGTGTGTGTCTGTATCACATTGGCTTTGCACCATGTGAATTTCTCTCAGACAGCGCTCCCCCCGCTTGCCCTGTCCGCTGCCTGCATAACGGGCTTGTGAAGGATATGACAGTCGCCTTAAAAGTCGCCTAAGTGAGACAGGCCCATTACACACCTCCTTCAAAGAGCTGGCATGGTTATGATGGGTAAAAAGGCCTTTTATGCCGTACGATTCTATGAATTACACGCCATTCTGGGCCTGCTTAGTTTGTAATTAAAATATAAATGAGGAATTGTCATCAACAACAGTTCTTGACAGTGGCAATGTCGGCTTTTACTTTAGACTGTAGACTTTAGAGGTACATCGGCCCACCGAGTTCGTGCCGACCAGTGATCATCCCGTACACTAACCTACACACACGAGGGAAAATGTTACAATTTACCAAAGCCAATTAACCTACAAACCGATACATCTTTGGAGTGCGGGAGGAAAGCGCAGCACCCGGAGAAAAACCACACGGTCACAGGGAGAACGTACAAACTCCATACAGACAGCACCCATAGTACGGATAGAACCCGGGTCTCCGGCGCTGTGAGGAAGCTGTGCCGCCCTACCTTACCAAAACAAGGCTGCTGCTTAAATACTAAAAGCCCGTGATAGATTTGCAACATATTTCTACTACAGCTTATCCAAACTATACCAACAAGAGCACATGCAATCTGCTTCTGTTTTACTCATGGCTAATTTCTAATGGGATGCAGAAGACAGATTATTTTAGTCAATGTTTGGGGAACTGTGGATGAAGGTCAAGGCTGGTGATTTATGGTGATGATTTAATAAGAATAAATAGTGGCGTTAGGATATTTAAATTTTAACTGGTGGGGTGCAAATAACATATAGTGCCCATGTCATAAGCAGTTTATATTTTTATAAGCCCATGGATCACTGTCAAGCATGGCTGTCACAAACCAATTTTTCTTTGCAGCTGCAGCTATAAATAAAAAATCAGTGTAACCACAGATGCAGGTAAACATGAGGATGATCAATACGAAAGCAATCAGTAAACGGCACACCATCAGTAGAGGGTGTTCTACAGTGGTGGAACCACCTTGCAGTCCAGCAAGTCACCACTTGAATTTAGTCCATTAGACAACTCTGCCAATCCCCCTGGCCAATCTTCCCAGTGCAGGCAAAGACTATGTCAGGCAATTTTGCTTCACTGAAATGGCTGATGCAGCCTTGATTGCTTTTGGAAGGAATCAATGGTGGGTCCAGAGATGCAGGATGCTTCCCAGATCAACACAAGGACATGGAGTCTCCCAGGCCTTGGTATTGCCTCTTCACCCTTTACCCTGCTTCAGTTGTGCCAACACCCTTACACTATGAAAAGGGCAAGGCCTTTGCTTTATTCTTGACTTCCAACTGTGCTATTTGCCGTGTGCCTTTACACTGCAATCATACCCGAGGTTACATTGATATTTTGAGACAGTTTAAGAATAAGTAGAAAGCCATTTAGAACGGAGACGAGGAAACACTTCTTCACACAGAGAGTTGTGAGTCTGTGGAATTCTCTGCCACAGAGGGCAGTGGAGGCCGGTTCTCTGCATACTTTCAAGAGAGAGTTAGATAGGGCTCTTAAAGATAGCGGAGTCAGGGGATATGGGGAGAAGGCAGGAACGGGGTACTGATTAGGGATGATCAGCCATGATCACATTGAATGGTGGTGCTGGCTTGAAGGGCCGAATGGCCTACTCCTGCACCTATTGTCTTTTGAATTACAAGAAAGCAGGATCAGCCAATTTGCAAATAACAAGCTTCCTCAAACAGTTTGGTGTGTTGTTCAGTCCCTGTAAGTGGTGTGTCGCTGAGCGGGAGAATACAGGAGGGGTGGGAGGGGAGGCTGGTGGGACTTTTAATAACATTTTTTGGGGGAGTGGGATTGCTGTGTGGACTGGCATAGACTCGATGTTTCAAAATGACATTCTTCTATTTTGTAAGGTAATATGGAAATAGGTCCAGAAAATCCATTTTAGTAATGTTGGCAGAAGTACTGACTTGACATAGTTTCATGAGATCCTTAACTTTAGCGGTGAAAGCAGGCAAGAGTCGACACATCTCATTTGTAAAAGCCACAACACCATCAGTGTCAGCCTAAGTTTCTCTGCTCGAGGGGCATGAACACTTGCTTTGAGAACTGTAAAAACAAGAGAGCTACCACCAGAGCCAGTCGTGACGCAGTAAATTGCCCTTTAAAGAGCGAAAATCACTGGCCAGAGACCCAGGTTCGATCCTGACCTCAGGTGCTGTCTGTGATGTTCTCTGTGACTGCATGGGTTCCTGTCCCAAAGATTTACACTTTGACAACGCGGAACGTCATTGCTAACAATCCTACACTCTACTGCCAATTTATAATTCTACCAAGGCAAATTAACTGACAAACCTGTACGTCTTTGGAGTGTGGGAGGAAATCGGAGCACCCAGAGCAAACCCGCGCGGTCACAGGGAGAATGTACAAACTCCGTAGAGACAACACCCATAGTCAGGATTGAAAACAGGTCCCTGGCGCTGTAAGGCATCAACTCCACCGCCGCGCACGTCTGCGACCCTAAATGCGTGGGTTTAATTGGCCTCTGTAAATTGCCCATAGTGAGACGGCAGTGGATGTGAAAGTGGAATAACATAGAACTAGTTTCAACAAATTATCGATGGTTGGCATGGACCTGGTGGGCTGAAGGGCCTGTTTCCATGCTGTATCTTTCAATCTACCTATCAATTAAATGAAAAAACCTCAGATTAACCAGACCTGGATGCCATGGCATAGGTTAAACCTAACGTGTTGTATGGGTTCCATCATCACTACTCACTTAAGTGTGATCTAAGACAATTATATGATTGATTCTTCTAATTACAGTTTTGACAAGAAGCAATCAGACAGTTGAAATGTTTATGAAAGATGGAAGATCGCGGTGGGGGAGGGGGGCGTTGCTGGGCTAGATGTGGGAAATAGTGTCATTTCCAAGCCTTTAGTTATTGTAACATCTGTGAGAACTTCTAAGACGGGGAGCGGCACGGTGTTGCAGCGGTAGAGTTGCTACCTTACAGCGCCTGCAGCGCTGGAGACCTGGGTTCGATCCTGACTACGGGTGCTGTCTGTATGGAGTTTATATGTTCTCCCTGTGACCGCGTGGGTTTTCTCTGAGATCTTCGGTTTCCTCCCACACTCTAAAGACGTACAGGTTTGTACGTTAATATGTGCAAATTGTGTAGGATAGTGTTAACGTGCGAGGATTGCTGGTTGGCGCGGACTCGGAGTGTTGAAGGGGCTGTTTCCGTGCTGTATCTTTAAACTAAACTAAATAGATAATATTGGCCCCAAAGCTCCTGGGACAAAACTCCTGGGAATGGAGTGGGTGAAAAGTCAGATTTCTTCCTGGGCCAACGGGAATGTGGAAAGTATTTTTCAAAATCATTTGTCTGGAATGCTGTAAATAAATCCCTGCCTGCCACCCGCTCTAGTCGGCAGATTGTGGTCCGACCTGGATTGTTTGGGCCCATGTTCAAAATGACGTACTTATCCCACTGCCAAAACTGAGGATTATAGGAAATGGAGCAGGACTAGGTCATACAGTCTCTGAAGCTGTCACATTCATGGCCACTTTGACTGCATCCGCTTTTAATGCAAGTACCACCATTCAGTGATTCCTTAGACATCTAGTTATAAAGCAAGATGGACACAGGAAGCTGGAGTAACTCAGTGGGACAGGCAGCATCTCTGGAGAGAAGGAATGGGTGGCGTTTCAGGTGGAGGCCCTTCTTCAGATCAATCTCAGTTTTGAATGTACTCAATATCTTAATACCAATAGCCCTCCTCAGTTTCAATTTCCAAAGATTTAAAAGAAATTCCTCCTGATTAAGTACAAAATATCTGAATCCTTATCCTGGGCCTGTTCCCTCAGGTTTTATATTTCAAACCAGAAACCGCCTCTCAGTTTCTCCCTGTCTCAACTCCCTCAGAACCTTATATATTTCTGTGGTATTTGGAAGGAAAATCATTCTAACATAGCTGCGTATGGGTGAAATACCAAATGCCTCAATCTGTTTAAGTGAATTGAGAACAGACTCTTCACATTGTTTCCACCAAAGAAATGGCAGTGGTTTGGGTAAAACATGTGGAATGCCCTGTCGTACACATGTTAGTGATGTTGCAACAGGATGCAAAGGGGAGAAGTACAATGAATGAAAGACAGTCAGAAACCAACTGATGTAGTCAACCTTTTCTAGTGACATTTTCAATCCCTCACGAGTTTCCATGTAGTTTCTTCTCGACTGTGCAAATCCCCAATGTATCTTGAAAGCACTGCAATTCTTATGGATGCTTGAATATGCTGCATCTTCATAACACCAGTGACACACAAAGAGGGTTGACACTACCCTAGGAGTCTGGCAGACATCCCTGATAGCTTGTTTGATCCATTAGCACCTAGGATCTGTTACAGCTCACCGCGAGGTGATGAATATTTTTGCTCAGGAGACTGAGCAGAGACCGCTTATAGCTTTGTCGCTGGTGAATTGTCCAGTCAATTGATCTCAGTGATATTAATCCCATCAGACTCCTGGCCTCAATCTGTCTACACCGTCATTGGATTTAAAGAAACCCCCTCCGAGAAGTAACCTTAGTCTCCAGGAGTTGCGTTGTTTGTGTCTTCTGAAGGCAGAAACGTATAATGCTGAGTATGAAAGATGTGTCAGCAAGATTTAGACACATTGGGTTGAATATTAGCAGAAAGGTTGTCATTAAGGATTGAATGTTATGTCACTTTTAACTGCCAGGCATAATTGTAACACTGCCAGTTGACTTCCTGCTCAGAAAAGTTGTAAACAAGGTACAGAGGAGCCATCAGTGAGCGGAGTGTTGGTTTCCTTAAAATGATCCATGGAGGCATTTGAAATGGAGGTAGGTACATTTTTGAAAGAGGGTCAGTCTGTCTGCCTCTGTCTCGCAAATTAATCTCTTCCCCCCCTAGCTTGACTTGCCCATCATCCTTCTCTCCAGAAATTCTGCCTGTCCTGCTGAGTTACTCCAGCATTTTGTGCCTATCTTTGGTTTAAACCAGCACCTGCAGTTCCTTCCGATACATCCTTCACCTCTCTTCAGTCCACCAATCTTTTCTGCCTAAGATAGACACAAAATGCTGGAGTAACTCGGCAGGACAGGCAGCATCTCTGGGTAGAAGGAATGGGTGATGTTTCGGCTCGAGACCCTTTGACCTCAAACGTCATCCATTCCTTCTATACCGAGATGCTTCCTGTCCGCTAAGTTATTCCAATAATTTGTGTCTATCTTTGGTGTAAACCAGCATCTGCAGTACTTTCCTGCATAATCTTCCCTGTCTCACCACACCCCCTCTGCTCTTTATATTGGCTAACTCCGCTCTCCATTCTTAAACCTGACACAGAGACCCAAACCATTCCTTTCCATCGCAGATGCTGCCGGGCTCGCTGAATTCATCCAGCTTGTTTGTTGCTCCAGAATCCAGCATCTGTCATCTCTCATGCTCAATGGTTCAATGCTTCTTTATGTCTCCATTATCCTGAGAGCATTCTTCTTGGTTTTAGTTCCCCTGCCAACAAGGGGAAACATCGTACATCTATTCTGCCATGGTTCAATACGACCATCTATTCTTTTTTTCTAAGTATAGTGTGTAGGCCTATTTTGCTCATTCAAGACATCCATATACCTTTTGTACAGTGCTGGCTAGACACAAAAAGCTGGAGTTAAAGCCCTGTCCCACGGTACGAGTTCAATCCAAGAGTTCACCCAAGTTTGACCTGATTCGAACGCGGAGATTTACGGTAATGACCACTCGTCGGTACTCGAGGCTCTCGTGGACATTTTTCATCATGTTGAAAAATCTTCATGAGTCTTCCCATGCTTACCTGCCATTAGCGAGTCTTACCGAGTACCTGCCGTTAGTGTTACGAGCCGCTAAGAGACGTCCCCGAGCTCCGACTTACCCGCTACGTTCATTCTCCGTGCTTACCACGAGTTTGATTTTTTTTTTTAACTCGGGAGAGCTCTTGGAATGAACTCGTACCGTGGGACAGGGCTTTAACACAGCGGGCCAGACGCATCTCTGGGAAAAGGAATAGGTGCTTCCTTCCTTAAGTAAAGAGAGCAGAACTGTGTATGATATTCCAGGTGTGGTATCATCAAAGCCCTGCGTGGTGACAGCAAGCTTGCAACGAGTCTAAACTCCAACATTGGTCAGGCGGGCTGGGCGATCCATTTCTGTGTTGGTTATTTATTTATTTTTTGCAGGTTATGGACATCATTGCTGAGACCTGCGTTTATTGTCCCTCCCTTATTGCCCAGGACTGAGAAACTGAATCAGCTATATTGGTTGCTCTCAAGTCACTTGCAGGTATAACACGTATACATGGCAGATTTTCTTTCCTAAAGGACACTAGTAAACTAGCTGGGTTTAATGGCAATTCAATATAATAGCCTCTTTAAGATCCACTGCTGCCATGCGGGTTTGAACAGATTAACCCAGATGAATGATAGCCGCTCTGTCATCATTCCACCTCCCAATTCTTCTATTCAAACTATTTTGTCAAGTTTAGAACTCCTGACACAATAATCTTGTTGTGTAAATTATTGTGTCCTTTCGTGCCTTTTACCCTCCCTGCAAAATATGTTCCCTGACCTCTAACCTAAAACCTATCGTTGGGTGGAGCAGTAGTGCAGCGGTAGAGCTGCTGCCTCACAGCACCAAAGTCCTGGGTTTGAACCTGATCACGGGGGCTATCTGTGCAGAGATTGCACATTCTCTCTGTGACTGCATTGGGTTTTTCTAGGTTCTCCAAAGACGTGCAGGTTTGTAGGTTAATTGACTTCTGCAAATTGACCCTAGTGTGTACAATGTGAAAGTGGGATAACATAGAACTAGTGTACGTGGACTCAATGGGCCGAAGGGGCCTGTTTCTTCACTGTATCTCTAAACTAAACTAAGCCAAACACATACCATTTTGCTGATATTTACATTTACTTTTATGTAATGCATCTGAGGAAATATGTAGACTCCCATTGCAAAGGTCTCATGTCCCTGGACAGTTCAAAGCAGTGACGTTCGGTGAGGTCAAAGGCTGGGGAGGCACTGGCTAGTATCAGTGGCCCGGCCCTCCCTGTATTTGATCACCGCGTCTCCCCGAGGACAGAGAGGGGTGGAGCCGTGGCTGGGAGGGAGGGATAGAGAAGAGAAGGGGGGTAGAGAGAGAGAGAGAAGGGAGTGAAAGAGAGAAGGGACGGGGAGAGAGAGAGAGAAGGGAGGGAGAGAGAGAGAGAGAAGGGAGGGAGAGAGAGGAGGGAGGGGGAAAGAGGGAAGAGAGGGAGAGAGAGAAGGGAGGGGAGAAAGAGAGAAGGGAGGGAGAGAGTGAAAGGAGAGAGAGAGAAAATGGGGGGAGAGAGAGAGAAAATGAGTGAGAGAGAGAGAGAGAGAGAGAGAGAGAGAGAGAGAGAATTTTGGGAGAGAGATAGAAGGGAGAGCGAATGGGAAGAGAGAGAAGCAGAGAGAGAGAGAATGGGGAGAGAGAGAGAGAATAGGTAGAGAGAGAGAGAATGGGGAGGGAGAGAGGAACAATGGCACAATGGCAATCCGCAGCCGTCCGATTCTGACCACCCCCGAACATCCCACCGCACCATTGCACCCCTCTTCACGGCGGCCCAGTGATGTCTGGGCTCTGACAATTCGAGGGATCTAACCGGTAACAACACTAAGAGCAGCCCCGAGCCGCCGCGTTCCCTGCCTCGAATCTGAGCTTGAAAAATCAGGTGGTGGGCTGATGTGTCCCACGGGCCATATTTTGGAGACTCCTGCCTTACATGAACTAAACAAAAATGTACAGAAGTACGAAAATTGATTACTTTATTATTGTGATATGTATAGATCTATTTTAAAAATATCTAATAACGTTTTAATGTACCGACAAAGTCTACCTTCCCAAGTGGCGTATCTTGTCCCGCTCTATGATCTATGGTCTGTGCCGTCGCTGCTGAAGCCAACTAACATGGAGGGAGAGTGAGGTAGCGTCAATTACGTGGGCTGAGCCTACGTAATTGACGCTCGCTCTTCCTCCGCTGGGCTCAAGACACGCCCCCTTGTGAGGCAGACATGATTGCTGCCTCCCCTGGTGCTTTTTCATTGCAGTTTTATGTGAGACCAGCGAACACAAATTTAATATATGTGAAATACATTACCTGGACTATGGAAGGTGAGGACATGTAATGAAGTGGTTTACACACATTACATTGGTGACATACATAGATAGTAACAAGCACATGCTTATAGCCCGTGCTCAATGCAGTTTCTAAGGGGTTGCGCAGTCAGAGGGGAGGCTCAGCTCACCGCTGCCTCACCACTCATTCCTCCCTGTATTTGCAGCGGCGCTGCGAAAACTTTGCGATTTGTACTATAAAAAATGATTAGATTCATAGAGAAATTACATTTATAACACAAATCAGTGGAAAAATCTTTATATTTATTTTATTTTATTATTATTTGTCTACGTTTCTTAATAGCTATTTTCATTGGGAGTATGACAGGTGAGGCTCTGCCCCCCCCCTGCCTCCCCAGACTGCACATCCCTGGTTCAAAGTGCATAATTCATTTGCAAGGGCTTGCAGTCTGTTGCTGCCTAGAGCAGTACTTGCTGCTGAGAAACATAAAGAGCCTGTTCCACACAGCATCGACCTGCACCAGTGGACACTGCTTCTCTGTATTATATGAACCCACATCAAATGGAATATTTTTCAAGGACATAATCACTTCCCAAGTTCAGGAGTGGTTTACAAACCATGCTAGCTTTGTTCTCTTGGTTCACAACACCATTGGTACACTTCAGTGCTGCCTGACAACATGCTGTAAATCCATGCTGCAGAAAGAAACATCTTCAATAAGACCTTTTTAATTCAGTTTTGCTTCATGCACAAGGAATCGATTTACTACGCCGTTGCTTTCAGTTTGTACACCTTCTAAGTCCTATTGCTCCTTGCTGCTGGAGATCTAGACTGAGGTAAAATTGTCGGGGTACAGTAAATCTCCACCCCATTTATGGTGCTATGTGACAGCAACTGAAGAGGGCATTATGCTGCCCGCTGGCTTTTTAGTTTTGTGATTATCGTTCACTTCATCAGCAAATATCCATCCATGCAGCCGGTTGCAATACAGGCTTGCTTGCAAGATGGGCACTAAATGCTGGAGTAACTCATCGGGCCAGGCAGCATCTCAGGTCGAGACCCTTCTTCAGACTTTTGTGAACTCCAGCATTTTGTGTCTATCTTTGGTTTAAACCTATCTTTGGGTTTAAACCTGCAGTTCCTTCCTATAGGTTTGCTTGCAACATCCTCAGAAGTATCTAATGTAATAGATTACTTTGATCAGTAGACAATCCGTCAGATACAGTCCCACCCACACAGCTCTCCCATTCCTTGAAGAATGGACAATATTCCACTATTTATAAATCTGTATTTGCATTCAATTGATTTATACAGCAAGACACCTTAGTATTATATTATGACAGTCCAAATGTTACATGTTATTTTTTCAGTAAGAAAGATCTTTCATCTAAAATAACTGTTGAGAGGAGAAAAGCAGCATGATAATGGACCTTATGCTACCTGGTGTGTTTATGAATGTTATGCAAGAATCTTGTAACATCAAAGTACCAGACGAAATGTGTAGGAAGGAACTGCAGATGCTAGTTTACACCGAAGATAGACACAAAATGCTGGAGTAACTCAGCGGGACAGGCAACATCTCTGGAGAGAAGTAATGGGTGATGTTTCGTGAGGGTCTTTACCTGAAACGTCACCCATTTTTTCTCAACAGAGATGCTGCTTGACCCGCTGAGTTACTCCAGCATTTTGTGTCTATCTTCACAGTATCAGATTTTTTTTTTACGTGGTAAAGAAACCTAGCTTCCCTGATAACTCCACTGTCTTGAAATTATTGGACTTCTTACAGATCATCCTCATAAAATATAATCTGAATCTTGCTCAACAGATACTGGGACAACAAAAACCACTGGCTGTATTGTGTTGTAGCAAGGAACTGTAGATAGACACAAAATACTGGAGTAACTCTGCAGGGCAGGCAGCATCTTTGGAGAGAAGGAATGGGTGACGTTTCAGGTCGAGACCCTTCTGAAACATCACCCATTATTTCTTTTAAAAGTGTGTCCTTCCGACCACTCTGCACTCTTGGACTCATTGGCAAGTCCAGGGTTGTTCTGTAATTCCTGAATGAGAATCCAGGATGCGCTTAATATCTGGCCCCTTAGGTTTATGCCCGCTGTAACTAGTGCCTCCAGCAGGATTCATTCAATAATGAATAATGTTGCTGACCTTCAGTAAAAAGATAAGCTAATGTAATTTAAAAAAAATATTGTATATTGATAATTTAATTAATTCACAGTAGGTTCATGTGTTTTAACACAGCTATGTTTAAAAAAAAAAGTAATTGTTTACAAAATAATCAATTGTTTCCAAATGTCTCTGATGACCATGGGCAAGGCTTTAGTGCCTCAAGTCTTTGCGGAGTCATTGGCAACAATGTTCCAAGATCCAATCTCACCACAAATTTGTCCCAAAACCACCGACCCTCAACTTTATCCCAGAGGCTGGGCTGGGTTTGTTCATTCTCTCTGTGATACATTTGACCCACACATGAGTTTCCAACCTCACACTTGTCTAAGTTTCAAAATAGGAAGTTGGCCATTCGCACAGAAGAGAAGGAGTTGTGTCAGCCAGTGGTAAGCCTTTGACATTTTTTCACTCAATAGGGCTGTGGAGGCTTAGTGTCAGGATGAAGATCAATAGATTTTTAGATATTGACAGAATCAAGGCATATGAGGATAATACAGGAAATTGGCACTGAAGTAAAAGATCACTTATGATCTTATTGCCTGGCAGATAAGGGATGAGGGCTGAATGACTTACTCATACTTTATGCTCTTTTGTTCTTATCTGTTATTACATACTAACACCTATGGACACAACCCTGTTCTTGAACCCAGCGTACATGATTTTGTTTTAATCTCTGGTTTTAACTAGTGCATTATAATCCTGGACAGTTTCTTATTTCTTGTAAACGTAAGCTCAGTTGAAACTCTGTTCTCTTTCTCAGTATTTGCACCAAAACCTATTTGTACATCATCATTGTGCTTGTTGACTTACACGGACTCCAAATGTCTGATTTGTTGACTTGCACAACCTTTCTCCCAGGGTGGAAACGTCCAATGCCAGAGGGCCTAGCTATAAGGTGAGAAGGGGGAAGTTTACTGGAGATATTCGGGGCTAATGTTTTAAACAGAGGGTGGTGGGGATCTGGAACGCATTACCAGATGGGGTTGTGGGGGCAGACACGATAGTGGCGTTTAAGACGCTTTTGGAAAGGCACCTGGAAGAGCAGGATATATGGATATGGAGATGGACACAAAAAGCTGGAGTAACTCAGGAGGACAGGCAGCATTTCTGGAGAGAAGGAATGGGTGACATTTCGGGCCGAGTCCTTTCTTCAGACTGTGCATCTACAGTTCCTTCCTACACGTGAATATGGAGAGATAAGGATCATGTGCAGGCAGATGAGATTGGTTCAGCGAGGCATCATGCTTGGCACAAACATTGTGGGCCAAAGGGCCCATTCCCGTGCTATGTTCTATGTTCTATGACTCACAGTTACACAATGCATTTTAAGATTCCAATCTTTGTTTTCAAATCATTCCATGATTTGGATACTACCTGTCCATTTATTCTTCCATTCTACTACTGTTAAATATCTGCTCTTCTCCAATTCTGGCCGAATTCATCTCCAGTGTTGACACATGGAGAAACATTAGCCCCGCACCTCTCCTGTAAACATCCCCCTTCTCGTTTTGGAATTGCCACCTTAAATCTTTCTATCTCTCTACCTATCTTTCTGGCAACAACCTTCTTGTACTGATTTCCCAAGTGCCTTGTTGTTGAACTTTATTTAGCATTGCTCTAATGAAACACGAGTGATGCGTCACCACAGCAAATGTGCTATGAAAATACAAAGTTGGTGTTAACATTGTGATAAAGAGGGCCTTGAAAGTTTTTAATTGACCATGAGGGTCTCATGCACAGTTTCCTGGTGATAATATTTTAGGTGTTATCAGCATAAGTGCATCGTGCTACCTCCTGCACCCAGGCTGAACCCATGGACTTCATTAACTTCACCACCAATTTCCATCCTGCCCTCAAATTCACTTGGAACATCTCCGACACCTCCCTTCTTGATCTCACCCTCTCCATCACAGGAGATAGATTATTGGCTGACATCTATTATAAACCTACCAACTCCCACAACTATCTAGACTACACTTCTTCTCAACCTGCTTTCTGCAAAGACTCTATCCCCTACTCCCAATTCCACTGCCTACACCACATCTGCGCCCAAGATGAGGTGTTCCATGCCAGGACATCTGAGATGTCCTCATTCTTTAGGAAGCAGGGGTTCCCCTCTTCCATCATAGATGAGGTCCTCACGTGTGTTTCCTCGGTGCTGTGCCTTTACTCCCCCATCCACTACTTGCAACAGGGACAAACACCCCCTAGTCCTTAGATTTCACCCCATCAGCCATCGCACACATCACATAATCCTCCGCCATTTTCGCCACCTCCAATAGGATCCCACCACTAGTCACATCTTCCCATCTCTACCCCTTTCCGCCTTCTGCAACTCCTTGGTTAACTCACCGCTTCCCACTGAAACCACCCCCTCCCTTGGTACCTTCCCCTGCAATCGCAGGAGATGCCACACCTGTCCCTATACCTACTCTCTTGAATCTGTCCAGGGACCCCGATAGTCCTTTCAGGTTAGGCAGAGGTTCACTTGCACCTCCTCCAGCCTCCTCTACTGTATCCATTGTTCAAGGTGTGGACTCTTACACATTGGCGAGACCAAACGTAGACTGGCCGAACGTTGCATTGAACACCTTCGCTCAGTCCGCCTGGGCCTATCTAATCTCCCGGTTGCCAAACACTTTAATTCCCCTTCCCATTCTCACACTGACCTTTCTGTCTTAGGTCTCCTCCATTGTCAGTGTGAGACCCAGCGCAAATTGGAGGAACAACATCTCCTATTTGTCTTGGGCAGCTTACAACCTGGTGGTATGAATATAGATTTTTCTAACTTCAAGTGACCTTTGCTTCCCCTCTCTCGCCATCCCCCCCCCCCCACCCAAGTCGTACCAGCTTCAAAGTCGTCTTGTTGAGTCTCATTGTCTGTACTCGTTCTCACCTAGGCCACAGCTAAAGTTTCCTGTTTCCTGTATCATCGTTACTTGTTTTGCATATCTTTCACTTGTTCTATATCTCTCTACATCACCATCTACATCTCTGTCTTCCTTTACCCCTGACTCTCAGTCTGAAGGAGGATCTTGACCCGAAACGTCACCTATTCCTTTTATCCAGATATGCTGTCTGACCCGCTGAGTTAGTCCGGCTTTTTGTGTCAATCTTAAGTTTAGTTTAAGAAAGAACTGCAGATGCTGGTTTAAATCGAAGGTAGACACAAAATGCTGGAGTAACTCAGCGGAGTGAGGCAGCATCTCTGGAGAAAAGGAATGGGCGATGTTTCGGGTCGAGACCCTTCTTCAGACTGATGTTTGGGGAGGAGGTGGGACAAGGATTGAATGTAGGCAGAGACAGTAAAACTAGTGGGAGAACTGGGAAGGGGATGGAGTGAGAAAGCAAGGGATATCTGAAGTTAGAGAAGTCAATGTTCATACTGCTGGGGTGTAAACTACCCAAACAAAGTATGAGGTGCTGTTCCCCCGATTTGCGCTGGGCCGCACTCTGACAATGGAGGAGGCCCAGGACAGAAAGGTCAGATTGGGAGTGGGAGGGGAAGTTGAAGCGCTGAGCCACCGGGAGATCAGGTAGGTTAAGACGGATTGAACTGAGGTGTTCAGCGAAATGATCGTCGAGCCAGTGCTTGGTCTTGCCGATGTACAGAAGTTGACATCTGGAACATCGGATACAGTAGATGAGGTTGGAGGAAGTGCAAGTGAACCTCTGCCTCATCTGGAAAGACTGTTTGGGTCCTTGGATGGAGTCGAGGAGGGAGGTAAAGGGACAGATGTTGCATCTCCTGCCATTGCAGAGGAAAGTACCTGGGGAGGGGGTGGTTTAGGTGGGAAGGGACGAGTTGACCAGCGAGTTTCGCAGGGAACGGTCTCTGTGGAAAGCAGAAAGGGGTGGAGTTGGGAAGATGTGGCCAGTTGCGGGATCCCGTTGGAAGTGCTGAAAATGTTGGAGGATTATATGTTGTATGCGATGGCTGATGGGGTGGAAGGTGAGGACAAGGGGGACTCTGTCCTTGTTATGAATGGGGGAGGGGGAGTAAGAGCGGAGCTGCGGAATATCGGTGAGACCCTGGTGAGAACCTCATCTATAATGGAAGAGGGGAACCCCCGTTTCCTAAAGAATGAGGACATCGCTGATGCCCTGGTATGCGCTGATGCAGATGCGGCGTAGATGGAGGAATTGGTTTAGTTTAGTTTAGCCTGTTGTCAGGTGTATCGAGGTACAGCGAAAAGCTTTTGTTGCTTGCTAACTGGTCAGTGGAAAAACAATACATGATAACAATTCACATTGTGCAGATACATGATAAAGGGAATAATGTGAATCACTAGTCTGAAGGAGGGACTCGACCCGAAACGTCACCCGCTCCTTCTATCTAGAAATGTTGCCTGTCTCGTTGATTTACTCCAGCTTTTTGTGTCTACTGGTGTAAACCAGCATCTGCAGTTCTTTCCTACACATAACGTGAATAATGTTCAGTACAAGTTAAAGCTTTAAACATAAGAAGATAAAATAGAAGCATGAGTAGGTTTGTTTTCCTCTCAAGATTACCCCACCATTCAACATGATCATGGCTGATCTGCCCCAGATGTTGTTTCCTCTTCTTTGCCTGTTCCCAATTGCACTCAATTCCTTTAATACTGCAAACATTTATCTGCTCCATCTTTAAATCCCCCTCATGATTTAATCTCCACTACCCTCCAGGGTAGAGAATTCAAGAGGCACAATCTGCCTGGAAACATCATTTTCCTAACTATAAGCTGCAAATGACTAGATGAAAAATATCCAAAATGCTGAAGGTTTTAATACTATTCTTCTCCATTCATTTCTATACTTTTAATGTTTGGTAAGATAAAACAAAAACAGCTTTAATAAGGTAATGGGTATTGGCACGGATATTAAATAATTTTCTCATGGCTCACCGTCTTCAGCAGGTGACCCAGAGGGGTGCAGGATATTTTTACTTCTTTAAAGTACCCTGTGAGCCTTAATGGTGAACTGATGCAGCAGTTAATTGAAAATAAGATCCAAAGTTACTGGGAACACTCAGCATATCAGACAGCGCCTCCAGAAAGGAAGAAAAGATTTAATGATTTTGGTCAAAGGCAACTTGTTGTTGATCAGAATGCTTTATTTTTTTCCTCCAGAGCCATTGTTAACCACTCTGAATCTATTGATTGGGAGGGCGTCCATTTAAACAACTGTCAGGGCATCTCAATACACTTCCAATCGGCAAATGCCCACTGAATTACCCATTTTTCTCAAGGGCACAACGATAGATCTGGATCATTGGAAATGTTACTTTTATTGACTTGAAGAAAGTCTTTAGGATAGTGTGATCCCTCAGAGGACACAGGTATCCAGTGAAGAGGGGCGTTTCAAATCTGTTCTTTGCTAGACTAATGGTGATATCTGTCATTAATGATTCCTCTATTTCAATTTCCTTTGGAAATGTTTCATTGAAAACAGAACAGAGAAAGGTACAATGTAGGAACAAGCCCTTCAGCCCACAATGCTGTGCTTAACATAATGTTAAGTTAAAGTAATCTCCTCTGCCTGCACGTGATCCATATTCCTCCATTCTTTTCACATCCATATGCCTATCCAGAAGCTTCTTAAATGGCACTATCGTAACTTCCTCCACACCATGCCTAGTGGTGCATTTGAGGTACCCACTAATCTGTATAAAAAAACCTGCCCCGCATATCTTCTTTAAACTTTGCCCCTTGCACCTTAATGCTAGGCCCACTAGTCTTTGACATTTCTACCCTGGGAAAAATGTTCTGACCATGTGATTCACAAAAATGTCTACGCCTCCATTCTACTATTAAATTTGTCATTTATGTTTATAAACAAGTTCCACAAAGGACACAAAAAGCTGGAGTAACTCAGGCAGCATCTCTGGAGCGAAGGCATGGGTGACGTTTCGGGTCGAGACCCTTCTTCAGACTGGTTAGGGATAAGGGAAACATGAGATATAGACGATGATGTAGAGAGATAAAGAACAATGAAGATACGCAATAAAGTAACAATGATAAACGAACCAGGCCATTGTTAACTCTTTGTTGAGTGAAAATGAGAAGCTAGTGCGACTTGGATGGGGGGGGGGGGGATAGAGAGAGAGGGAATGCCGGGGCTACCTGAAGTGAGATAGATCAATATTCATACCACTGGGCCGTAAGCTGCCCAAGCGAAATTTGAGATACTGTTCCTCCAATTTACGTTAAGCTGCCCAAGCGAAATTTGAGATACTGTTCCTCCAATTTACGTTTAGCCTGACTCTGACAATGGAGGAGACCAAGGACAGAAAGGTCTGTGTGGGAATGGGAAGGAGAATTAAAGTGTTTAACAACCGGGAGATCAGGTCGTTTCAGGTGGACTGAGCGAAATGACTCTTATCTTTCATTTAGTCATATTACACTGGATGTGGGAGGGACTATCTCTGGTCTCTATTAACTCCACTTCCAACAAGCTGCTATTCACCTCCCCTAATTTCTCATCATGTGACAACACTAACAATGTATCTGACATCTTTCTTGTGAAAAATCTTTAGGACGTTGGATGATGTTAAAAGTGTTCATTAAACGCAAGTTGTTGTTTGTTTATACAATACATCAGTTATTTTCCAGACTAAAAACAATTGCTGCCCATTGACTGTATTTCTGGAGGTTTGATATACCTTTGACTTGCTCTCAGCAGTTTGTTCTTGCCTCTGCCAGGACCTATAAATGTTCTCAATAATTAAGTTTCAACCTGCTGCATAATTCATCAGTCTCTGTGGACTTTAACACTAACCTAATGTACTAAGTGCCCTTCAGTATTTTTGACACGTACATTTTCTTATTGTACAAATCTGCAGGACATGTGTGCCAAGCAAGTGTCAAGTTCATAGCGTGCTGCAAATGGATTTACGTGTCCTATGCAATTACAAGGCCCCAATGTGGAACTGGGTGGTTATCATAATGCTGGTATCCCTCTAAGCTAAGTATATATGCCTCTCCTCTTTACAACGCAGACCTGCAGAGAACTGAAATACTTTATCCATTCTTCTTGAAATGAAAGTATTGGCGGCTTCCTTGTTGGCAGCAACAGGCAGGCACCTCAATTTGCTCGTGAGGCATCTGGAAGGAACTGCTCTGTTTAACAGCTGTGCATCATTCCATAATGATATAGGGCTGGGCAAGTATTGGGACATAACGCATGAAGTAGGAAATTCTGACCTAGGATCTTGGTGGCTGAATCAAAAGCTGTCAGCAATAGTGACTTTTCCCAGCATGAATAACAACTTTTCATAGCATGTGATGTCCCGCCCACACATCCTGCCAACTATTCAATGTCTCCTTCAACTCTCAATATTTGTGACTTTGTCTTTGGTCATCTGTATCCTTTTCCTGCAACTCCTCACAAGATCATGTTCATAAATTTTAGGAGCAGAATTAGGCCATTTGGCCCATCAAGTCTACTCTGTCATTCAATCATGGCTAATCTGTCTTTCCCTCTCAACCCCATTCTCCTGCCTTCTCCCCATAACCCCTGACACTCGTACTAATCAAGAATCTGTCAAACGTGCCTTAAAAATATCCATTGACGGCCTCTGCAGCATTCGGTGGCAATGAATTCCACAGATCACACCCTCTGACTCGATAAATCCTTCTCCCACGTCCCTCCCATTGTCACCCTCCTTCCTACCAGAACTGAATGCTTTCAAGGCAATGAAGCATGGAATGAGGGAAGCTAGCGGAAAGTACGTTAGAATAATCCAGTCAAGACGTAACAAAGAAAAGGATAAGGTTCCCAGTAGCAATTAAGCGGGGCAGGGGCATAAATAGACAATCTAATTGATCGCAGGAATATGTGATCAAACTCGCTTCACGGACAGATGCAATGCAAAGGTTCACAGTGGGATCAAACCTATGGCTAACACAGGAGGACAGATTGTGACGGGAATGAAAGCAGCCATTTTGGGGTTTCCAATAATTCATTAAAATAGAGATTTACAATTTTACTTCACATGATGACACTGAAGAAACTAAATTCTGCTGTTAATGTGTTATCGGGCATCTAATGGGAGAGTAAGAGACCTCCAGTAAATTGGTGTAAACAACAATCATTTATGTATTTCCCAAGGGATGTTCTTATCAGAGTTACAATGAGAGACTGACAAACATTTGCCAAATTCAAGATACAATAAGATAATCTGTTTAACTGAAGACAAGTAACTGTTAAATAATCCGTGGGAAATATTTGAAGCAAAGCAAAGGAGTTCTTTAGATATTCCATTTAATAATTATCTTTCAGCAGTACAGTTGAACATTATTGAATCAATTGTCTCATTACTATTTATGAGGTCTCTTGTTACAGTAAGTTCCAAATTGGTTATTGTAATTCCCTTTTTTTAAAACAGTAACTTTTGAATTTTTGAAATAAAAACAAACATGCTTTTAGCAGTTTAGGGAGCATCTGTGCTGAGAGAATGGAGACAGTGGTTTAGATCAGGTAGGTCAATACACATTTTCTCTTCACAGAAGCTGCCTGACCAACTGAATATTTTCCAGTATTTTAGATTTCAAACATCAATAGTTTTTTTCCGACTTTTTGATTATTGCTTTAAATAATTAAATTGGCTACAAAGCGCATTTGGATATCCAGAGTGTGGAAAAGGAGCAAGGAAAATGTTGGGAAGTACATAGTCCATGTATTCTCTTGGGAATGCTAAGAGAAAGTCAAAGTACTCTTTGATTCTTACTCTCTGAGTTCTGTTAACAACTCATTAAATTCTGATCTCCAATTCCCCTTGTTGTTGACACTTCTGAAATAATTTCTTACTGCTTCGTTTTTGACTGCAGTTTCAGCAGATATGGATCATTAATATTTTTAAATATATATATATTCATATTTCTGTATCCATCCTGATCAACTCTTCAACAATCTCCGAGCAGGAATTGGTCACTCCCAGCTACAACCCCTCCAATTTTATTTAGTTTTGTTCTAGTTTAGAGATACAGCGCGGCCCACCGAGTCCGCACCGACCAGCGATCCGCATACACTGGCAACTGTCTCCCAGCCATTCAGGACATTTTCCACAGGCGGTGCCTACAGAAGGCACACAGCATCATCAAGGACCACAGCCAGCCAGCACGCAGACTGTTCTCCATGTTACCGTCAGGCAGACTATACAGGAGCATGGCTGCACGCACCACCAGACTTACAAAGAGTTTTTATCATCATGCCATCAGGCTTCTGAACTCATAAACACATTATATATGTTGATTATTTTATTTATTATTGTCTTTTACCTACCAATGTCACTTTATATCTTATCTTTTTTAATCTTAATTTTATTCTTGTAATATTATTGTTAAGGTGACATGTTGTCTTGTCATTTCATTGCACCGTTGACCCTGTGTTAACCTACATATGACAAATAACAAACTGTACTGAGCTTAACTGAACTTACACTAACCTGCACACACAAGGGACAATTTACAATTATACCTAACCAATTAACCTACAAACCAGTACGTCTTTGGAGTGTGGGAGGAAACTGAAGATCCCGGAGAAAACGCATGCATGTCTCGTGGAGAACGTACAAACTCTGTACAAACAACACCTGTAGTCAGGATCGAACCTGGACCCTGGCGCTGTTGAACAGCAACTCTACCTCTGCGCACCATGCCACCTTCTCCACTATCTCTCAGTATTTATGACCATGGTTCTATATTGTCTTTGGTCAGATGTATCCTCTTCCTGAGGAGCATCCTCGCTCATGCCCTTTCCACCATGTCACTTCACCTCAATGTGTAGGAAGGAGCTGCAGACGCTGGTTTAAACCAAAGATAGTCTGAAGAAGGGTCTCGACCAAAAACGTCACCCCTTCCTTCTCTCCAGAGATGATGCCTGTCTCGCTGTTACTTCAGCACTTTGTGTCTATCTTAGATTTTCAATATGTCATTCTATCTCTCTTCCTGGTTATACCATCTTTGAACCTTTTATCTGCCTATCCAATTGGTCATCTTTGAACGTTTATACTGCACTGGCAAATATTAATCTTAAATCTGTATTTACGCTGCAGGTTCTGTATTATTTTTTTTAAAGCTGTCACACATTTCTTTTACTGTTTGATAGCATCTTTGATAGCATTTCTTACACTCATCTTATTTTCCCTTGGAAAATATTGCTTCCAAAATTCAACAAATATAATTTGTCTAATAATAAATATTATTAACCTGTTTTGGAAAAAGTACTAATTGCAGGAAGTATTGAGAATGATGAAATATTATACTTTTTCTTTCCCCTCAGACACTGCCTGGTGAGCTGAGTATTTTCATAATTTTCTGATATTTCTGAATCCAGTTCTACATTGGTAACAATTAGAGAAAATATGTTCCTGGTTTATAAATCTAGGAATGTCTAATGATAATAAGTTACCCTTTTCGAACATGTCCTGTTATTATCTTCTTTCAACGTTTATTGATTATTTCAATGTGTGAAAGAATTGAACTCATTCTGAAAACAGTAATACATCTTAATAAAGTATATTATATAGATAAGAAGGGTCTGAAGAAGGGTCTCGACCCGAAACTTCACCTCTTCCTTCGCTCCATAGATGCTGCCTCACCTGCTGAGTTTCTCCTGCATTTTTGTCTACCTTCTTATATAGATGAGAGTTAGTTTTGGTAAACAATTAATTTTCTTCTATATATATAGCATGACAGTAATCAAACCTGAATTTAAACAGTCATATATACTCTTTCATGGACAAATAACTGCAAATGAACAAGCCATGGCTTTAAATAAACTAAAGGAAATCTTAGATCAGAGAGAAGCCTTACAAAATTGCCAACAGATAATAGTAACCAGTGGACAGGGAACCATTTCAGAATACAGATAAGGGGGACTAAAACATTCATGAAGAGCAGACACATAGAATATGAGGTAGACACAAAATGGTGGAGTAACGCAGTGGGACAGGCAGCATCTTTGGAGAAAAGGAATGGGTGACATTTTGGGTCGAGACCCTTCTTCAGACCCGTCTCGACACGAAATGTCACCCATTCCCGCTCTCCAGAGATGCGGCCTGTCCCGTTGAGTTATTCCAGCATTTTGTGTCTATCTTAATTTTAAACCAGCATCTGTAGTTCCTTCCGACACAAGTACAAGATGGGAGCAAGCAAGCAAAACATTTGGTTTGTAATACTTCTATAGATATGTCGACAGGAAAAGATGAGCTATTGTTAATATGGACCCCTTGCAGACTGACAGAGAGAGTGGAATTTCTGTTGAGATACAAGGAAAAGACAGGATAGTAAGACAAATATTCAAGAAAGAAGGCACAGGAAATCACCTGGAAATAATAGTGAAGTACAGTCTGGAGGAAATGAGCAATTAAAAGCAAATAGCAATAATAAAAAACGCAATGGCAAAATTAATTGGCAATAAATCCCCAGAACGTGAAGACTTGATTTTGCTGGGTCCTAAAGCTCCCCTGCTCACTTCCAGGCAGGGAGCGGCGATGCTGCCGGTTCATGCAGCTTCCTACTTCTTCCCTGGGGCTGCTACTATCCTGGGGCTCAACACCAATGGGTACCTCTACCCTTCCTCTAATGCTAACCATGCTACTTCCTCTACTCTCCGCTCCTACACCATCCCGCACATTCCACACTCTTCTGGGCCCCCCTCCTCCCCCCAGCTATCTCCCCTGAGCCCATCCTTGGCACTCTTCAGACTCTATGTCTGACCCCAGCCCAAAACCCTGCCATGTTTTCCGTCTGAGTGCCCTTACTTTTGCCCAATCTGCAACGTGTTTTGTGCCCACCATGACGTTGAGCTCTTCTGCCATTGCCTCTGATGTTATTTATCCATGTAAAGAACTTGCACCGTACATTCCTTTAATCTTTGCCCATCTTGCCTTAGAACTATGTCCTCTTGTTTTTGATTTTTTTTCATGGTAAACATAATGTGATGTATACATCTATCAGGTCTCCCCGCAACCTCTGGAATTCCGGAGAAAATAATCCAAGTCTGTCCGACCTTTCCCAATAGCCAATATCCCCTAATCCAGGCATCATTCTCATAAACTTCCTTTGACCCTTTCCAAAGCCTCCACATCCTTTCTGCAATGGGATGACAAGAATTACACGCAATACAGCAAATGTGGCCTAACGAAAATCCGATAACACTGCATCCTGACACTCTAATTCTTATACTCAATGCACCGATCTATGAAGGCAAGCATACCATATGCCTTCTTTACCACTCTATCCACAGGTGTTGTCACTTTTATAGGGTTACAGATTTGGACAGCGAGATTCCATGTATATCAATGCTGTTGAGGGTCATGCCCTATTTTCCTCTTACATTCAACCTCCCAAAGTTCCAAACATCACACTTGCTCAGATTAAACTCCATGTGTATTTGTCTACCTGTGACACCACATTTATGGAATATGCACTTGCAGTCCTGGATCCCTCCGTTTTACACCATCCCCGGGCCTGACAGTTCACTGTGAAATGACTGCCCTGGGTTTTACTTTACAAAATGCAGCACTTCATACTTACCTGAATCAGCCATTCATCTGCTCACTTTGCCAGCTGATTAAGCTCCCTCTATAATTCTTGATAACCAAATCCTACTGTAATTCCTGATAACCAATTCCCGCTGTAGTACTTGATAATATACGTTTCCTAATATTGCAACAATAATTGCATTTCAATAGCATTTCACTGATCTTAAAACAGTTGAAAACCATTGAACCTATTGCATTAATACAAGTTCATTCATCTCATTGAAGTATCTAATATTCTGTAAGGACTTTCGCGGTTGCGCAGCGGTAGAATTGCTGCCTTACAGCGCTTACAGCACCAGAGACTCAGGTTCGATCCTGGCTGCTTGTCTGTACGGAGTTTGTACGTTCTGCCCGTGATCTGCGTGGGTTTTCTCCGAGAACTTCCCACACTCCAAAGACGTACAATTCTGTAGATTAAATGGTTTGGTGTAAATGTAAAAATTGTCCCTAGTGTACAATCGTGTTAAAGTGCGGGGATCGCTGGTCAGTGTGAACTCAGTGGGCTGAAGAACCTATTTCCGTGCTGCATCTCCAAATAAACTAAACAAACTAGACTTGATGCATGGTGGATGATGAGATGTTGCCACAAACTAGGTGGTATTACCACATTCCTCGACTCCATCCTATCCCCCCCGGTCAAATCCCTCCCTACCTATGTCCAAGTCACCTCACACGCTCTTCGTCGACTCCAGGACTTCCGTTTTCCCAGGCTCCCACTCCCTGATCTTCTCCATGGATATTCATCACTCTACACTTCCATACCCCATCAGGAGGGTCTTAAAGTCCTCTGTTTCTTCCTCGACCGCAGAACCAACCAATCCCCATCTACAAATACTTTCCTCCGCCTAGCGGAGCTAGTCCTCACCCTCAACAACTTTTTCTTTGACTCCTCCCATTTCCTCAAAATCCAAGGGCAGGCGCATGGGCTCCAGCTAGGCCTGTCTCTTTGTAGGGTACGTCAAACAATCCTTGTTCAAAGCTTAGCGTGGCCCTATCCCCGAACTCTACCTCCACTACATTGATGACTGCCTTGGTGCTACCTCCTGCACCCATGCAGAACTCACTGACTTCATCCATTTCACCACTAACTTCCATCCGGCACTGAAATTCACCTGGACCATTTCCGAGATCTCCCTACCGTTTCTAGACCTCACTATCTCCATCGCAGGTAACAGACTACTGACCGACATCTACTACAACCCCACTGACTCCCATGGCTATCTGGACTACACTCCATGCTTCCTGTAAGGACTCTATCCCCTACTCCCAATTTCTCAGTCTACGCTGCATCTGCACCCAGGATGAGGTGTTCCAAACCAGAGCATCGGAGATGTCCTCATTCCTCAGGGAACGGGGGTTCCCCTCCTCGACTAAATATGAGGTTCTCACCAGGGTCTCCTCTATATCCCGTAGTTCCGCTCTCACTCCCCATCCCCCAACTCGTAACAAGGACAGAGTCCCCCTTGTCCTCAACTTCCACCCCACCAGCTGTAACATGCAACAGATAATCCTCCGACATTTTCTTACCTCCAATGGGATCCCACCACTGGCCACATCTTCCCAACTCCTCCCCTTTCGGCTTTCCACAGAGACCGCTCCCTCTGTAACTCCCTGGTCAATTTGTCCCTTCCCACCCAAGCCACCCCCTCCCCCGATACTTTCCCTTGCAACCGCGGGAAATGCTACACTTGTCACATTACCTCCCCTCTCGACTCCATCCAAAACCCAAGTAGTTTTTCTAGATGAGGCAGAGGTTCACCTGCACCTCCTCCAACCTTATCTATTGCATCCGCTGCTCTAGGTGTCAATTGCTCTATATTGGTGAGACCAAGTGCAGGCTTGGCGATCGCTTCCCAAACACCTTTGCTCTGGTTCTCATTAACTAACCTGATCTCCCGGTGGCCCAGGACTTCAACTCTCCCTCCCTTTCTGAATCCAAGCTTTCTGTCCTGGGCCTCCTCCATGGCCAGAGTGAGTCCCACCGCAAATTGGAGGAGCAGCACCTCATATTTCGCTTGGGCAGTTTACACCCCAGCGGTATGAATATTGACCTCCAATTTCAGGTAGTCCTTGCTTTCTCCCTCCTTCCCCTCCCCTTCCCAGATCTCCCACAGCCTACTGTCTCCGCCTCTTCCTTTCTTCTTCCCGCCCCCCCCCTCCACCCCCACATGGGTCTGAAGGAGGTGGTGGACCCGAAACGTCACCTATTCCTTTGTTCCATAGATGCTGCCTCACCTGCTGAGTTTCTCCAGCATTTTTGTCCAGCTGGTATCACCTCAGGATAAGGGTGACACTCCGAGTGATGTAAATCTTCCGCAATTCTTCATCGCCGTGATTGACAGAATTGGCAGTCTGAGGGTTCAGAGGAATGATTGGGGGGAGTGAAGTTGAGTTAGAAGAATATACATCTCAACCGAGGCTATCCAATAAATAAAGAATGTGAAGAAAAAGAATAGAGTATTTGCATGGCTGATGAAATCCATTACTGGTTTAGTTTGAGAACTCTGATGACCGTTTCCACCACGTCAAGAAGGGTAGGGAGGGGAGAGGAGTTATGGAGTGAGGGAGGGAGTGAGGGAGTGACCGAGGGTAGGGGAAAAGAGAGGGAGGGGGAGGTGAGTGGGGGAGGAGAGGAGAGGGGAAAGAAGAGGAAGGTTGATCAGGAGGGGGAGGGAGTGCTGGGTGATGAGAGGGAATGGAGCAGGATAGGGGTAGGAAGAGGGATGGAGAGGCACACTTGTGGAGGGTTGCCGTGACTCGCGTCACAATGGCGATCTCTGGCGTCACAAAGGGAACCTGTCAGTCGCGCCTGCATTGTTGGAGGCTATGGGTGAGTGGTGGAATATTGCGTTCGGGGACCAGCCCTCCCGTGTGACAGGGACCCAATGGGTTACACTTGGTCTAGTCATTTATAAAGAGGAATGATAATATTGCTTCGTCTTTTCATGTAAACCCATTTGGTTTTAACAGTGGGCTGTCATATGAAACAATGATTTATAATATTACCCAAATCACAACTATAACAAACAATCCAATCCATGAAACTTGCAAGTATGATAATACACATCCTCAAAGCTTCTGGAGACAGAGAGAAGAACATGTTCAAGTTGACTGTTTCCACAAATGTGTTACATCTTTAAGCTGTTTGAACAAACATATCTGAGAATTGCAGGAGCGGTTCAGACCATCCTTATCAAATGAATCCTTTTCATTACAAATTCATGCCGGTGCAGACTTTTGTTTTCAGAAAAAACTGTACATAATTTTTCACTGCAAACGTTATCTGAAGCTCACGTGAAAACAATTTGCCATTTGAATGGGTTTATCGTAATTAGCTTTGATTCTCCCTAGAATGCACACATTTGTATGTTTATTTTCTTTGTTGTAGGATCTTTTAATTTCCTGCACTGTGAAATCCAACAGTCTAAAATTACTTAATTGCTTTAATATTGCAGACAAAAGGTTACAAATCATTTGTTGTAAACTTATAATTAATGTTTGATAATGCAATGAACTCCTGCAATAAAATGACTGCTTGTATAAAAACAATACCAGTTTTCACGATGAATAAAAAATAATAAAACTGTCAAGTCTGTATAATTATTTATGTATGGGTTTGCAAGTAAACCCTTCATGGAACTAATATGTAAGTACTAATAACATCATGTGTTATAATTTATTACCATGTGTTAAATTATGCACTCCAAATGAATCCTGGTTTATGATCCCAGCAATTATCTCAGGCTTGTGCTCAGAGATTTCATGTTGGTGATGAAATTGCGGAGCATATCATTATCACAAGTTGGTTATACTTTATTTAAAGTTTGGGTGAAGCATTAGTTAATGCAAAGGTCACGGATAATTATTTTACCATTTGCTACTTATATGTAGCCACATTGTCGCATCATTAGGAAAACAATCTATCTATTAACCTGTAGAGTGTAGTTCAAATGTTACATTCTTGACCAGTAGGTTTAGAAGGATATTGACTAAATGCAAGCAGTTGGGACTAGTGTAGATGGGGCATGTTAGTCGGCGTGGGCACGTTGAGCCGAAGGGCCTGCTTCCATGCTGTATGACTCTAAGACTGCACAGGTAGTTCAGATACATTAGCATATATTATTCAAAGCGTTTTAACATAACATCAACTGTTCTCCATTCATTCCCCAGGTTCATGATGAATGTATCCTGGAATGGCAGAGATCTCTCGTTCACTCGGGATGGATACCAGTCCAACCCAAAGCTAGTGATGATAGTACTGAACAAAGAGCGGACATGGGAAAAGGTCAGTTTGGCATTTTGTTCCTTTCTGTTTTGGGAGACAAAGTACCCTGTTTCTGTTTCAGGAATACTCAGTTAAAGCATTCACTTATTTCCACCTTTTTTCATTGAATCAGTGATTCCTTTCATGATTTGTCACCTTCCCCTTGAGCTTTGTCCCCTTTGATGTCTCATTTTCACCCTTTACCCTTCCATATCTTTGTGTCTCCCTCTCCCCTGACTCTCAGTCCAAAGAAGGGTCTCGACCCGAAATGTCAGCTATTCCTTCTATGCAGAGATGCTGCCTGTCCTGCTGAGTTACTCCAGCATTTTGTGTCTATCCCTTTATAGATGGACCCTTTTTTTAATGGTTTATCTGAATGGGCAAGCTCTAGAGCACTGATTGAGTTTCTCCCCAAATGCTACGATTAACATTCAATGGCAGGACTAATTGGAGATTCATCTTCATTTTTCCTTCTCTCTTTGTTACTGCCAGTGTGCTTTCAGGCACCATTCTCTACATGCTCAAGTGGCAGGAACAATAGCTCTTTGACTAAGATTCAATAAAAGCACTTACATCTTCAATATTGGCACGCTAAATGGGCACAATTGCCTATTCCAGTCGCATTGTAGCCTGAAATTAAAGATCCTAAATATTTCATCAAACACATTGCATCAGTTTTCTTTCTTAAAATGAAGAGACTGGAATAATTGTTTGATAGGAAGTATATTATTATACAATAATGGAATATGAGCATTTCTCTCAGCTTTCAGAAGTAAAATCTGCTAGATTGTTGGATTTTTTTTGACTACTCTGTCCATTGTAATGTATGTGTGCTCAATTGGTTCTTAATCTCTAGTGAAGTTCATTCTGGAGGATTGAGATTAATGCATGTGAGACGTGAATTTAAATCAGGTTATGCAGTATGTTCAGGGCTTTGTACTAAGTGTGGGCTGTACAGGCATTGTTGGAATTTAAAAAGCAGCCGGTCACATCACAAAATCTCTAAAGGAGTGACCATAAACGAACAATCCCTGATACCAACCAACATTACGCAAACTTCATCACTTCTCCTATTTGTAAGAAGGAGAAAACCTAAAGCGATTTTATGTAATTCCGCATTTAACTGAATCACTTTTTTTTCAGTTGCTATTCTTCCGCACTCAACGAGTTGCCAGTGTTACCTGTGTTTAAGTCATAGATTCACTGAAAATTGTTGGAGTTTCATCCATCTTTGATCTCAAAAACATCATATGCTGTCTCCGCTTGAACAATATTGGACCAAATTCAGAGAAACTTTCAATCTCACATACGACTTGACGATCCTCCTGGGTATATTCACAATTACTAAGTAGTGAACATATACTTCACAGGATTTCTACCTGACTTTCATGATATTTTCTAGACTTGTATACCAGTACTATCTCTTCGTTAGCCCTACTATCAGTCTCCGACCCAAGGGTGATCAAGGTGCATTAAGTCTGAAGCAAATTAAACAGCTTGTGATTTTTCTCATGGTATTTTCATTGTTTAGTTTAGTTTAGAGATACACTTATAGTTTAGGAAATAGGTCCTTTGGCCCACCGAGCCCACAGCGACCAGCGACTGGCGCACACTAACACTATCTTACACACACTTGGGACAATTTGCATTTACACCAAGCCAATTAGCCTACAAATCTGTACATCTTTGGAGTGTGGGAGGAAACCGAAGATTTCCGAGAAAAACCCACGCAGGTCAAAGGGAGAACCTACAAACTCCATACATTGCTTGCAGCAGCATCTCAGGCACATAAACTAGACCATACGCAACTTAAATTATACATCAATTATCCAAACTCAGCTTCACCTGAAAGGACTGTCGGGGTCCTTGAACGGGGTCGAGGGAGGAGGTATAAGTTTTGCATCTCCTGCGGTCGCAGGGGAAAGTACCTGGGGAGTGGGTGGTTTGGTTGGGAAGGGATGGTTTAACCAAGGATTTGCGGAGGGAACAGTCTCTGCTGAAAGTAGAAAGGTGTGGAGATGGGAAGATGTGACCAGTGGTGGGATCCCATTGGAGATGGCAAAAATGACGAGGATTATGTGCTGTATGGGGTGAAAGGTGATGGGGTGAAAGGTGAGGATTAGGGGGACTCTGTCCCTGTTGCTTTTCTGCGACGGCTGATGGACTGCTCATGCTTTTGACCTTTCGAATATTTTCTGATGAAACCAAGTATCTTTTGTGCAATTAAATAATCGCTTTCTCTTTCTGCATGGAACACCTCGGAACAAGCCAGTAAAATATCTACCTCTAGCCGAGGGAAGCTAGCAGCTATTTATTCAGTGGTCAGTTTGAATTATTTATAGATACACTTTTATGGAAAGCTTTAATGAGCTTGCACATTTAGAATACAATTGCTAGAGGATTCTAAAGGCCTTCTGCATAGAGTGTAGTCATCTTTGACATGCTAAAGGCCCTGTCCGACAATGCGAGTTTACCCAAGAGCTCTCCCGAGTGAAAAAAAAAATCAAGTAATTATGTAGAATGTACGTAGCGGGTATGTCGGAGCTCGTGGATGTCTCGTAGCGGCTCGTAATGCTAATGGCAGGAACCTGGGATACACGGAAAGTCGTGAAGTTTTTTCAACTGTGAAAATTTTCCAAGAGTAAAAAAATACTCGTGATGAAGTACCATGAGTTTGATTTTTTTAAACTCGGGGGTGAACTTGCATCGTGGTTCAGGGGCTTAACACTTGGCCTCGATAAATGTAGATCATAACACCTAGATGTTGCCATAAGGTTGTAGAAAATGTACAAAAAGGAGGCTACTCAGTCCCTCATATCCGTGTCATTTGGAAAAGAGATACCCAACCTCATCCCACTTTCGCTACTTCATCTGTAGCCTGCAGCTCACTCCTCTTTGACTTCACATCGAAACACTTTTTATAAATATGGTGAAGATAGGAAGGAAGGACAGACAGAATAGAAAGTTAGGAAAGCATATGGTATGTTGTCCTGTTTTGCAAGAGGGTTTGAGTGAAAGAGTTGAGAACACCTTGCTACAATTATGTAGGACCTTGTGTGTTAACTATTGTGCGCTGGTGAGATCGCCTTAGCCAAGGAAGGATATACTTGTGACAGACGGAATGTACACCGCACTAAATCAAAGGCTTGTTTTTGTGTGTGGCAGATTTTTGTGTCTATCTTCGATATAAACCAGCATCTGTAGTTCCTTCCCACATAAAGACTTGTCGTATGCGGAGAGATTCAGGAAATTGTCCCAAACCTTTTAGAATTTAGAGAAATGAGAGGTGATTGGGCTGACAGGATAGATGCAGATTTGATGTTTCTCCTGGTTCTTCTTCTTGCGTATGGCATGCATAACCTAAAGTTGGAGGACAACTTGTTCTATTTGATCTTATTTGATTGTGTACGCCAGGTTGATTGCATTCGTCGAAACAGGGCGGACCATGTGAAGGTTGCAATCTCCCACCCCATTTCTCCTGGTTGAGGCATCTAGAATCAGAGTTACAGTCTCAAAATAAATGGTTTTGGCAGCACAATGGCGCAGCAGTAGTGTTGCTGCCTTCCAGATCCAGAGACCTGGGTTCCATCCTGACTATGGGTGCTGTCTGTATGGAGTTTGTGTGCTCTCCCTGTGATCACGTGGGTTTTCTCAGGGTGTCCCAGTTTCCTCCCTCACTCCAAAGGTGTACAGGTGTGTAGGTTAATTGGCTTCTGTAAATTAAAAATTGCCCCTATTGTGTGGTTTAGTCCCCCTAGGTGGGTTGAAGTGTCTGTTTCTGAGCTGTATCTCTAGACTAAAGTAAAATAAAGTCGAAAGGTTGGGCCATTCAGGAGGGAGTTGAGAAGAAATGTCTTCACCCAGATGGATGTGAATTTATGGATTCTCTACCCAAGAGGACTGTATAAGCTCTATCGCTGACGGCATTCAAGCAAGAGATTGATAGATGTTTAGATATGAAGGATCAAGGGATGTAGGAGGTGTTAGTACAATAAAATGTCATTGGGGTGAAAGATCCACTGTGATCTTTTGAGTTGTAGAACGGGCAGGAGGGACGAATAGCCTACTCCTGCGAATGT
Source organism: Okamejei kenojei (assembly GCA_035221665.1). Taxonomy (NCBI): domain Eukaryota; kingdom Metazoa; phylum Chordata; class Chondrichthyes; order Rajiformes; family Rajidae; genus Okamejei; species Okamejei kenojei. The sequence continues at coordinate 35,963,746 of CM069152.1, read as the reverse complement.
TATTTATATTCTTACGAGTTGCAATAGCTAATCAAATTCTCGGTTTTGAGGATGAAACCAAGTAGAAGAGTACTGTTTAAGTGTGTTGCATCATTTTTCTTGGTTTGTTAACGTTGCTTTTAGGTCAGCCAACTTAAAGTGGTGAGCAGAGATTTTGAAGAAGGGATATTGATGATAACCTATTCAAGGACATTCATCTTAATGAGCAAATGGCCAGTATCATCAACACACCATTTGCCTTGCACCCAACTCACTGGAAACACAGCCACAGTGTTGGAACCCATGTTGTTTATACTTTAGTTCAACACATAGAAACATAGAAAAATAGGTGCAGTAGGCCATTCGGCCCTTCGAGCCAGCACCGCCATTCAATATGATCATGGCTGATCATCTAAAATCAGTACCCCTTTCCTGCTCTTTCCTCATATCCCTTGATTCCATTAGCTCTAAGAGCTAAATCTAATTTAATCTAAGAGCTTAATCACAAAAGATTAAATGTGTAAAATGCTACAAGCTCCTAAGGATTCTCAAGGATGAAGTCATTGAGGGAGATGATACTCTTCAAAACACTTTACAAAAGATGTAGCTGAAGTTACAGACTTGCAGATCATCAATTGTTGCTGAGACAGTTGTAGAATTGCAAATTGTGTATGTATACTGCAAAGTGGACATCACTGAAGGATATAATACTGGTTGGACTGCTGCTGTTTGGGACTGATTATGGAGCTGCCTTACTGCAGTAGCCTTAAAGCAGTGCTTCAGTATCAGAGATAATAAGGAAAAGTCAAAGACGGATGGTTATTAAAAGGCTGATACACAAATTGAACAAGCTTCTTTGATGTCATGGATATTCCATGGAGAACACCGACTCGAGCCACTTTGGAGTCATAGATTATTAATCCATTTACAAAGGGTCTGTAAGCAATTTTGTTTTTACTTTTGAAATCTTGAGTATTAGATTGTGTGTCTGTCAGAGGAAGCACTGAGTGACGGGTGATGGCCAAGCAGCCCACAGGGATCGCCCTCACCCCTCTCGTGCCGGAGAAACTCATTCAGAATCAGCAAGTCTGGCAGGCACCCTGCCAGGGCCGCACTCCAAGGGTCCCCGTCAGCCAAAGGCAGCGCTGGCCTACAGCATCTGGCCAAGACTGTGTGTGGATCTAATTTAAACCTCAGATAGACACAAAATGCTGGAGTAACTCAGCGGGACAGGCAGCATCTCTGGAAGGAAGGAATGGATGGCGTTGCGGGTTGAGACCCTTCTTCAGACCCTCTGCCCTTCTAATTTAAACCTTCTCCCTGAGCCATTCCTGACTGAGCAGGAGTATGACTCAGGGAGACCACAATGCTTACGGAAGTACAGATTTTGAAGGACCACTGCTGGGTTTTGACGAAATGCAATCTCGGCAAAACGAACCATTACCGAAAGATATAAATGTGTTGGAAAGAACTGCAGATGCCGGTTTAAATCGAAGGTAGACATCAGTCTGAAGAAGGGTCTCGACCCGAAACATCATCCATTCCTTCTTTCCAGAAATGCTGCTTGTCACGCTGAGTTACTCCAGCATTTTGTGTCTTCCTACAGGAAGGTACAAATATAAATACTATATAAAGGCTCTAAAAATGGTTCTATTTTGTTGATAGGTGGAGAACGATTTCAGGTGAAAATAAATAGGAAAGCCAATGTAATAGCATGAATCATCTAGCTGAAGGTCAGAGTGGTACTGCATTCAAACCCCTTTAAGGGGCTGTCCCACCTGGGCAACCTAATTGGTGAGTTTAGAAGAGTTTAGGAGAGTTTGAAAAAATGTCATGTTGAAGACCTCCTTTGACTATGTAGAAGACCTCCTTCGACCTCCTTCGACTATGTTGAAGACTAGCTTCGACTAGCTACGACTAACTTCGGGAAAATTGGACACCGAATAGCAGAGAGTGAAGACGACCTACTTCGATCTCCTTCAACCTCCCTTCAACCTCCCTTTGACTATGATGAAGACTATCTATGACTACCTTCGACCCCCTTCGACTACCCTTGATTACCTACAACTAACATGCCAACCTACTACGACCTACTACGACAAAACCTACGAGTAAAAAAAAGTATTGTTTATTTCCATGGCGACCTTTTTTTACTCGCAGGCATTTTTCAACATATTGAAAAAAAATGCCGCGACCTTGCTGAGGCCTCGAGTACGCAGAGACCACTCTCAAGCATGAAGGAGAGATACGAAGACCTCCTACGACCTCGTGTCGACCATGTTGCGAGTATGAGTCGAGGGCAAACTCGCCAGAACTCACGGATTAGGTTGCCCAAGTGGGACAGCCCCTTTATACTTTACAACATGGAAACAGGCCCTTCGACTGACCGAGTCATCGCCGATGAGTGATCGCCGTACACTAGCACTATCCTACACACTAGGGACAATTTACTATTTACAAAAGCCAATTAACGTACTAACCTGTACGTCTTTGGAATGTGAGAGGAAACAGGCACGCCCGAAGGAAACCCACGCGTTACGGGGAGAAAGTACAAACTCCGTACCGACAGCACCCGTAATCAGGATTAAACCCAGGTCTCTGATGCTGTAATGGGCCTGTCCCACTTAGGCGACTTTTTAGGCGACTACAGGAGACTATGCGGTCGCCACATAGTTGGCGGTGGTTACCGGGGTGTCGCCTGCATGGTCGTGAGTCGTCTCCTGAGTCGCCCAAAGAGTCGTAGCGTCTTTCTGGTCGCTGAAAATTTTGCCGTCAGTGGCGACCTTGGGATTGACGTCAAATGAGCGTATCTTGGTGAAGGTGCTGTCATAGGTTGTCGGCAGGTTAATGTAGGCAGTCGCCAGGATGTCGTAGGTTGTCGCCAGGTGACGTAGTTTGTCGCCGGTGCTCACCGGTGAATTTCAATGTCGCTGCCCATTATTTGAAACATATAAGATTGTTAAGGGTTTGGACACGCTAGAGGTAGGAAACATGTTCCCGATGTTGGGGGAGTCCAGAACCAGGGGCCACAGTTTAAGAATAAGGAGTGAACCATTTAGAACGGAGACGAGGAAACACTTTTTCTCACAGAGAGTGGTGAGTCTGTGGAATTCTCTGCCTCAGAGGGCAGCGGAGGCAGGTTCTCTGGATGCTTTCAAGAGAGAGCTAGATAGGGCTCTTAAAAATAGCAGAGTCAGGGGATTTGGGGAGAAGGCATGAACGGGGTACTGATTGGGGATGATCAGCCATGATCGCATTGAATGGCGGTGCTGGCCGAAGAGCCGAATGGCCTCCTCCTGCACCTATTGTCTGTTGTCTGTTGTCTATAGTCCAATCGGCGTTTTTTTGGCGACCCGCTACAACTATGGCAGTCGCAGGCAGTCGCCGAAAAAATCGCCTAAGTGGGACAGGGCCATTAGGCAGCAACTCTACCGCTGTGCCCTACTGTGTTGCCCCTGGTTTGACCACAAGTCAGGTGTGTCTATAGTTGCAGAAGGTAGATGTAAGGTATGTTAATCTCCATGGCATCATCTGCAAGAGGATCACTGTGTGTCAAACCTCATGGGGAATGATGCCCAGACTGTTTAGGACATATGGCAGTGAAACCATGTAGCCTCCAGATGATCTAAGACTCCTTTCTGCACAGAGGTTTGCGAATGAACGCATTCTATTTATTGACAAGTTCCCTTGCAACACTGTAGCTTTGCATTACATTTTAAGCCTATCTACTTCAGTGGGACACACAGTTAAGAAACTCCAAATACAGAGTGCAATCTTGCCAAAGACGCAACCTCCTGGAGTATTGCAAGCTGGCAACCACAACACATTAAAAATTTGGAGTTGTCTGTTGTTACTTCACAGCTGCATGGTAGCGTCGATGGGGAAAGGAAAGTAAATGCTGACCGAAGGCAAATAACAATTATCAAAGAAGTCGGCAGGCTGGGAATGATGGAGTAACATAATGGGAGTAGACTGTGGTGAGGCTCGTGCTCAGTGCTGGCACACATCTGTGCTGGCCACAGCGGTCTATTCTGAAAAGCGCAAAGCTCTGTAGCTGGACCATGCAGAGGCGATTACCCACATCCTTTGGCACTTAGGTTCAGATTTAGGCTTCTAGTAATAATGATTGTGATCAATAATATTGCTTTAATTGTGAGGATCGAAGATACTGAGGCAAATTTGTGAAAATGCTGAAGAATGAAATGGGTCTTCAACAGGACAGGCAGCATCTCTGGAGCGAAGGAATGGGTGACGTTTCGGGTCGAGGCCCTTCTTCAGACGTCTCGACCCGAAACATCACCCATTCCTTCGCTCCAAAGATGCTGCCTCACCCGCTGAATTTCTCCAGCTTTTTGTCTACCTTCGATTTTTCCAGCATCTGCAGTTCTTTCTTAAACGTCTCGACCCGAAATGTAATTTCTTCCTTTTCTCCAGGGATTTTGTCTGAACCGCTGGGTTACTCCAGCTTTTTGTGTCTATCATCAGTTTAAATCAGCATCTGCAGTTCCTCGACCCACAACGTCACCCATTCCTTCTCTTCAGAGATGCTGCCTGTCCCGTTGAATTATTCCAGCATTTTGCCTCTAACTTTCGATTTAAAGCAGCATCTGCATTTCCTTCCTACACACACAATTTGAACTTCTCAGACTCCTGAGAACTCCTACATTTTGCAACTCCTACATATTAAAAAAAAGACATTTAAGTGTCTGTAAGAAACTTCCAGTTCATTTTAAACTGTCAGTTGGTTCAAAGTGGTATGAAGTCCATCCTGGCAGTTTAAAAACTGTTTAAAAACTGACAGGATACCCATACTCTTCAAGTTTGTGTCTGCTGGTCTCACTCATGAAATTGTACAGCATAGAAGCAGGTATTCAGCCCAACATGTCTACACTGACCAGTCAATCACTGTATTAATTCTGTCTCCCAGCCTTACTCTGTATAGACGATACTTGTTCTCATCTGGACATATCCTAAATGCTCTCAGCGACCCAGCTTCAACCATTCTCTCTGGCTGTGATCTCCTGATACTTTCCATTTTCCGCAGAATAAGACCCCCTCATATCCCCTCAAAATTAATTTCTCCTTACCCAAAATCAATGTCCTTTAATTTTATCTACCTCTGATATGAGAGAAAGTTTCTTGCATCTCACACATCTACACTCCACATAATTTTATATTCCTTAATTATGTCCACTCTTAACCACCTCCACTCCGGGAAGAACAGACATGGCTTCTCCAGTCACTCCTTATAGCCAAACTGCTTCATCCCAGGCAATATCCTGGTGACCCCCCCCCCCCCCCCATCCTTCCTTGAGCTATTGCATCCTAATAATAACATGATGACCAGAACCACATGCAGTATTCCAGCTGAAGTCTCTCTCCCTATTCTCCCTCATTATTCCATCATCATTGGGAGTCTCGATCCTTTTCCCTATGACTTGCAAACTCCCACTCTGTAGAAATATACATGAACAGTTTGAAAGACTACTAATCAGAAAGGAAAAACAATGAATCAGGTATATTGTGCAGGGTTGATGTACCAATATGTTTAATATACCTGATTTAATTATGGTGTATTTGAGTCAGGAAGCTGGGCTGGGTCATCCACATCACATGGTTATCAGGTCTCCAATGGTATTTGATGGCATTTCAAGAGCTTTCATCACATAATCTTGCACCACCAACTGCAGCAATTCACACATTGGCAATTGATCACCCAACATTTCCATTATTAATATCTGCTGCTTTGTTGAACTTCAGGATAATCGTGAAAGGAAGTCTATATTTATTGTTATCATTACAATTTGCCCAAGATTGGTCAAAGCATACATAAAGATTATGGACATTCTAGTTCCAATTTACATCCTGTGCAATTTCCAGTTATCATTAGACAGTCTTTGTTTAGTTTAGTTTCGGGATACGATGCAGAAGCAGCCCTTTTAGCCCACCGACCGGTGATCCCCGTACACTGGTACTATACTACACACACTAGGGACAATTTACAATCTTTTACCTAAGCCAATTAACCTACATACCTGTATGTCTTTGGAGTGTGGGATTTGAAACTTGAGCACCCAGGAAAAACCTATGTGGTCACGGAGAGAACGTACAAACTCTGTACGGACAGCACCTGTGGTCAGGATCAAACCCAAGTCTCTTGTGCTGTAATGCCCCTGTCCCACATAGGAAACCTGAACGGAAACCTCTGGAGACTGTGCGCCCCGCCCAAGGTTTCCATGCAATTCCCGGAGGTATTTGTCAGTCTCCCTAATGATCAATAGTGGTTTCTGCTTCTTCTATGTTCCGGCGATTATTTCAAAAAATTCAAAACCGGCCGCGACTAAAAATAGGTTGCCGTTTAAAAAATCGGTAATGTTTTAGTCGAAGCCGGTTGCCGGAGGTTGCAGGTAGTGGAACGTAAGACCTTTTTTTCACCCAGTTTTATTCCACCAGGGAGGTCTTACCTTCCACTACCTGCAACCTCCGGCAACCACCTTCAACTAGCATCGCAACCGGCTTCGACTAACAAATTACCGATTTTTAGTCGTGGCCGGTTTTGAATTTTTTGAAATAATCGCCGGAACATAGAAGAAGCGGAAACCACTTTCGACCATTAGGGAGACTGACAAAAACCTCCAGGAACCGCATGGAAACCTTGGGTGGGGCGCAAAGTCTCCAGAGGTTTCCGTTCAGGTTTCCTAAGTGGGACAGGGGCATAAGGCAGCAACTATACCGCTACGCAACTGTGTCGTCACGTTAAAAATACTTTTATTTGCAATAATCATACATTCCATGTTATTGATCAACACTTTTTTTAATTTTAATTTTTGTTAAAAGTAAGTGCAGTAGTGTGGTACCTAAGTACCTAATACATACACATTACCATTCTTGTACGACTTCTTACTTTTAATTTAATAATAAAAGAACAGTGAAAGAAAAAGGGAAATAAAGGGCGTTGAGATAGATAGACAAGCGAGTAGAAACAGATAGCGAAAGAGACAGAGAGCAGAGATAAAAAGCTAAGGAGATTGAAAGAAAAAGAGAAAGTAGAAAGAAAATAAATTAGGAGAGATATACCTATTTTGTATCTTTACCTATCCGTCATGCGGTTCTGAACCATTTAATTTCTAAGGTTATGTTATGTTGCACCATATGCTTGTAAAAAGTCGATAAAAGGAGACCAAATCTTTAAGAATTGGTCTACTTTGCCTAGTAGAAGGAATCTAATTTCTTCAAGATGTAGCATTTCTGACATATTTGAAATCCACATTTTGAACGTTGGCGTGGTCGCGTTTTTCCAGAATTTGAGTATATGTTTTTTTGCTGTTATTAAACCATAATTAAGAAGAGCTTCTTGGAACGTAGTTAATTTACGACCCTCTTCCATTGATCCAAAAATAATCAGTTCTGTATTGGGGTTCAATTTTGTGTTGAATAGTTTTGTAAAAGTTCCAAAGATTTAATTCCAATATTTATGCAGTTTTGTACAAGAGAGAAAGGAATGTGCTATGGTGGCATTTTGAGTTAGACATTTCACAAATGGAGGAGACATTTGGAAGTATTTTATTCAATCTTGTTTTCGTGTAATATAATCTGTGTAAAATTTTAAAATGAATTAGGTTATGTCTTACATTAATCGAACATTTATGTACATATAATACATTTTTTTCCCATCTGTTGTTCGGGATTTTTATCAATAACTCTTGTTCCCAGTCCCTTCTAATTGCCTCTGTCATTGGTGTTTGTATATTTCAAATTATATTATATTAATATGATATTAACTTTCTTAATTCTGCCTTTCTATTCATTCCTTCCTCTAATAAATCTGAGGTTAGAGTTTGATATCCTTGTACATATTTTTTCAAATAATCTTGAATTTGAAGATATTTGAAATATTGGTTACTTTTCAAGTTATATTTTAGTTGTAATTGTTGGAATGATAAAAGTTTTCCCATTTCATACATATCTCCAATCATTTTAATTCCTATTCTTTCCCAATGGATAAACATTTTATCAATAATAGATGGTCTGAATGAGGGATTGTTAGCTATTGGGGAAAGAAGCGATACATTTCTTAATTTTAAAGTTAATTTTATTTGTTTCCAGATTCATATTATACTGTGAATAATTGGGTTCTTCTTATATATTATATTGTTCAGTTTCATTGAGGAAAGAAGAATCGCTCCGATGTTATAAGGGGAACAATCTCTTTCTCCATTCTTATCCAATCTACTTGTTGGGCAGAACTGTCCAACCAATAGATTATATTTTTAATATTCACTGCCCAATAGTAGTACAACAAGTTAGAGAGTGTCAGTCCCCTGATTCTTTAGATTTACACAAATGTTTTCTTTGAATTCTGTGTGATTTATTGTTCCATATGAAGTTTGTAATATCAGAGACTAGTTTAATTTTTTTTTTTTGGTAAATATATTAATATTGATTGAAATATGTACAGTATTTGTGGTAAGAAGATCATTTTTACAGCATTTATTCGGCCTATTAAGGACATCGGCATTGTTTTCCAGAATTTAATCAACCCATTTAATTTAGTTAAAAAGGCCTATAGTTTGCGTTGAGTAATGATTTATATTTCCTTGTAATTTGGATACCCAAATACTTGAATTGATCAGCACTCTTAAATGACTCAAGGAATGGTTGAGTTCTGCACTCTATGCAAACTCTGACCTCTGTTCGTTGCTGGCCCTGAGTCCATGATCACCTTGTGTCTTCAACCTGAGGTTGTCAATGCTGCACCAAGTGTGAAGAACAGGTTATGTGCAGGCCTACGGCTCGGCAATAAGTTTGTGGGTCAGGAAGGATTCCAGTTATTGCTGGAAGTTGTCACACAAAGGTTTTTTCACAATCAATTCAAACGTCAGTGGGGAATGTTCGTGGCCTGAGATCTTTGGCGTGGCAGGCATTTCTTCTCAGTTTGGAAACTAAGATAGGAAAATTAAATGGGAAGAAGTATCCTTCATGGATTTGTAGAAAAGATCTGCAAATGCCGGTTTATAGCAAAGATGACAATGGAGCTCCAAGATTGCGAAAAGGCAACATTATTTTGGTTGTACCAAAAGACTCGTGCTGCATTTTTCATAGATATTTTGTTAATATTTTAAAAGCTGTCCATAGTCTGCATAAGTGGTAGGCTATTTTTTAATTTTTCTCCCCTTCCAACATCCACTCCTCCTCATGGATATTACAAGGAATTATTCTGTAGCTTGCATATTGCATTGCGATACCCAGACCTGTGTAAGGTTGAACAAAGGGGGACATGGTGTGGGGGAGGGGGGCATTCTAGTTTTAGAATCCTCTGCCCAGGAGATAAGCCTAAGTACTTTTGTTTGTTTGTTCGTTCGTTCCGGTTTAGGCTCTGTGCACACGGCAGCCAGCCATCAGTCGCTGTCTTTTCCTTATTTTTTTCCACTTATAATTTAATTTTAATTTCAAGTTTACGTGTACCTTGTTGTCTGTTATGACTATTGGCAGACCAATTTCCCTCCGGTGCTGAATAAAGTTCTACCATATGTTATTGTAGTCACAAAGTGCTGGAATAACTCATTGGGACAGGCAGCATCTCTGGACAACAATAGACAATAGGTGCAGGAGTAGGCCATTTAGCCCTTCGAGACAGCACCGCCATTCAATGTGATCATGGCTGATCATCCCCAATCAGTACCTCGTTCCTGTCTTCTCCCCATATCACCTGACTGCTATTTTTAAGAGCCCTATCTAGCTCTCTCTTGAAAGCATCCAGAGAAACTTCCTGCACCGCCCTCTGAGGCAATTCCACAGATGGGTGATGTTTCGTGTTGGGTCTGAAGAAGGGTCCCGACCTGAAACGTCATCCAGAGATGTTGCCTGACCTTCTGAGTTACTCCAGCACTTGGTGTCTATCCATCATGGATACTGTGCTGAGTAACCCATTTCCATTTTAAGTAGAGTGTGTCCTGTCTAAGTGCAGGATTTCAGCCTCTTCTCCCTCTCTAACTGCTGCTGCTCTCCCACACTTCTCTTGAGATGGTCGCCTCCAGCTATTCTGCACCCTGGCCTGGCAGGTTGTCACAGCCACCAACCAACATTTGCCTGCTTCTGCCGCAGCAAAGCTGCCATGGGCAGAGCTTCTGGCTGAGAAAAGGCCCTGTACTGGCTGTGCCGGCTTCTCCAGCTGTTCCCTGGACCCACTGAGAAAAACGCTGCAAGGCTAGTTTGATTAATTCTCAGCTAACAGTGTTCAGTTCTCACTGCTGAAATATCCTGGCTGTGAGGCCTTTGCTGGCTCAGGACGTGACCTTTGTAGATCTGGGACTGAGTTCAGGAACACAATATGAGCAATAGGATATTGCAATTGATTTTGCAAGCGTTAGTATATTTCTTATTCTTAAATTCATAAGTTCCAGGAGCAGAATTAGGCCATTCAGCCCATCACGTCTACTCCCCCATTCAATCATGGCTGATCTATCTTTCCCTCTCAACCCCATTCTCCTGCCTTCTCCCCATAACCCTACTAATCAAGAATTTGTCAGTCACCACCTTAAAAATATCCAGTGACTTGGCCTCCACAGCTGTCTGTGGCAATGAATTTCACAGATTCACCACCCTCTGACTAAAGAAATTCCTCCTCATCCCCTTTTTCCTTATTGTAGTGAGGGAGGTTTGTTAGAGTAAGGAGCAGTTGGCAGTCTTACCCTTAAGTTCCACACACATTCTCAACCTTCACGAGTTTCCCAATGCAAGCTCTCACTCCCATAGTCCCTGATCATCTCTTGGCAAAACAGAAATCTCTCTACACTCTCCTACCTCCCAAGCCAAATATTTTGTCACCTTACCCACAGACTCCATCCATCTTAGCACCAGCTCTGTGACGTATGAAGGAGAATATGTAACAAGTCTGTGGCAGTGGCAGAACCAAGGCAGCCATAGCCATGCCACCCTACAGTCTCATATCACATCTTTAACCGTGCATTTCAAGTTACAGGCTAATATACTCATTATATTTATTCATTCTTGGGATATGTTTTGAGTAGCTTTTTACAGTGTTTGAATGTCAGGCCTAATCCCTTGTTCAGAGATTTATGCAATTGAAGGCATTGAGGTGATTGTAGAGGTATGCAGTTTGCTACTGTATTAACAGCTTTGATAGTTGCCCGTATACTCTTTTTTTGGAGCACAAGCATCTGCAGTTCCTTCTTTAAAACTGGTGTTCATGAACATTGCTCTACCAATTTGGATACAACAATGAGTGATTGTAGTGCTGAGAATGAGAATCGGTTTTGTCCTTTTCGCTTCATTGTCCAATGAAACAATTTTAGGTCACACTCAATGCAGTGAATATCGGTACAGTTACTTTTAATAATGTCACTATTAACGTGATATTTGTGCAATTGGTCTTAATAATGCATTGCCATGCTCATTCCCCTTGTCTTCACGGTAGAATGCAAAGATGGGCATGAATTTGTGCATAAATGTTTTCATATATTATCACTGGGTTAACTTGAGGATCAGTTTCTTTTGCGGAAAGCAGTACATTTGTGGTTTATTCTTACTTTAAACTTTTGCTTAGTGCAAACACTGATCAAACATGAATACTTTATTGGGTAATAGTGGAAATTGATTGTATTATGCTTTATTTTGATGGACTTTTAAATCAAACAATATTCCTCATTGTAACTTTCCTGCTTCAATGTAATAAAGCGGTGCAACTGCACAATATTTCTTGATGCGGTCTACGTTAAACTTAGCAGGTGCTTTCCATAGTAGAATGAGGTAAATAATTAATATTGGTTGCGATGAACAGTAACATAAATAGAATCACCTGACATTTCCATGTCTATTCTCGTCATCTGCTGAGGGTAGTTGACCTGTATCTCTTCTACAACCCCGCTAATTTGAGAAGAGCAATCAACTGGGGCATTACGGTAGCACAGCGTTTGGTTGAGCCACCTTACAGCGCCAGAGACCCGGGTTTGTCCTGACTTTGGGTGCTGTCTATATGGAGTTTGTGCATTCTCCCCGTGACTTAGTGGGTTTTCCCTGGGTGCTCCGGTTTCCCTCCACGCTCCAAAGACAAGTGGGTTTGTAGGTTAATTGGCTTTGGTAAAGATAGTACATTGTCCTTAGTATTTACGATAGTGTTAGTATTCGGGGGGAAATCACTGGTCGCAGCAAAGCCGGTGAGTTGAAGGGCCTATTTCCACGCCATGTCTCTAACCTAAACTAAACTAAACTAAACTGATATCATTACGAAAAGGTCAGGCCCATGCAGAATGTAAATAATTAACTGCGGATAAACTGTAAACTTTAATTAACTGTAAATAAGAACTGCAGATGCTGGTTTAAATCGAAGGTAGACACAAAATGCTGGAGTAACTCAGTGAGACAGGCAGCATCTCTGGAGAGAAGGAATGGGTGTCAAAAAGGTCAAGACCCTTTTTCAGACTGATTGATTCAGACCCGAAACGTTACCCATTCCTTCGCTCCAGAGATTCTGCCTGTCCTGCTGAGTTACTCCAGCATTTTGTGTCTACCGTAAATAATTAAATGTTGAATTTGAACTAAGTTGCAAATCAAGCACGTATTAGAGCAAATAACGCAAGCCTGGGTTTTCCACAACTGATGCTGCTCAAAGTCATTGATATGGCAGCAGAAAGTCAAGGGTGATTGTGTAGGGGCCTCTCACCACTGCGGTGGTGGCAGAGATGGCACTGATTTCACACTTCAGTATCACATCAGGAGATCTACATAAGCTACGGCACTTGGGGAATCTTCAGACTAACTTGGGCAGCTGGAGTGCTTGATGGGATGACAGACAGTATGATACTGAATAAGTGAAGCACATTAGCTCTTTATTTTCCACCTCAGTGTTTCCACTGCTTCAGTACTTGCTCTTGAATAGTCCTTGGAGACGGTCTCACTTTCTGAATAAGGGAACTAAAATAACCGGCAGCTTACCGAATGCTGCATACTTTCTGCTATCACGATGGACAACAGTAAAAAAAAAAGATGCTTGCAATTATATGCAGTCAATTTATATCAAATTGCAGGCCTGATTCAAGAGGCTTCTGTTTGGATTCACTCATATATTTCTCAGCACTACTCCCTCACTCTTACATCAGAAAAAATGAATATGGATTGTCCATATAATGCAACATTTATTGCTTTGGTTAAATTCATAATCCATGGATTGCGAAGGAACTGTATAGAAGACCTCAGGACATTAAAATTGCTCCACAGCCAATGAAGTATTTACTGAGGTCGATTTTCATCTAATTTAGGACATTCGGACATGCAACCAACTGGGCCTCAGTAATGCCCCGCAGGTAACGATGAAATAAATGACCACATAACCTATCTTGTGGTCAACAGTGTCAACTTTAGAAAAGGTAATTGGGAAAGATCCATTTTGTACATGAATGTGAGAGGACGGGAGCTCAGATCAACATCTCATTAAAAAGACAGCACCGCTGACAATGCAGCGCTGATGCTGAAACGCTTCAGCCTAAATTATTCCCTCAAATCCCTGGAAGCAGCATTTGGATCTTGAAACTCCAAAGCGAGAATGCTGCCATTGAGCCAAGCCAAACATACTGCTGCTCCAAGCTGCTTGAAAGTGCATTGCATTTTAAACCATTTTTTTGCCTCGGTGCTCAGCTGTCATGTATTGCAAAGCCAGTCTTCATATTCTGATTCAAGCTGAATTTTAACATATGTGGGCAGATGATTTAGTTTAACTGTCTCATTTACCTCATCATCTGAGAGGAGGGATCAGTGATTATAATTACACTCGACAATGAGTTTATTTTATCACTTTTGTGCTCTCACATAAATTGGACAAATACCATTAGCAGAACATAAATTTGCATGGCACTGGCTTAACATTATTACAGATACATTTTTGTTTGCTCTAACGCGGCAGAGAGAAATAAATACCTACCATCTAATAAGTTATTATTGTGAGCATTAGCAGCCATAACCAAAACAAGTGTAATGAATGTGATTTGCATGTGACTGAGCCACTGGTAGGTGGAATCCTTTAGCAATGTTCCTTATTAAACCATGGACTTAATAATTTGTATATTAGAATTTCATTTAAAATCTTTGTGTGAGGAACTGCTGACACGATTAAATGCATCCTGCAACTGCCTCAAGGGTGAAATCTTATTTTTATTCCAAATAAATTACGTGGGGAGATAGAACTACACATTTCTGGTCAACATCGTTAATGGTTTTGGCACCAAATGCTTCCCGATTAAATGGAAATCACCAAAAGGTGATATTGTGATATGTCTCCTGCAACACAGAAGGAAAACAAAATATTAAAATAAAAGGACAAAGCAAAAGTCATTTCTTTGAGAGTTTCGAAAAAATCAACATTGATCTAATCTTTAGTATTAAAAATCATGTATTACTAAAGATACAATTGGATAACTCACTGTCAATTATCTTTTACTGCCTCTCAGATTTTAATGAGAAAGTCAGTCCACAAACTGGACAACAAAATAAATAATAGAAAATTTCCAATTAGCAGCTACTTGGCAGGTTTTACTTGTGTGTTTAGGCTGTTCAGCTATTTTCAGAGTGTTATGCGTGGTATGAATCTATTGCCCATGTACCAGCCCATACTTCTGGACTTGTCCAGTGTCCCAGTGTAAACATTGGTTCCCCGTACTGGTGTCTACAGAAGACGATTCTCTGCCACAGACGGCAGTGGAGGCCAATTCACTGGATGTATTCAAGAGAAAGTTAGATATAATTCTTAGGGCTAATGGAATCAAGGGATATGGGGAGAAAGCAGAAACGGCGTACTGATTTTCGACGATCATATTGAATGGGTCGAATTCTCCCTCAGCTGTATCCACTTCCCTGGCTTTGTCCTGCCATCCGCCTCTCTTTTCTAGCTTTCTCCCCCCTCCTACAATCAGTCTGAAGGAAGGCCTGACCCTAAACGTTGTCTGTCCATTCCTTCCACAGATGCTGCCTGACCCGTTGAGTTATTCCAGCATCAACCGTAACTTGTAATCTCTCTTTTGTAGCTATTCTTTTGCCTTAATGAATGATGTGGTTGACCCTGAACCAAGTGAATGAATGAATGAATGAATGAATGAAAGATACTTTATTAACCCTTGGCTGAGGTGCAGTGGGTGGATCATTCAGAGCAGCTGCTGGGAAATGTCATGATGTTGGTTTTCTGGCACTTGGCAAAATTGCTGCCAATTGTCAAAGAGAAAATTTGCAACTTGTCCATTGAGTTACTCATGTGCATGAAACCCAACCAGTCACACCAGGAAATGCTGGTGTTTCACAGGAAAATTCACAGCCAATATTCCCAATTACTTGATTTTGGGCGTGAATGTGAAAGGAGTCAAACTGGGATGATGGTTTAAGTGTGGAACTTGAATTGGAATTGGAGTGGAATTCTCTGTCACAGAAGGCAGCGGAGGCCAATTCACTGGATGTTTTCAAGAGTGAGTTAGGTGTAGCTCTTAGGGTGCTAATGGAATCAAGGTATATGGGGTAGCAGGAACGGGGTACTGATTTTGGCTGATCAGCCATGATCATATCGAATGGCGGTGCTGGGTTGAATGGCCGAATGGCTACTCCTGTGCTTATTTGCTAGGTTTCGATGAATACTTCTGTCCCTGTTCTGCTCCAGTGACCTTATCACTGAGTCTAACAGGACAACTTAGGAATCTCTGAAGAATTTCCAGTGGAGGCTGGGCCTGGGATTCTTATCTGCTGAGCATGCCTAGGAGCCTGGAGCAAGCAAATGAATGGGAGGCAAAAGAAAGGTCCCGACACAAAACGTTGCCTATTTCTCTCCAGTGATGCTGCCTGACCCGCTGGGTTACTCCAACATTGTGTGTCTCTCTTCGAATGGGAGACATCAACTACTGGAGGAAAGGCATTTAGTGTTTTTTAAGCCAATTTAAATATTCTAATTGATTTTTAATGTTTGAATGTGCTTTTGAGCGTTTCAAATGTAAGAAAAATTGGCACCAACATTTTGATTTTTTTTACCTCAAGCTGGGTGTTGCTTGGTGACGTTTACAAACATTAAATGGCCCCAAACAGACTGACAGCTTTGATGGCCCATGAAACTGTGGCAAAGGGGTTAGGACAGCACAGTGTGTGAGGAAGACAACCAGCGGCACTGAGGTGGGCTCTATGGTGTGATGACCCACAGGAACAAACAGAGTGGTCCAGGATCAGGCAGCCCCTGATGTTGGGGGCAGTAGAAAATCTGCCCCAATCAGTGCAGATTCAATTTTGCAAGAAATATAAATCTGTTGTGTGCTTTGGTTGAAATTTGGTCATAAGGAGCAGATTAGGCCATTTGGCCCATAAAGTCTGCTCCGCCATTCAATCATGGCTGATCTATCGCTCCCTCCTTACCCCCATTCACCTGCCTTCTCTCCATAACCCCAGACACCTGTACTAATCAAGAATCTGTCAATCTCCACCTTAAAAATATCCATTGAGTTGGCCTCCACAGCCTTCTGTGGCAATGAACTCCACAGATTCACCATCTAACTGCAGAAATCCATCCTCATCTCCTTCCTAAAGGAATGTCCTTTAATTCTGAGACTATGACCTCTAGTCCTAGACTCTCCCATTAGTGGAAACATCCTCTCCACATCCAATCTATCCAAGTATTTCAAATTCTGACCCTGATGTAAATTCTGTCTTCACTTAATGTCTTCTCAGATTGAACGTGGTCAATAACCTTCCTCATTATTTTCCACCTTCACTGCTTGGGAAGTAAACCTTTACAGACAAAGGCACCAATGTTAATTTTCATTTCTTAGATAAGTTCTATCTACTCAAACCTCAACAGTGAGCATTGGTCACATTGAGCTCACTTGAAAGTACACTTATGGTTGGTCTGCTGTCAAACATTGCCTGTGCAGACTCCAGAAAGAGAAGTTATTTCTCTCTACATGTTGTTTCTAACATATGTGAAATAGTTCTCTGCCATGGTTTATTCTTAATTGTAGATCTGGCAATAAATCTGCCAATTGCACATTTTGCACTTGGAAAATACTATGAGGTACAGTTTAGTTTAGTTTAGTTCAGGGGTGGCGAACCTGCGGCCTTAAAGCCGCATGCGGCCTTCTAGGCCATTAAGTGAATGAATCCAAATTTTGTAGAACAAATCCTTTATTTTTATTAATATGTTTTTGTTCCTCTTTTATTATTTTAATTTTAATCTTAAAATGAACGTATTTAAAATGCCAAAGTGTAAAAGAAGATTCAACGAAATAATCCTCCCCGACTGACGGCCACAACTAAAACATTAGTAAGTCATGAGGGCTATTTTATTGCTACGAAGAGTTACTCGCTTTGGGCACTCTTACGGGTAGAACGCGAGGAATAGATTTCTTCAACAACTTTCAAGATACATGTTGTGAAGTATATCTAATTGAAGTTTCTTGGAATGCGGCCTTATTAGATTACAGCTGACTTAATGCGGCATTCCAACATGAAAAGGTTCCCCACCCCTGGTTTAGTTTATTGTCAGGTGTACCGAGGTGCAGTTAAAAGCTTTTGTTGTGTGCTTTCCATTCAGCGGAAATCAATACATGATTACAATTATGTCATTCACAGTGTACAGATACAGTATGGGAATAACCTTTAGTGCAAGATAAAGAGAGGAGATTAAGATGATCATAATTAATGTAAGAAATGTAGCTGTAGGAGTAGAGTTTTAAAAGAATGGAGCGATTCGGTTCAGTTTAGTTTATTGTCATGTGTCCCGAGGTACAGTGAAAAGCCTCTGTTGCGTGTAAACCAGTCAACAGAACGACAATACATGATTGCATTCAATCCATCCACAGTGTACAGATACAGGATAAAGGGTATAACCTTATTGCAAGATAAAGTCCAGTAAAGTCTGATTAAAGATAGTTCTAAGTTCTCCAATGGAGTAGATGGGAGGTCAGGACGGCTCTTTAGTTGGTGAGAGGACGGTTCAGTTGCCTGATAATAGCGTTCAGTGCAAGATAAAGTCCAGTAAAGTCAATCATTCAATTGTAGTATGTGAGTGCAGATCTGCTTCTGTGATTAGTACACAAATAGACCCCTGGGTTGGGCGCCATCTTGGATAAAAGCCTAAACTATAAATTGGAATTATCTTCAGGTAAAATGATAGACAAGTACATAAAAACATTGGTAAGAGATGCTACACTACAATATTCATACCATTTCTATTTACAAATTGATTGATTGCTTAAAATATTCAGGTGAGCTTCCCTCAGCAAGTTTTCAGTAAGGCAAATTAAAGTACACAAATCTTCTTAAAGAGCTGAATCCATCTCCTGCAAACATCGCTTCCAAATCTAATAAAAAGGAAAAAAAAGTATCTATATAACATGAGAAACGTTCCAATATTTTTGAAAACAAATTTTCTGCGCAGTTCAAATACCACCCATTTTCACAACCTGGGGCCTAGAGGAGGCTGATCATATCCCTTTCAACCAGCCTAAATTCATTCATGAACATAGTGTATACAGTTTAAACAAACTATGCTAAGTTGTCAGCAACTCTGACAGTGGATAAGTATCAACTGCACCAATGGGCTTAGAATAAACAACAGTTTTATTTCAAAAATGACACATTGTCAATGAGAATAAAATAAATAGGAGCAGACTGATCTGGTCTGATATGGACACAAGGGACTGCAGATGTTAGCTTACAAAAGAAGACAGTGCTGGAGTAACTCAGTGGGTCAGGCAGCATCTCTGGAGAATATGGATAGGTCACATTTTGGGTAGGGACCCTTCTTCAGACTGATTGTAGGGGGGGGGGGGGTGGAAGAAAGCTGGAAGAGAGGAGGGGCAGGACAAACTCTGGCAAGTAATAGGCTGCTACAGAATAGATAGAGATTCACGTGAACCTCCTCTAACCTCATCTACTGCATGCTGTGTTACCAATGTGGCCTCCTGTACATCAGCGAGACCAAGCAGAGACTCAGCAACTGTTTCATCTGACATTTGCTTTCAATCCACAATGGCCAAAGGGATCTGCCGGTTGCCAACCATTTTAACTCCTCTACCCATTCCCATTTTGTTCTTTCTGTCCTGGGCCACCTCCCTTGCCGCAAGCAAACGGGAGGAAGAACACTTTGTATTCCGCTTGGGTAGTGTACAACCCAGCGGTATGAACATTCAATTCTCCAATTTTAGATAACCAGAAAACCATCCCCCTCTCCTTTCTTCCCCTAGACAACGCACCACCCTCCCCTGTGCCTAGACACGGATCTATATCACTCCTCCCCCTCCCCTTCCTTCTTCCAGCTTCATATTTCATAACTCTTCACTAGTGGGGTACCGCAAGGCTCAGTGCTGGGACCGCAGCTATTTACAATATACATCAATGATTTGAATGAAGGGATTCAAAGTAACATTAGCAAATTTGCAGATGACACAAAGCTGGGTGGCAGTGTGAACTGTGAGGAGGGTGCTATGAGAAAGCAGGGTGACTTGGACAGGTTGAGGGAGTGGGCAGATGCATGGCAGATGAAGATTAATGCGGATAAATGTGAGGTTATCCACTTTGGTAGCAAAAACAGGAAGGCAGATTACTATCTAAATGGTGTCAAGTTGGGAAAGGGGGAAGTACAACGGGATCTGGGGGTCCTTGTACATCAGTCTATGAAAGTAACCATGCAGGTACAGCAGGCAGTGAAGAAAGCGAATGTTGGCCTTTATAACAAGAGGAATCGAATATAGGAGCAAATAGGTCCTTCTGCAGTTGTACAGAGCCCAAGTGAGACCACACCTGGAGTATTGTGTGCAGTTTTGGTCCCCTAATTTGAGGCAGGACATTCTTGCTTTTGAGGGAGTGCAGCGTAGGTTTGCAAGGTTAATTCCCGGGATGGCAGGACTGTCATACGCTGAGAGAATGGAGCAGATGGGCTTGTACACTCTGGAGTTTAGAAGGATGAGAGGTATCTCATCCTTAACATATAAGGTTGTTAAGGGCTTGGACACGCTAGAGGCAGGAAACATGTTCTCGATGTTGGGAGAACCAGGGGCCACAGTTTAAGAATAAGGAGTAAGCCATTTAGAATGGAGACGAGGAAACACTTTTTCTCACAGAGAGTGGTGAGTCTGTGGAATTCTCTGCCTCAGAGTGCGGTGGAGGCAGGTTCTCTGGATGCTTTAAAGAGAGAGCTAGCTAGGGCTCTTAAAAATAGTCGAGTCAGGGGATATGGGGAGAAGGCAGGAACGGGGTACTGATTGGGGATGATCAGCCATGATTACATTGAAGGGCCGAATGGCCTACTCCTGCACCTAATGTCTATTGTCTATTGTCTATTGTCCATTCACTCCTTTTGTTTTTTTCCTCTCTGGCCTTTGGCTGGTACCTTTCTATCAATCCCCCCACCCCCTTACCTGTACCAGCCTATTACCTGCCAGGCTTTGTCCTGTTCCTCCTCTTTTCCAGCTTACTACCCCCCCAAACCCCCCTTGAAACATCACCTATCCATGTTCTCCAGAGATGCTGCATGGCCTGCTGATTTACTCCAGCACTTTGTGTCTGGATCTGGTTTGATTATTGGTCTCCACTTATCCTCCATGCTTGTTCTATATATGCCTCAATTCTTTTATAGTCCAAACATCTAATTCTGTCAGTCTAAACGATGTTTAATAGCTCAACCTCCTCAGCTCTCTAGGGTGGAGAATTCTAAAGATTCACAGATTTCTGAGAGAAGAATAATACTGTTAATCTCTGGAAGTACTGCCCAACCAGCAATATCTTTGACTGTTCACCAGTCTTATATTCCCCATGTCATTGACTTGGCCAATCCCCTCAGAATCTTGTTTCAATAAGATTGACTCTCATGCTTCTGAAATTCAGGGTTTAAAGGCCCAATTTACTCACTTTCCATATTAACCAATCCCTGCATTCCTGAAATAAATCTTAAGGAGGACAGTGGTAAACTGGCCCATACCTTGCTGTTGATGTTTTGTCTTCTGCCTCTCAAATCCCACATGCTTGAGTCTTTGAGTGCTCATGGAAGATGTTATGTTACTGGTCAGAATATTGTCTGGTGTTCTGATTAATGTGCCACAGAAAAATAGTTTTGGTACAGAAACGGAATGGCAGTATGATATCAGACACCAAAGAACAAAAATTGATTTCAAAAACTTAGAAGTATCTTATCAACAGGCGAGAGACCCGGGTTTGATCCTGACTATGGGTGCTGTCTTTTATGGAGTTTGTACGTTCTCCTCGTGACCGTGTGGGTTTTTCCTGGGTGCTCCAGTTTCCTCCCACACTCCAAAGACGTTTGTGGGTTAATTTGGCTTCGGTAAAGATTGTAATTTATCCCTAATGTGTAGGATAGTGCCAGTGTACGGGGTGATCACAGGTCGGCGCGGACTGGGTGGGCCAAAGGACGTGTGTCCGTGCTGCATCTCTAAACTAAACTAAACTAAACTAAGCCACATGGACCATGAGATACCATTTGCAATGTCCTGTTCAGGAATAAAGAGATGATTTTAGACAACAGATAATAGACAATAGGTGCAGGAGTAGGCCTTTCGATCCCTCGAGCCAGCATCGCCATTCAATGTCAGGGCTGATCATCCACAATCAGTACCCCGTTCCTGCCTTCTCCCCATATCCCTTGACTCCGCAATCTTTAAGAGCTCTGTCGAGCTCTCTCTTGAAAGCATCCAGTGAACCAGCCTCCACCGGCATCTGAGGCAGAGATTCCACAGACTCACAACTTTCTATGTGAAAATGTTTTTCCTCATCTCCGTTCTAAATTACTTACCTCTTATTCTTAAACTGTGGCCCCTGATTCTGGACTCCCCGAACATCGGGAACATGTTTCCTGCCTCTAGCGTATTCAAACCCTTAATAATCTTAAATAAGATATCCTCTCATCCTTCTAAATTCCAGGGTATACAAGCCCAGCTGCTCCATTCTATCAACATATGACAGTCCCGCCATCCCTGGAATTAATCTGGTGAACCAACGCTGCATTCCCTCAATAGCAAGAATGTCCTTCCTCAAATTGGGAGACCAAATTTTAGATAAAGAATGTGAATGCCTCTTCAGGTGAAATACTTTGCAAAGAAATAGATGGATGTTTGAAACAATCTGCCAAGGAGGAACTGACAAAATTAGCAATTAATGGTTGGTTACTGCACGAGTTGGTAATTTTCCCCATCAGTGTGGGTGTTCAGTGACAGGCTGTGACTCGGGATGTGGATTGAGCTGGAACAGTGGGTGTCAGCACAAATCTCCATATCTGCCATAACTGGTGCTGTTTAAATGTTGTACAAGTGAAAATGTTAACCTTGTAACTGTTGAACCGGACGGTGGGAGAGGGAAACCAAAGCAACTTGAACATGGGACTCAGATACATTGATTGATACTTTTCCCACAGCACTCGTTGAAGCTGTAGGTTGTCCATTACCTCTTATATTCTTCCACCCAACAATTAAAACATTTATTCCAAACACAAGTGCTTGCTTTGTTTTAACATGTTATGTGTATTATCAATCTTTTGGGAGAGATTGTTAAAGCATAAGTTATTGTAAATGCACCTTCTGGGTGGGTTTAGAAGATCCTATGGCAGCTCTCAATGAAGAATTGGAGCATTACTCCTCTTGCTCTGGCCAATCTGTCTCCTTCATACAAGTTTTGTGTGATCAGATATTCTCTCATGTTTAAGAAAGAACTGCAGATGCTGGAAAAATCGAAGGTAGACAAAATGCTGGAGAAACTCAGTGGGTGAGGCGGCATCTATGGAGCGAAGGAATAGGTGACGTTTCGGGTCAAGACCCTTCTTCACACTGATATTCTCTCATTATCCCTTACTTTGTGGAATTTTGTGGACAGTTTTGACAGCAGCAATATTTCCTGCAATGATGTGGCGAATACACTTTAAAATAACAAAGTGCAAGCTAGGACTCTATTCCTTGGAGTGCAGAAGGATGAGATGTGATCTTATGGAGGTGTACAAAATCTTGAGAGGGATAGATTGGTTAGACGCACAGATTCTCTAGCCCAGGGTAGGGGAATTGAGAACCAGAGGACATAGGTTTAAGGTGAGGTGGGGAAAGATTCAATAGGAACCTGAGAGGCAGCTTTTTCACACGAAAGGTGGCGGGTGTGTGGAATGAACTGCTGGAGGAGGTAGTTGAGGCAGGTACTATCGCAAAATTTAAGAAACATTTGGACAGGTACATGGATAGGACCGGTTTTGAGGGGTATGGGTAAAACGCAGGCAGGTGGGACTAGTGTAGATAGGGCATGTTGTTCAGTGTGGGCAAGTTGGGCTGAGGAGCCTGTTTCCGCACTGTATGATTCTAGGACTCTAAGTGGCTGAAAAGCACATTGGCATGTTCTGAGTTCATGAAACGTGCTACATAGCTCTAGAGGAGAGTACATAATTTATATGAGGAACTGTGACCTCGTAAGTTTCTTTCTACTACCCAAAGACGTGCAGGTTTGTAGGTTAATTGGCTTCTAATAATTGCTTCTAGTGTGTAGGAATCTTGTAGAGATATTGTGAATGGATGATCGATGGTCATGGTGGGCTAAAGGGCCTGTTTCCATGCTGTATCCCAATTTAAACTAAGCTGAACAGAGTACAATTTCAATAAAGGCATGGTTGCCAAGTAAAATTGGGAACTTACAGTAAGTTTCACAAATTCCTCAATTTTCCTTATGGTCCTTCCGACACCTGCCACAGTAGCTCATGGAAATGTTGGGCACTAATACGGGAGCAGATGTTCCATCCGCAAATGTTGCGTCAATACTTAAAAATCTGTCTCAAGCCCTCCATTGCGCAGCTGGACTTTATCCACACCCATCCTGCCTCTGACCCTTTCCTTCCCCAACCAGGATCTTGGTCTTGGCCCCTCCCCTCCATCCTGATCATGTGCTCTTCCTTTGCCTATGACTTTGTCCCTTCAAACGCCCTCATTTGTGCCTTAGTTCCTCATGCTGTTATCTTCGCCCCTTGCATTACAGCACCCCCACCCAGTTGCAGGTTTCACCATGCCCACCCCTCTGTAGCCAACCTTTGTCCTGGCCCCTGACTATCTTGACCCAACCCTCCTTTACCTTCAAGGTCATAATTGCCCCCTGCATGATGCCCCCGTACCGCGTCCATCCTGGGTTTCTCCCCCATGACCACAACTGCTCTGTTTATCCTCTTTAACTGCAGAGGGTCCAATCTGTAATGCAACACCTTGGGACTGATGCATTATACAACTTAGCACTGGCAGGCTTGTGACAAATCTCCAGGAGCCTCCTGTGCGCTGCTGCGTTCATTTGTCTTTCCATGGTGCATAAGGACTTCTAGGCCATGTTCTTCCTTGCATTGCATTTATCACAATGGCCGTGGACTATTCTTCACTGACAGGTGAAAAGTAGGCCACTTCCTTTTCCTTTTTTATCACTGACACTACACCCCTTGATGAGCAGAACATTTAAGATTGCCTGACTGCAGGAACGTTTGTTGTGTAAGTCTTCTCCATATTTCATGCGCTCGCTTCTCGTCCAGCATTATAGAATTGGGTCAACAGCAATACACTGTTTGGCCGAGAATATTTAATCTCCACAAAAAAATACTACTCTGTATCTGCATTAGGGCAGAGGAACCAAGAATTAGAGGGTAAAGGTTTAAGGTGAGAGGGGAAGGATTTAATAAGAATTTGAGGGACAACTTTTTCACAAAGGGGATGGTGGGTATATGATATGAGTTGTCAGAGGATGTAGGTAGACACAAAAAGCTGGAGTAACTCAGTGGGACAGACAGTATCTCTGGAGAAAAGGAATGGGTGACGTTTCGGGTCGAGATCCTTCTTCAGACTCTTCGACTCTTCGAGTCTGAAGAAGGGTCTCTGCCTGAAATTTACCCATTCCTTCTCTCCAGAGATGCTGCCTGTCTCGCCGTTACATCAAACTTTTTGTGTCTATCTTTGATTTAAAGCAGCATCTGCAGTTCCTTCGCAGAGGAAGAAGGTAGGTCCAATAACAACATTTTAAAGACTTTCGGACAGGGGCATGGATAGGAAAGATTGGGAGGGATTACAGAGGCAAATGAGACGAGCTAAGATTGGGGAATCTTGGTCGGCATGGATGAGTTGGGTCAAAGGGCTTGTTTCCATGCTGAATAATTATGGATCTATCTGCATTTAGTTGTACATTCATGCTGATGGTGAGGTTTATCTTAAACTTG
This sequence comes from Okamejei kenojei, assembly GCA_035221665.1. Classification (NCBI taxonomy): domain Eukaryota; kingdom Metazoa; phylum Chordata; class Chondrichthyes; order Rajiformes; family Rajidae; genus Okamejei; species Okamejei kenojei. Next base: position 35,938,560 of record CM069152.1, on the reverse strand, counting down.
CTGCGTACATTATTTATTATATATCACTACAAGTGATACATAGGGAGGATCAGTGATGATCTGTAAAAATGTTCTGATATGTTATGGGTTTGATCTGCCCTTTCTTTGTTGAGATATGGCCCAACAGGCTTCATCGTATTCAGGTAACCCTGTCTGTACAGCTCTTTGTAGCTGCACTCCATAACTGTACAGGACACCTTGGGCATGAGATTGGTCCTTGGTGGAAATGCAGAATGGGTGGTGAAAGTGTAGAGTATGACGAGAGCCCTTCCACCCAAGTTGAGTGCTGAGTACTGCTTCTCTGTTCGTGACCATGTTCTCAGTCTCCCAAGTATTCTGCTCTTGCAGGCAGTTTAAGCGTGTGCTGACCTGGGCAATTATGCACATCCAACATGGAAAATAAGCTCTCCCTGACTCTTGCCATCACCAGCCGAGAGATAGACCTTGGTCTATGGCCACATGAGTCTTGTCTTAAGGTAAATTCAGTACTTGGAAAAAAAATCTGTATCTTGTCAAATAGAAACGCACAACTTTGAAGGTCTGATGGCCATGTAAATTGAGAGATGTCTTCTTGCAATGGGCAACACCACATTTCCACAGCCGAGCTAGGTCATCTTAATGGGGGAAAACACAAGCACTGGTGAATATTAGTGGTGCATCTATGGCAGAGATGCATTCAACACATTATACCTTTCATAACATACAGTGATGTTACAAAAACATATCTAAATTGGAGGCAGGAATTGGCAGACTTTAACTATTCCAGCCAGATTACCTGTGACTAGAAATCATGTTATGGATATTAACTTTATCGGTGAAGGATGTACTCCAATTCATACCCAGAAGCAAACGAGCACTGCCACTCCTAAACGGTAAGCAAGGGAAAATTACCCCCGTGGTATTATTAGGATGAGGTGTACGTTACTTACTCTCCAAGTAACATTATAATAACATAAAAGATATTTGAACAATGTAGAATATCCCTATTCTTTAATTAATGCATGGGATGAGTTGATTTATGAGTTTAGTTTGTGCCGAGGTACAGTTTAAAGCTTTTGCTGTGTGCTAATCAGTCAGCGGAAAAACAATACGATAACAATCGAGCCATCCACAGTGTACAGATACATGATAAAGGGAATAACATGAATTAAGTGAAAAAAGCCAGTATAGTCCGATCAAAGGTACGCCAAGGGCCTCCAATGCGGTAGATAGTAGCTCAGGGCTGCTCATAATGGCATGTGTAGGAAGGAACTGCAAATGCTGGTTTAAATCGAGATGGACACATAATATTGGAGTTACTCAGAGGAGCAGGCAGCATCTCTGGAGAGAAGGAATGGGTGAAGTTTCGGGTTGAGACCCTTTTTCAGACTGATGGTATGCACTACATTTGATATCTATCCATAATTGTCCCTGCTGAGGCATTTCAGGTGGGTTAAATGTATTATTTATGGATCTGGATCATTAAAGCCAGACAGGGTAGATTCAGCAGATTGCATTCCTTAGTGGACGTCAGTTAACCAGAGGGCTTTTGCAACAATCCAAAAATGCTGATACAAAAGTCTTTTTTTAATTTCAAGTAGATTTAATTATTTGAATTTTAGTTTGGTTTAGTTTAGTTTATTATTATTATTATTGTCATATGTACCGTGGCACAGTGAAAATCGTTTTTGTTGCGTGCTATCCACTCAGCAAAAAGACTGTACACGATTACAATCAAGAAATCAACAGTGTACAGATGCAGGATAAAGGGTATAACGATATCGCAAGATAAAGTCCAGTAAAGTCCGATGGAAGGTCAGGACCGCTCTTTAGTTGGTGAGAGGGCGGTTCAGTTGCCTGACAACAGCCGGGAAGAAATTTCAATTCCCCCGCTACTTTGGTGGGATTTGAACATGATCCCGGATCAATAATCCAAAGCTCGAGATCATCGGTCGAATAATGTAAACATTCATTCCAGTCATTGACTCGAAAGATTGTCACAGCAAAAATTGAACACAAGACAATGTGACAAATATGCAGACAGGATGATAGTCAGAAAGAATACTGTCATGGTCAACAGATGGCACATTCTTTTCTGATCTTGTTTTGATTGAATTGTTGATCTGGGGCAAGGTCTGCTGCAAACTTGAGCAAACTGGTTATTTTCATTTGCAATGTGTACTGGTCTTGAACCAAATGCAATATTTATTCAATATATGAAACTGGATCCATTCGTATGTGTTAAAAATGACACAGAATCAGCACTGGAAATAACATTGTCAACATTAGAAGTAAAGCAGTGACACTGAAGCAGCTAACAGCAATCTTGGATCTACAGCCATTTCATATGGTTATTTATCCCTGATGTGTACCTGTGTATTTGTGTACATCACAGAGTCATAGGAAAGTTCAGTACCAAACTGACCCCTTTGGCCCACCATGACTATGCCGACTGTGATGCCGAACTCTGCTTGTCCCATTTGGCCACATCAGACCCATAGGCCTCTACCCCGTTCCAATCCAAGTACCTGTCCAAATGCCTTTTAAACATTGTAATATTATATACCTCCACAACCTCATCTGGCACCTCATTCAACATACTTGCCGCCCTCAGTGTGAAAAACCTACTCCACAGATATCCTTTAAATTTCCCCCCCCTTACATTAATTGCATGCCCCCTGTCCCCTAGTTATAGACCATGCAACCCAGGGGAAAATATCTGATTATCGTATTTTGCAACTCTCTGTAAGATTCCCCAGCATGCTCCTACATTGCAGAGAACATAAGCCCAAACTATCCAATCTCTGGTTATAACTACATAGACCCAGGCTATCCATTCTCTTCTTATAGCTATATCGACCCAAACTATACAATGTCTCCATATAACTACATAATCCAAACTATCCAACCTCTCTGTATAACTACATGAACCCAGTTTATCCAATCTCTCCTTGTAACTACATAAACTCCATCCATCCAATCTCTCTGTATAACTACAGGCCTCCATTCCAGGCAACATTCTTGTGAATCTCTTCTGAACTCTCTCTATTGCTGCCACATCTTTCCTGAAGTGTGGCGACCAGAACAGTACATGCTACTCTAAATGTGATCTAACCAATGTTTTGTACCGCCCAAATCTACTTGTTGCCCCGGCCTATGAAGTGAAGCATGCCAAATGTCTTCTTCACCTGTCCACTTTTAGAGAGGAATTGATTTGCACCCCAAGCTCTCCCTACAATAAACGCTCCTAAGGAACCTGCGATTTACTTCATACGTCCGACCAGAATTTGCCCACCCAACTTGCATTACCTTACATTTAGACATACAGTGTCGAAACAGGCCCTTTGGCTCACTGAGTCCACTCTGACCAACGTTCACCCCATGCACTAGCACTAGCATACACACTAGGACCAGTTTACAATTTACAGAAGCCAATTAACCTACAAACCTGTACATCTTTGGAATGTGGGAGGAGACCTGAGCGCCCGGAGAAAACCCACAGGGAGAACGTGCAAACTCCATACAGGCAGCACCCAAAGTCAGGATCGAGCCCGGGTCTCTGACACAGTAAGGCAGCGACTCTACCCTGGATTTGTCTGGATTTAATTCCATTTGCCACCACTGTGCCGAACATTCCAGCTAACCAGAGTCCCACTGTATCCTTAAGCAACCTTCTTTGTCATCTGCAATTCCACCAATTGTTGGGGCTGTTTAGCCCATCACTGAAATACCACAACCATTCCAACTCGTATCATACCCACAGCCCTCCCCGCACCCCCCACTCCCTACCACCTCCCCCCAGATACATTAATTCCTAAATCTAGGCCCTTTTGTTATAATTGCAAAAGACAGCTAACTGACAGTAACCTTGTCATCGCCAAAACGTGGCGACACCTATGTACTGCCTAGGTGAGGTCTGCTGTATGATTTTACTGTGCCTAGGTACATAAGATCATATGTGATAGGAGTAGAATTAGGCCATTCGCACATTGTTTACTCCGCCATTCAATCATGGCTGATCCATCCCATTTTCCTGCTTTTTCCGCATAACCTCTAATACCCATACTAATCAAGAATCTATCTATCTCTGCCTTGAAAATACCCACTGACCTGGCCTCCACAGCCTTCTGTGGCAAATAATTCCACAGATTCGCCACTCTCTGACTAAAAGGTATTGAGCTTTTACAGTGTTCTTCCCAGCCTGGAAATTCAACTCTGTGTTCCTGCCAGAAGGTCAAGAGAAATAATTCAAAGAAAGACACAAAAAGCGGGAGTTAAGGGCCTGTCCCACTTGGGCGTCATTTACACGTCATCATTTACGCGTCACGACGCACGACGTGCGCGTTGTTATGCGCGCATGGTGTGTGGTGACATAGGCAGTTGCGCGCGGCGCCCCAGGATTTTGGGATGTACAAAATCTTTGCGCGCCAACTGCGTGACACGCAAATGATGCCCAAGTGGGACAGGCCCTTATCTCAGTGGGTCAGGCAGCCTCTCTGGAGAAAAGGAAAAGGTGACGTTTTGGGTCGATACCCTTCTTCAGACCGAGAGTTAGGGGAAAGAGAAACGAAAGGTTACTTAGATGGTGATGGAGAGAGATGTAGAACAAATGAATTAAAGATATGCAAAAAAGTAACGATGATCACGGAAACACTACATTGTTGGCCAGGTGTTAACGAGTTATACAGTCAATGAAACTCACTAGGACAACAGTGAAACTAGTACAACGAGGGATGGGGGAGGGATGGGGAGAGAGGGAATGCAAGGAAAATATCAATAATCATAACCGCTGGGCTTTAAGGTGCTCAAGAGAAATATGAGGTGCTGTTCTTCCAATTTGCGTTTGGCCTCACTCTGACAATGTCAGAGCTGGGTCTTCAAGTGCAAAAGCTAAAATGTTAAAAAGGCCTCATCTGTATTCACTCAGATAGATATCCAGCTGATGCAAATGAAACTAGAAAGCACATATGTCCGGAAATCATAATCTGTATTAATTTTCAGCTGCAGATAAAGCATGTAAAAATATCAAATATCACCATATGTGGAATAAAATACTGCAGACCAAAAGTCTTACAATGAAAATAGAGCATTATTTTTGCACTTAAGTGCTTGGACTATTCCCTCGTATTTATTTCCCAGCACTGAATAAGGTCAGGAGGGGGAGTTTTATGGCATTCTCAATCAAGAGGGTCTGTCCTCAAAATAATTTTCTTTTTCTTTTTTTTTTGAACTCAACATTTATTGACATAACGAAATACAAATACAGACAAAACAAAGAGACACACAAAAGACAATTACAAAATTACAAAATACAAATCACCTAACCTCTATTTGCATCACATTGGATCCTCTTAACATTCTATCATAGAAGGATATATATAGAAGGATCAAAATATTTTTCACACCCTTTGACATTGGGGAACCTGTGGGTGATGCTTTGCCAGCGGTAGAGTTACTGCCTTACAGCGAATGAAGTGCTGGAGATCTGGATTCGATCCTGACTACGGGTGCTGTCTGCACGGAGTTTATGCGTTCTCCCCGTGACTTGCGTGGGTTTTCCCCGAGATCTTCGGTTTCCTCCCACGTACAGGTATGTAGGTTAATTGGCTTGGTAAATGTAAAAATTGTCCGTAGTGGGTATAGGATAGTGTTAATATGCGGGGATCGCTGGTATGGTGGCTGAAAGGGCCTGTTTCCACGCTGCATCTCTAAACTAAACTAAACTAAACTATTGCTGTAACTGATTTTAACAACTTTAAAAATCTTTGACTACTAAACTAAAGGTAGATATATATTTTTAATTTAACATGTAAAAAAGTTAACTGAAAACCTAAAACAGCATTAAACTCAAACAAAGTAACTAAAAAAGTTAACTTGCTCCTGTGCATCCTAGGTTCATTGCCCATAAAAACAGTAGGGATCTAACCAAAGACAAAATCTAAAAGCTAATAACAATCCATGGACATGCTGAGGAATCTCAGCAAGACTGGGCTCTACTGCTAGATGCATTCTTTCACCTTTCACAAGGTATGCACATTAGTCTGGGACTTACTTCAGCTTCAATGCGTGATTCCAGATTGTCCTTATCAGAAATATTGGTATGTTTGCTATGTCGATGTGATTTGACAAAAGATTTACATGATTCCACGTTAACAAACAGGCTCTATTGCCTTGTCCCTCCATATCTCAGTAGACTCCTTCAACGATACAACCCTGATGATCACTCCACTGCTTCCATCTGACCCTTTCCTCTCGTTTCATCATTGTCATAAATCATATGGTGATAAGTGATAGCAGTAGAATTAGGCCATTCGGTTAGTCTACACCATTCAATCATGGCTGATCTATCTCTCCCTCCTTACTCCATTCTCCTGCCTTCTCCCCACAACGTCTGACACCTTACTAATCAATTGTTGTCTGTACCTTTAGCAACTTGAGCTCTGTGTTCTACAAATCCTCCCCTATATATTTATTTCTCCTCTCAGAAGCTTCTTAAAATATTTTTGGTTTGTTCAAGCTTTGATTAGGTGCTCCGGTTTCCTCCCACACTCCAACCACGTACAGGTTTGTACGTTAAGTGGCTTTGGTAAAATAGTAAATTGTCCCTTGTGTGTAGGATCATGTTCGCGTATGGGGCGATCGATGGTCGTCGCAGACTCGGTGGGCCGAAGGGCCTGTTTCTCTAAAGTTTCAAGTCTGCATGGAGACACAGGAAAATGCAGATGCTGGAATCTTGATCTTCTCCAGCAGTTTGCTTTTTGCTTTTGATTGCATGCACTGAAAATGTTTTCGGGGGGGGGGGGGGGGGGGGGGGGGGGGGGGGGGGGGGGGGGGAGGGTGGGGGGGGGGGGGGTGGGAAGGGAGGAATGAAGTCAGTCTCAGTCTACCCCATGACAAAAGGGGGAGGAGTTGTACAGTTTGATAACCACAGGTGAAGAAGGATCTCCTGTGGGGTTCTGTCCTGCATCTTGGTGGAACCAGTCTGTTGCTGAAGGTGCTCTTCAGGTTGACCAGTGTGTCATGGAGAGGGTGAGCTGTATTGTTCAGGACAAAATGCAAGTTTCTATTGGCAAAACAATTGCTTGGAAAAACTTGAGTCGACACATGAATAACTTTGATATCTTCCTCTTATAGGTTGGGAAATGGGAGAACCATAAACTGACTCTCAAACATCCCGTGTGGCCGAGATTTAATTCTTATGCAGACGAAGAAGCGGATGACAGCCACATTAGTATTGTAACACTAGAGGAAAGCCCCTTTGTGATTGTGGAGGATGTGGACAAGCATACTGGAACTTGTGCAAGAAGTAATGTCCCATGTAGGAAAAACATGGCTCTGTGAGTAAAATCAGTGTTCGTTTTCATTTGTAACATGAGGGGTAATTGTTTTTAATGCAGTGGGTTCCAGCGAAACGTCACTATTGGCATTTTTAGGATCAATTCCCAATATTTTATAGTGCTTTAACTCAATAAAATGGGAAGCACGTAGTTTAACGATTTGTACGTGGCAACCTGGTCAACCATTTCGACCGAGCCATATGCCTCATTGCCAATAGCCTTGTTCCTCTTTCTGTTCATCATTTCCATGATATTTTACATTTTAATCAGACTTTCAACTTCTGCGATTTTTGTTGTTGTTTGTCTTGAACAAATTTGGTCTAAAACTTAAATATATTAGTGCCCATTTCTCATTTTGAATCCTGCATATAAGTGCTTTGGATTGCATTAACGATCGATGGACCTACTGAGAAATTGGCCCAGCCACCTCTCTATAAAGTTCACTTTTGTGCATGTAAACTTTTTCCAGAGTCAGCCATTGCACCTAATGAAGTTGTTAGTCATACATTGTTTGGCTTCACCCCTGGCTGGCACACTGTGGATCTACTGAGTGTAACTCACAACCATTGTTACAAAACAGCCAGTAGCACATCATGTCGAGATTGCCAATGAGATATCAGTTCAAGGGTCCTCATTCTGACACCCAAGTTTTGTACATTGTATTTGCGAGCCTCAGTTTAAAGTTTGCCAGACGTCTGAGCATTGATTGCATTCTTTTCATGTTAGAGCCACAGGCTGCAATCTCTCCCATATTGATTATCCCACACCTCAGAATGACGCGTGATCATTTGGGGTGTAGGACATTATCATAAGTTCATAAGTTATAGGAGCAGAAATAGCCCATTCGGCCCATCAAGTCCACTCCGCCATTCAATCATGGCTGATCTATTTTTCCCTTTCAATCCCGTTCTCCTGCCTTCTCCCTATAACCCCTGGCACTAACCAAGAATCTGTCAATATCTGCCTTAACAATATCAATCGACTTGGCCTCCACAGACCTTTGGGCCAATGAATTCCACAGATTCCCCATCCTAAAAAAAATTCCTCCTGATCTCCTTTCTAGAGGTAGGTCATTTAATTCCGACACTATGGCCTCTGGTCCTAGACTCTGCCACTAGTGGAAGCATCCTCTCCACATCCACTCTATCCATACCTTTCACTATTCGGTAAGTTTCAATGGCACGGCAGCTGTGTTTTCCCTCAGTTACAGGCTAGCCTTCTATGCTTTGGACATTTTTCTCAGTGATTAGCTTGGCAAAGCATCAGCCATCAAGAACTGTTCATGCAGCTCCATTGGGAACTTCACAGATCACATTTTAGTTTTTGAAAATCGGTTAGAAAAATCTTGGCCAATTCGTGATTTTTAGCGAGGGGTCCAAATAGTGCTTGAAATGGACGGTTGTTTATATGTTCTTGCATTGTAAACTATCAATGGCATAAGACGACATTGTTTTGCAGTATGGAAATGCACCATTCACGTTTGTGTTAATGCTGTGCAGAAGCCTGCTTCCCACTAAGATTCATTTCCACTGTCAGTAGGTCATTCTTTCCTCATTAATTCCTATTTATCTCCCTCCCCTATTTATGAATGCGTTTGATGTGATTTCCTCAAACAGCAACAAATGCCACCTTGTGCTCCACTGATTCACAACTGCTCCTTATTCTCTGTTCTGTGACCTTGTCTAAGCAGTTCCATGTTTCCTGGAGAATCTATGGGTCAATTTGTCAGTGAAGCCCATTTTCTGTCAATGGATAAAAAAAGTTTGTCCAAGTGGGGTGAGTATAAATAGAGTCGTAGAATGATACAGCATGGAAACAGGCCCTTCTGCCCAACTTGCCCACACTGGCCAACATGTCCCAGCTACAGGTACACTAGTCCCATCTGCCTACGTTTGGCCCATATCCCTCTAAACCTGTCCTATCCATGTACCTGTCTAAATGTTTTTTGTTAAACGTTGCGCTAGTACCTGCCTCAACTACCCCCTCTGGCAACTTGCTCCATGCGCCCACCACCCTTTGTGTGAAAAAGCTATCCCCATGGTTCCTATTAAATCGTTCCCCTCTAACCTTAAACGTTTGTCCTCCAGAGGCTATTTATGTTTGAGGGTGATGATAAAATTGAACTCATTAGTTTTATTTAGTTTAGTTTATTTATTGTCACATGTGCAGTTACATCATGCTGTACACGAGGACAGTAGATCCTCTTCGGAAACAACACACATATTACTTCACCACCTGGCAACTTACAAATCTCTGAAAACTCTGATCTTGGCCCAAGGAGATGTGCAATTTCTTATATTCCGAGTTTAAGGTCCGGTGTGGTGGTGGCACTGGAGTAGGGCTCGGCCTGGCCCCGCGTGATGGCCTCTGCTCCTTCCACCTCCACTCTGTATAGATGTCATGGGCTGCACTCATTTACCTGGCTGTTGTAGCGCCTCCCGTACGCAGTCCTTTGCCTTCACCGTGATCTGCTACGACCACAAACGTGATGTCCGACGACTCCAACAGCCGCCGCTCCACTTTCAGCGCACGGAGGTGGAGGGACGTTGCCTCAGGGAGCATTGAACAAAGAAAAGTAGGAATGGGCTATTCTAGCCTTTGAACCTACACTTGCCATTCAATACAATCATGGCTGATCCTCTATCTGGATATCACATTCCCACTCCCGACCCCAGCTCTTGGTGCCTTTTGTGCCGAGAAATGCATCTGGATGAATCTAGATAAACTGGTGATGGAAAAGGGAATGGCAGACTCTGGTGATGGTATAAATGAAGGAATATTGGGAAAAGGTGCATGCATTGAACAGGATGGGTTGAATGGCCTGTTTCGGCACTACATTTTCCATGTCATTCAGTTTTCAGTGACGATAGACACAAAATGCTGGAGTAACTCAACGGAACAGGCAGCATATCTGGATAGAAGGAATGGGTGACATTTCGGATTGAGACCCTTCTTCAGACTCCTAGTCTCCTAGTCTGCAGAAGGGTCTCGACCCGAAACGTCACCCATTCCTTCTCTCCAGAGATACTGCCTGTTCCGCTGAGTTACTCCAGCATTCTGTTCCTTCCTACACTGTTTTCAGTGACCATTGACATGTTTGCTCAAGTGAAGAATGAGAAGAATTTTGTAGTGTTATAAATCAGTTAACTCATATAGCTCATAAAAACAAATGCCCTGTTCAGCTGGACGTAATGTAGTGTTTTAAAAGAATGTGCAAAGCCTAATTATAAACAGCCAGTTCTATAACTTAGATCACAGTACTTTGCATCCTGTCAGCAATCTATTATAAGCTCTAATCCCAAAAGTGAAAGTGTATCTATTTATGACACTGTGATTAATTCTGCGCATTTCTCCAAAGCCTTGAGGGGAAATCTTGCCTGCACACAATAACCAGTGGCACAGTAGCAGAGCATTGATTTGGTGATCTATTGCAAGATAAAGACACAAATAGATGGAGCTCGATTGTATTTAATAAAGCCATTGAAATTCTAACTAAACCTAGATAGACAATAGACAATAGGTGCAGGAGTAGGCCATTTGGCCCTTCGAGCCAGTACCGCCATTCAATGTGATCATGGCTGATCATCCCCAATCAGTACCCCGTTCCTGCCGTCTCCCCATATCCCCTGACTCTGCTATTTTTAAGAGCCCTATCTAGCTCTCTCTTGAAAGCATCCAGAGAACCTGCCTCCACCGCCCTCTGAGGCAGAGAATTCCACAGACACAGATTGCACAGACACCATGGGTAGAGGGATAAGTGAAGAAGCAAGAGATGGATTCACAGCTGGGTGTAAATGTGATATTAGAAACCAAATGATAGAGATTATGGCTTGAAATATTGAATTCAGCACTGAGTCTAAAAGGCTGTAATTATCAGGAGTTTTCCTCAAGCTTCAATGAAAGGACAAAGGGGCTGGAGTTAGATTGAGGAATTATGGTTCAATGGTTTATTGATTATCACCTTTATCAAAGTACAGTGAAGTACTAATTTTACATACAGATCAGCAAGACTATCACCATACATAAGAACAATCCCCTGGTGAGTACAGAATGTACAGAACAGCCCACTGAGTCTATATGCAAGAGTTGCCATTTTGGCGCAATTTTACAGTCCCAGCTACAGTTGGCCACAAAGGCCCGTTGCAGCCATCAAATTAACGTCACAGGCAAATAAAAGCACTCACAAACTAAACAGTTATATATATATATACTAGTCACTGTGTTTCTATTTGCCTGCCCTTATAAATGTGGACACAATGTCAGCAGCGATCTTGGCATCATGGCTCTCACACCTACCGGGTTTCCCAATACCTTGCAGGGAAGGGGTTCTGCCATTTTTCCTCACATGTGGCATGTGGCTCCAAACCCCCATTGCGGGTGACTCCAATATCTCAGTCCTTTTGCATCCAGATCAGCAAGACTATCACCACATATAAACACAATCCCCAGGCCAGTGCAGAATGTACAGAACAGCCCACTGAGTCTATATGCAAGAGTCGCCATTTTGGCACCATTTTACAGTCCCAGTTGAAGCCGGCCACAACCTCCTCGGTCAAGGGCAATAATGGATAGACAATAAATGCTGGAAATGTCAGGAATGGCCACACCCTCCCTAAGGACAAATGAAAAAAAAACAATTAAATTGAAAAGAGTACAAGCAAATTGTTGTTTCACCTAGAGAGAATATTTGGAAACTTGGAAGATGGGGATGAAGAGTTATATCCCTTGGAAAGGGGAAGAGAGTATTGGGGGCTCAATGAGGAGTAGTTCAGAGTGCTATACAAGGGAAGGCTCTACCAGAATGCTGAAAGGGTGAATGGAGAGGAAGATTTGCTTGGTGATAGACTAGAGGCTGATCTCCTGTACTCTTGAGGCTGCTTGAGTTGGAAAGTTCTGACAGAGGGGGAGAGAAATAAGAGGGAAATGGGATGGACATGGTTGGGACCCTTTTCAGTTGTGGGCGAGGAGAATCCTCAGCTGAAGCCCAAGGAAGGTACAGTATATCATATATATTGTAATCAAAGGTGGAATCATCAGAACAGACATGACCAGGACAGCAAACCTGAGCCAATGGAATAAAGTCCTAAACAGGGGGCGGTTAGGGGGGAAGTGTAGCCAATGTTATTAAAAGAGTCAGTAGACTTAAGGTAAAGATTATTTGAAACTATTGTCACTTAAACCCACCCTGGATCTAGCTTTGACTTCTGATCCTTTTACCCCACCATTAACTAGGCTTACTTAGAAACTCAATCCAAAGAAGGGCTTTATTACGAACAATCAAGCTCGGTCCATCACCAAACATAAAATATTTCCAGAAATGAAGATGAAATAGTTGTGGAAAGGGAGAGCATGATATTTTTAGTTTAGTTTAGAGAAAGGGTGAAAATAGGCCCTTTGGCCCACCATGTCTACACCGACCAGCGATCCCTGCACATTAACACAACCCTACACATACTAGGGACATTTATACAATTTTACCAAGCCGATTAACCTACAAACCTGTACGTCTTTGGAGTGTGGGAGGAAACCGAAGAACTCAGAGAAAACCCACGCAGGTCAGGGGGAAGAATATACAAACTCCATACAGACAGCACCCGTAGTCAGGATCGAACCCGGGTCTCTGGCGCTGTAAGGCAGTAGCTCAACCACTGCACTACCGTGGCACCCAAATGGACCATATGAAGACAAGACAAGGGTTTAATTTCAAAGCACAGTAATGGTAAGAGCATCAATAGACATATAGTTCAATAATCTGAAGAAGGGTCCTGACCTGAAACGACACCCATCCTCCAGAGATGCTGCCTGACGCACTGAGTTGCTCCAGCATTTTGTGTCTATCTTCGACATTTACTGAATCTAGGGAAGAAGGTGATTTCCTCCTTGGCATAAAACACATTTGTCAGTAATGTGATGACCGTATTTCAGAAGTCTTTCAGTCGATGGGAAATGGTAAATAGGCACAAATGATATAGAGGTTATTACTGGCTATAATTAATCTTTGATCATAGAGAGGAGTCACATTTATGATTGATTACATTGAGCTTTACTTCAAAGCAGCGCTGGAAGCTTTAATTAACATGAGAAGTCACAAACACAAGTCTGAGATTAATTTTTTGTGTTGGGAAGTTTAGATTATATCAAAAAACACTCACTGGCAATGTACAGTACCTACTTCTTTAAGCTCACCGAATGCCCATTTACTAAATTAGCAGGGTGGGGGGGGACATTGACATTGCTTTTATGCATTCACAGATTCAGGGCCACGGTAATTAACCTGAAATGTAATTGTGTAACTGTTTTAGACAGTGGGGATAGATTCCATGTTGGCGTAACAAAGATTAATTTGCTATTATTACCGCATTGCTTTCCTCCTTCGACAGCAATATGACTGCCAAGGGGCACTACATGAAGAAATGCTGCAAAGGATTTTGCATTGATATTTTGAAAAAACTTGCAAAGACTGTGAAATTCACATATGACCTGTACCTGGTGTCAAATGGGAAGCACGGCAAAAAAATCAACGGTGTATGGAATGGAATGGTTGGTGATGTAAGTGGCTTTAGGTAATAAACAGTGGCAAGCAGTTGCACAACTTAAGGTTTTGAGTCTCTCGGCAGACAGAAGCCGTCCCCCCCTCCCCCTCCCCCTCCCCCCCCCAAAGCCCACCCCCAGAAACTAACGATGAGCTGCACAAACTATGTGTTTTGACCCACACTTCCTTTTCTTTGCTGTTGTCTGCACTGCCTCCAGGTGATACATCAACGAGCAGAGATGGCTGTTGGCTCACTTACGATTAACGAAGAGAGATCTGAAGTTGTGGACTTCTCGGTGCCCTTTGTGGAAACAGGAATCAGTGTGATGGTGTCTCGGAGCAATGGCACAGTTTCCCCCTCCGCATTCTTAGGTAAAATGTTTTTAAAGTCTTACGTGTGTTTATTCCCCCATTCTTTTGACTATCTGCTCATCCTTCAATATGTGCTTCAGATGTTAACATCTAATATAATGCAGGGTTCGCACTCCAATTTGACATTAAGACCAGATGAATGTACGCGTGTTGGTGTCTGAATAATTTAAACAAAATATGTGCTTCAGGTCAAGTCCCTTCTTTAGAGCGATGGAGGAGAGGGGAAATAGCTGGTAGCTGGTAATAGCTGGTAGAAAGAGGTGCGGTAACAGCTAGAGAGTGATAGGTGAATTCATAGTGCAAATGGTGGAATCTGATAAGAGGCAAGCTGGGAGAGTGCAATGTGGAAACATAGGGAAGGATAGTGGGTGGAAGGGACCAGGGAGCAGAGAAAATGGGTGGCCTAAGGTAGGGAGGGGTGGGAGAACAGTGAACGAAGGAGCGGCAAGCAACTGGGTGATGGTAGCGGGAGAACGGAAAGAAAAATGTCGGCGGGCCGGGGGGGTTGGGGACTAGAAGGAGAGGAGGGAGGGTGATCAGAGACTGGAGAGTTCAATGTTCATGCCGCTAGGTTGCAGGCTACACAAGCAGAATATAAGGTGTCTTTCTTCCATTTGGTCTGTAGCCTCGCAATGCATTGGGGGAGGCCAAAGACAGATACGTTATTATGGGAATGAGGGGAGGAACTAAAATGGCTGGAAATTAGGAGGTTCAGGTGGCGCTGTGATGGGGACAGAGAGATTGAGAAAGGGGAGAACCATAATCAGAGAGAGTCCAAATTAATTTGAGGGCAAGGTGGAAGTGAGTAGTTTAGAGAAAGAGGTAGTTTCATCGCAGGGGGCGGACTATGAACGAACATCTACTACAAACCCACTGTCTCTCCTAGCTACCTTGACAACACCTCTTCCACCCTGTCATTTTCAAGGATGTTATCTCTTAAGCCCCGTCCCACTTTCACGACCTAATTCACAAACTCTGCCGAGTTTGCACTCGACTCATACTCGCAGCATGGTCGCCACGAGGCCGTAGGAGGTTGTGGGAGGTCTTCGTAACGCTTCCTCCTGCCCGTGAGTGGTCTCCGCATACTCGTGGCCTCAAGTAGGTCGCGGCGTTTTTTTTTTCCAGCCTGATAAAAAATGTCCACGAGTAAAATAAAAGGTCGGCATGGAAATAATGGATACTTTTTGACTTATAGGTAGGTCGTAGTAGGTCGTGATGGTAGTCGTAGGTAGTCGTAGGTCGGTAACTGGTCCAAGAAGAAAAATGCAAACATGATATAATTTTATTGTGTGATCATTTTCCGCTCGTAGCTAGTCGTAGTTGGTCTTAGGTGTGGAAGACTGAGGTCGAGGGGGGTCGTAGGAGGTCGTAGACATAGTTGTAGGAGGTCTAGTACTTCGACCTTGACTTTTTTTTCAACTTATCTAGGGTCTTCTAAACTCGTGGATTAGGTCGTCCAAGTGGGACAGGCCCTTTACTCTAAACTTCTCCATCTCCGCCGCATCTGCACCCACCGACCTCCACATCCAACATATTCTCCAACATTTTCGCCATCTTCAATGCGATCCATCCACCAGTCGCACCTCCCTGCCCGCTCTCCTTTCCCGCTTTCCATAGAGACCACTTTCTCTGCAACTCCGTGGTCCGTTCATCCTTACTCATCCAACTGGCCTCCTCCCCAAGCATTTGCCCAGTAACTGCGGAAGATGTAACAACTGTCTCCACACCTCGTCTTTCTCACTTCTGTCCAAGGGCCCCAGCAGCCCTTCCAGGTTAGAGAGGTTCAGCTACACCTCTGCCATCTGCATTTTTGTTGCTTCTTATGCGACCTCCTTTATATTGCCCAGACCAAACATGGATTAGGCAACTGTTTAGCTCAACACTTGCCCTCTGACAGTCAAGACCTGCTGGATCTCCCGGTTTTTAACCATTTTAACTCCAACTTCAAATTTCCTCATCGACCTTTCTGTCCTAGGTCACCTCCATTGCCAGAGTGGGGCTATGCGCAAACTGGAGGAGCTGCACCTCATGTTCCACATATCATTGCAAACCAATGATAGTAACATTGAATTCTCCAATTTCAAGTAATGCCCCGTGCCCCCTCTCTCCTTCCTTAGCCCACCCCCTCCCCACCTGGAGTGCACATATTTCTCCCACAATCTCTCACCACGCTATTTACCCTTCACCTTTCCCCTCCTCTGCACACTCATCTCCCAACCCTGAATCCCATATTTTCCATTAACCGCCACCCCACATTCTTTCCCCAAGAATTTCCATCCATATATCTCCTTCCAGGTTGCTCATAGATGTCCATCCACCATTATTGAACACTCCATCTTGCCAGTTGTCTCGAGTAGTTCACAAACTTCACTTGGATGGGGCTGGAATTTGTTTAAGTTGATAACTGAAAGGAATGATATGATATGATACGATAATACTTTATTTATCTCCGGAGGGAAATTGGTGTTATTCATCCCCGGAAGGAAACATTGGATGGCAAACCATATCTGTCAGGCGTGACATTTCCCTCACTGGTTTCAGCTTTGTTGAAATCAGTTGGCCACTTCATTGGTATCCATGTCGTTGACCTCAAGAGAGCTGTAGTTTCCCTAGGTTGCAGCTCAACAGGCTTTCTGTACATTGAAACATTGTAAATTCATTGAAACTCTCACCTTTCTATCAAAATCTATCTCGGCCGCTGCAGCTGTCTTCTTCTCTAATGACAGAACACCTTCAGGCATATTCTCCATGCCAGCAGGTTCTTCAATGGCCTTATCCAGCCTGTGATGAAACACTTCAGGTGCAGCAGTGATCTCAAAAGGCAAACCCAGCCACTAATATTCCCCTAAGGTGTGTTGAATGTTGTTAGAAACACACTCCTACTGTGTGCTCTGCATGCCAAAATCCAGTCTTGGCTTTCAACAGGCTCTGCACAAATCTGGCAGGATAGATAATGGTTCCCCTTCATTATGTGCAGATCATGGGATTCAGACAGGTCCTCAGTTTGCCTGACGTCTCCAGACTGGCCATGGGGTCCAAGTTGTCCCCTGCTGCAGTGATCTCTGCCTCTGGCAGCTTCTCAAGTTCGCTATTCAGTTTCTCCTTGACAGCTGCAGGAACAAATCGTAGTGGATGTTCTTTCAGCTGCCTCCCCGTCATCTAGCTCGAGATGGAACTTTCCCTCCAGCTTTCCAGTTCCCTCCAAAGCAGCTGCAAGTTCATTTAGCAGCTGCTTCCTGTCAAGTGAGGAGCTCGAGAGTCCATCTGCTTGTTCTCCCATCGAGTTCTCTACCTGTACACTCATTTGTTCTATTCACTCGCCTACTCAAACTCGGCAATGTATCTCTTTCCATTCTCTGTACCTTTCACTTTCAGCTGTGTGCTCCCAGTGGTATTGCAATCACGTGGTTGTACATCCTTAGCACTTGATCTGCCTCTTCACGTTTCCTTGCCGACAGCTTTGGCACAATATTACATGTTATCTCACTGTCTACCTGGAACCGGGCATCTTTTCCTTCCACTTCCATAATAGTAAAAAACAAAGTGCTGGCATAACATGACAGGTGGCACAGTGGCTCTGTGGTAGAGTGGCTGCCTTACTGTGCCAGAGACCTGGGATTGATCCTGTCTACGGGTGCTGTCTGTACGGAGTTTGTAACTTCTCTCCATGACCACGTGGGTTTTCTCCAGGTGCTCCACTTTCCACCCACATTCCAAAGATGTGCAGGTTTTGTAGGTGAAATTGGCCTCTGTAAATTGTCCCTACGGTGTGGGATAGAACAAGTGTAAGGGTGATCGTTGGTCAGCACGGACTTGGTGGGCTGAAGGGCCTGTTTCCATGCCGTAGCTCTAAAACTAAAAGTTAGAAGGTTGGGCAGCATCCATGGAGGACATGGATAGGAAATACTTTGGGTCGAGACCTGCCTTCAGCTGAAGAAGGGTACAGGTTTGGATAGGACAGGTTTGGAGGGATATGGACCAAACACAGGCAGGTGGGACTAGTGTAGCTGGGACATGTTGGCCGGTGTGGGCAAGTTGGGCCAAAGGGCCTGTTTCCACCCTGTACCACTCTATGACTCTATGACTCTAAGGATCCCAACCTTCTGCGTGATCTGTGCAAGATTCCAGAATCTGCAGTTTCTTGTGCCCCCATAATGGTAAATATCTGTTTGGGGAGCTTCCCCTCTTCTTCTGTTTGGCTTCAAAGTCATGATGATGAAATATTTGAATAAAAATAGAAATTTATCGAAGTAGTTAGCAGGCCACATCACACCTTTGAAAAGGGTATCAGCTTCAGGTCAGTGACCCTTTGTCAGAAGTGGTATAGAGAGAAAGATATGTTTTGGTTGCAGAGAAGTTGGTGGAGGAATGGATAAGACATACAGATTACCTGTGATAAGGGAGGCCCAGTTATTAGTCTGAAGAAGGGTCTTGACCCGAAACGTCACCCATTCCCTCTCTTCAGAGATGCTGCTTGACTCGTTGAGTTACTCCAGTTCTTTCCTATACATATTGTGAATAACGTTCAGTACAAGTTAAAGCCTAAAACATAAGAAGATAAAATAGGAGCATGAGTAGGTTTGTTTCCCTCTCAAGATTACCCCACCATTCAACATGATCATGGCTGATCTGCCCCAGATGTTGTTTCCTCTTCTTTGCCTGTTCCCAATTGCACTCAATTCCTTTAAAACTGCAAACATTTATCTGCTCCATCTTTAAATCCACCCCATGATTTAATCTCCACTACCCTCCAGGGTAGAGAATTCAAGAGGCACAATCTGCCAGGAAACATCATTTTCCTAACTATAAGCTGCAAATGACTAGATGAAAATATCCAAAATGCTGAAGGTTTTAATGCTATTCTTCTCCATTTATTTCTGTACCTTTAATGTTTGGTGAGATAAAACAAAAACAGCTTTAATAAAGTAATGGGTATTGGCACGGATATTAAATAACTTTGTCATGGCTCGCCGTCTTCAGCAGGTGACCCAGAGGGGTGCAGGATATTTTTTACTTCTTTAAAGTACCCTGTGAGTCTTAATGGTGAACTGATGCAGCAGTTAATTGCAAATAAGATCCAAAGGTACTGGAAACACTCAGCATATCAGACAGCGCCTCCAGAAAGGAAAAAAAGAATTAATGATTTTGGTCAAAGGCAACTTGCTGTTGATTAGAATGCTTTATTTTTTTCCTCCAGAGCCATTGTTAACCACTCTGAATCTATTGATTGGGAGGGTGTCCATTTAGAACAACTGTCAGGACATCTCAATACACTTCCAATCGGCAAAGGCCCACTGAATTACCCATTTTTCTCAAGGGCACAAAGGGGTCTGGATCATTGGAAATGTTACTTTTTTTGTTTTGAAGAAAGTCTATAGGTGTGAGTCCTCAGAGGATACAGGTATCCGGTGAAGAGGGGCGTTTCAAATCTGTTCTTTGCTAGACTAATGGTGATATCTGTCATTAATGATTCCACTATTTGAATTTCCTTTGGAAATGTTTCATTGAAAACCGAACATAGACCGGTACAAGGGTACACAAAAGGCTGGAGAAACTCAGCGGGTGCAGCAGCATCTAAGGAGCGAAGGAGATAGGCGATGTTTCGGGTCGAGACCCTTCCTCAGACTGGTCAGGGATCAGGGAAACAAGAGATATAGACGGTGATGTGGAGAGATAAAGAACAATGAATGAAAGATATGCAAAAAAGTATCGATGATAAAGGGAACAAGCCATTGTAAGCTGTTTGTAGTGTGAAAATGAGAAGCTAGTGCGACTAGGGTGGGGGAGAGAGATAGAGAGAGAGAGGGAATGCCAGGGCCCGAGGGCTGAGGGAGAGGTGGGAAGGGGAGGAGACAGCAAGGGATAACAGAATTGAGAAAATGTTCAAGCCCAGAGAATGCAGACTCCCCAAGCGGAATATGAGGTGCTGTTCCTCCAATTTGCGGTGTTGCTCACTCTGGCCGTGGAGGAGGCCCAGGACTGGGAGGTCGGATACGGAATGGGAGGGGGAGTTGAAGTGCTGAGCCACCGGGAGGTCGGGTTGGTTAATGCGGACCGAGCGGAGGTGTTTTGCGAAACGATCGCCAAGCCTCCGCTTGGTCTCACCGATATAGATCATCTGGCATCTGGAGCAGCGGATGCAGTAGATGAGGTTGGAGGAGGTGCAGGTGTAGGTACAATGTAGGATAAGACATACAGATTACCTGTAATAAGGGAGGCCCGGGTATCACTCTGAAGAAGGGTCTCGACCCGAAACATCATCGATTCCTTCTCTCCAGAGATGCTGCCTGTCCCACTGTTACTCCAGCATTTTGCGTCTATCCCCGGTTATCAAGGGGATGGGTGGTCGGGATCGATTGGTCAAATGGGTTATGGTGAGCAGTTAGAGGGTGAAAGCAAACACATAATGTGTTAATAGCAGGGTTGTAGGACTATCAGGAACTATTAAACCCTCGGCAGTGGTGCCCTCTTGGTCCTCATTTACTGAATTGTAACTTGGATTTCATAATACTCTCTTAGGGATGTTCGTCAGTTTGCGATTTGTTCTTTGTGACTTTCCATCCCATAAGCAGGACATTTCTCAATTTGCTGTTTGCCACAGTACCTTACACTGTCACTGTCTTTTCTCTCCGTGGTCTGAATTGAATACATGAACAGAATTCTGTTGTCTGCTATCCATTCATCAACTCTGCCTTCTGTTACTTCTGGGAGTGGGATTTGACACACTTGGACAGGTCTAAGCCTCAGCAGATTCTCACTCAATCCTGAATCTCCAATTTGACTAACAATTCTTCCATAGATCAACGAGTCCCTCAGATCTCTGAAGTTACAGTTTGCAGCCAGCAACTTCAGTTCAGACGTGTCAAATGTCTCCCAGTTCAGCTGCTATCTCTTATAAATCTTCAGCCCCTTCACCATCTAATTGCCTGGGGTTGCAGTATTTCTCAAAGACGTTGTGAAATTCTTCTACAGTCTAATTGGTAAACCTGCTGTTTAGTAAAACTCGAAACCTGCTGTTTAGTAAAACTTGATTAAAAAGACTTGGTGATCAATCAGATATAATGCTTTCATCTGAAGAAAGGTTTCGACCCGAAATGTTGCTATTTCCTTCGCTCCATAGATGCTGCCTCACTCGCTGAGTTTCTCCAGCCTTTTGTCTACCTTCTAATTCCCTCTCTCTCTATCCCTCCCCCACCCAAGTCAATAGACAATAGACAATAGACAATAGCTGCAGGAGTAGGCCATTTGGCCCTTCGAGCCAGCACCGCCATTCAATGTGATCATGGCTGATCATCCCGAATCAGTACCCTGTTCCTGCCTTCTCCACATATCCCATGACTCCACTATTTTTAAGAGCCCAATCTAGCTCTCTCGTGAATGCATCCTGAGAACCTGCCTCCACCGCCCTCTGAGGCAGAGAATTCCACAGACTCACCACTCTCTGTGAGAAAAAGTGTTTCCTCGTCTCCGTTCTAAAAGGCTTACTCCTTATTCTTAAACTGTGGCCCCTGGTTCTGGACTCCCCGAACATCGGGAACATGTTTCCTGCCTCCAGCGTGTCCAAACCCTTAACAATCTTAAATGTTTCAATAAGATCCCCTCTCATCCTTCACATGAGTGTACAAACCCAGCTGCTCCATTCTCTCAGCATATGACAGTCCCGCCATCCCGGGAATTAACCTTGTAAACCTACGCTGCACTCCCTCATTAGCAAGAATATCCTTCCTCAAATTAGGGGACCAAACCTGCACACAATACTCCAGGTGTGGTCTCGCTAGGGCTCTGTACAACTGCATAAGGACCTCTTTGCTCATATATTCGATATATTTGCTCCTATAAGTCGCACCAGCTTCTCATTTTCACCCTGCAAACAGCTAACAATGGCCTTCATCATTGTTACATTTTTTCATGTCTTTATTCATTGTTCTTTATCTCTGTACATCATCGTTGACGTCTCTCATTTCCCTTTTCCCTAACTGGTCTGAAGAAGGGTCTTGACCTGAAACGTCACCCATTTCTTCTCTCCAGAGATGCTGCCTGTCCCGCTGAATTACTCCAGCTTTTTGTGTCTCACAACGTTTACGATGCCATTTTCACCTTTTGTATTCTCGATTATTATTCATGGTCAAATGGATTCAAAGAAAATAAATCATACATCCATTGCTTCTATCCATTGAGATTACTTGCCTCAAAGTCCACCTGCCATAATGCCTTTATCTACCCCATCTCCTGAAGGACCAGGTAATGGAAGAAAAATAAGTTTGGTGTTTTTGCTCGACAGACCAAGCAACATCTCAATGGTACTTAGTCACTGGACTACTTCCAGCTGAAGCAAGAAAAACATGTCTCTTGCCCATATAACAACCCAAATAATATTCCAAACAAAGAACATTTAACCCCAATATAATTAATCAAATCACCACTGACACAATGTCGTTGTGTATTTATCCTGTTAATGAAATATTCCTGAACACATTCACTTAATTCTTGGTAAGTTGATTATAAGATATTGTTACAATTGCAATAAAATTGTTCGCCATCTTGGCATAACAAGCTGACCTCTGACCTCAAAATGCTTGCTTGTGCAGGCTTAATTTTTGCTTTGCCAAGAGGTGGCACCAGATAGCTGTACATCCCTCGTGGTCTCACAAGGATGAAGAACCAGGCTTAATTATTACAACAGCAATTCCTAGGCAGAACAAAAACACTAATAACATCGGCCTGAACGGCTTGTTTCTGTACATTACATGCAATTCTCTCACCAGCAATTTAAAAACCGAGAATGCTGCAAATACTCACCAGGTCAGGCAGCATTTGTGGAGAGAGAAAGAGATCTAACATTTCAGGTCAATGATCTACTTCAGATCAGGAAAAATTACAAAGCAAATGTGGTTTTTGGTTGCAAAGAAAGGATGAAAAGAACAAAGAAAATATTTATGATTCAGTGGAGACCGAGAAAGAATGAGTGATACAAGTGGTTTCGGTTATTACTGGGGGAAGGTGAGGAGGTTTGTTAATTGCAATGGATGTATATGAAAAGTGCAGACACACAGAAATTATGTGAAGGAGAAAATAAAACAGACATTGTTCGGCATTCCAGGGGCTGCCAGCATTGCAGCCATCCAACAGCCCTCATGAATAATGTGGTACGATTAATTGCCAAGATGTTCTGCACTGTAAAATACAACAAAGGCTTTTAGCTTCCTCTCAGGACCCTTTCCCTTCCTAAAGCAGCTATCTGCCGCCTTAAAAATGATTTTATTGTTTAACTTTTAGCATAATTTCTTCTATCCTGCTGTGACTAATCCACATAACAGGTTCGGAGGAGGATGCGGGCAAACAGACTGAACATTGGCACTGGGGAGTTAATGATCATGGTCTATGCGTTAAAAGTCATACATTTAATGAAGGTTGTCTTATCATGTCTACTCTGGGGAATGCGTGGTGAAACCCACCTCCGAGAGCACATTATTTCCAATGCCCAGAGCAATCAGTAGCAGGGAACGTAGGATTATATGTTTTAAAAGTGATGAGCGGATGGTTTTGTTGGCATAGCACATTACCATCATATGTAACCTGAGAGGTGATTAATGCACTTTGAAATCTAGGGCATGATTTACATTTTGGTAACCGTTTTATTTTAAGGTGGTTTTTCAATCCCACTTTTTTTTTAGTTTGGAAAGAAGAAGGTTTGCAAATTTTAAATAGTGTTCATAAGGCATAGCAACAGAATTAGGCCGTTGGCCCACCGAGTCTACTTTCAGTCATGGCCGATCTATCTTTCCTTCTCAACCCCATTCTCCTGCCTTTTCACCATAACCTTTGATACCTTTGCAAATCAAGAACCTGTCTATCTCCACTTTAAAAATACCCCATGGCCTCCACAGCCGTCTGTGGCAATGAATTCCACAGATTCACCACCTTCTGGCTAAATATCACCACCCTCTGCCTAAAGAGAGTTCGGAGAGAAAAAGGTCACTTATTTTCAGTTGTTGCCTTACATTTATTTTTTCCACTGACTGAGCCACAACATTCTCTTTGTTTTATCCCTCAGAGTACACTTTCCCTTTGCTGGCCTGTTCTTGGGTTTAAAATTAAAATTTAGAGATGTAAGTTGCGATATACGGAGTCCACGTCGACCATCTATCAGCCATCCACATTATCAACCCTACACACTATGTGCAGAAGCCATCAAACTTGCACGTCTTTGGAATGCGGAAAGAAATCGGAGCACCCAGAAGAAACTCACGCAGTCACAGGGGGAAGGTGCAAACTCCACACAGATAGCACCCAAGGTTTGGATTGAACCCAGCTCTCGGGCACTGTGAGTCAGCAGCTCTTCTACTGCGCCACTGTGCTGTGCTTCTGCAACCTCCCCAAGTTTACCAACAATCAATTGATCAGTACTTGTCTTCCACTTTCCACAATACTTTGGGAGCTGCCTGACTATTCAATCAGTTCCTCTTCTTTGCCTTTTGATAACACAAGGGTAAAACCCTTACTCTGTGCTATCCAGCTCCTTATCGTAGCGTTCATCCATATGTTCCTTTCCCGAACTGTAGACACTCAGAAATGGATATGCGTGTTTCACAACTGTTTTAGCTGTTTGCAATAGACCTGATGGGTCTAGATCCCATGCTGTCCCAGGATCAAGCAGGAATAAACAGAATAAACTAGGCTTTGTTTCTTCAGCGTGAAACAATTCTCAGAATCTCCTCCCTTGCCTCCTGCACACTTGCCATCAGCTACAATCTCACTGTGCTTGTGGATTTTTTTGTCATTAATTAATCCCATAGAAGCTGCCTCTGCTCATCCTCTTCCTTCCCTTAGCATATAGAGTCATAGAAGCATAGAGCATGGAAACAGGCCATTTGCCCATGTCGACCAAAGCGCTCCATCTATGCTAGTCCCATCTGCCAGCTTTTGGCCCATATCCCACTAAAGCTTTCCTATCCATGTCCCTGCTCAAATGTTATGTAACATCCATATACATTTCTTCTAAGCACCAACTCATTTGTTTGCTGAACTCACCATTTCTCTCTTGAATCCCTCCATCCTATACCTGTCCCAGACACTCTCCTTTCCACTTCCTGTTCTCTTGCTCCTATTCCCAGTAAACTACTGATCTTCCTCATCCCTGTCCCCAGTGCGAACCTCCGATGTTTAATATGGCAAAGGGAGAAAGTAACCAGCAAATGCAAGCTTATCTTCCAAATGTTTACTGTGGAGCCATTTACTTCGTTATTGTTCATTTTTTAATGGCAGATTGGATGTTGGAGGCACTAAAAGCACACAAACCTAGAAGCTGAGGCCATCTTGTTTCCTCCCTAGGATCCTTGGAATTATTTATTGGTAACATAATGTTAGTCAAGACTTTAAAGGGTGCAGAATTTAAAGCAAATATTCACATGAATACCAATATTGATTGAGTCAGAAAACATAGCCTAAAGAGTACGGTGGCATCACGGCGGAGTTTCTGCCTTAAGGGCCTGTCCCACTTATGGGCCTGTCCCACTGTATGAGGTAATTCAAGAGTTCTCCCGAGTTTTCCCCCGAATCGAACTTGGAGAATGTCCGTAGCGGGTCCGTAGGAGTTCGTGGATGTCTCGTAGCGGCTCGTACGATTAACAAGTTACAATTTTTTTTCATCACAAGTATCTTTTTACTCGTGGACATTTTTCACAGTGTTGAAAATACGTCACGAGTTAACCAGATTTCCCGAGTACCTACCGTTAGCATTACGAGCCGCTACGAGACATCCACGAACCCCTATGGACCCGCTTCGGACATTCTCCGTGTTCGAATCAGAGGAAAACTCGGGAGAACTCTTGAATTACCTCGTACAGTGGGACAGGCCCTGTACACAATTTTTTCGGCGACTGCCGGCACCCGTCATAGACGTAGCAGGTCGCCATAAAATTTAAACATGTTGAAAATCCAGTGGTGACCAGGAGAAGGTACGGCTACTACAGGCGTCATCCTGCGACCATGTGGTGACAGCCTAGTCACCTGTAGTGACCAAGAAAATCGAGTAAGTGGGACAGGCCCTTTACAGTGCCAGAGACCGGAGTTCGATCCTGACTACGGTGCTGTCTGTATGGAGTTTTATATGTTTTCCCCGTGACCTGCATGGGTTTTCTCCGGGTGCTCCGGTTTCCTCCCACACTCCAAAGACGTACAGGTTTGTAGGCTGATCGACTTCGGTAAAATTGTACATTGTCCCGAGTGTGTAGGATAATGTTAGTGTGCGGCGATTGCTGGTCTGTGCGGACTCGGGCTTGTTTCCGCGCTGCATCTCTAAACTAAACTAAACTAAAACTAGAGAAATTATAAAATACGATGACTTCTCCAATAAATACGAGGTAACTGCTCAGTATAATACACTGAATACAGTTCGATAAAATCTGTGTGCATAAAATCAATGGCAATCATTTGCAACACTGTGATCCAGAAATTTGAATTGACTGGGAAATTACCCCAATTATCTCCATTCTTACAGGTTGTGGTGTCGTCACTGTATGTAGCTTTGTGTGATTGGGGCATTTATTGTTGACCCTTCCCAGAAGAGAAGAAAATAAGTTTAGTTTAATTTGTATGAATTGTTCCGAATGATTTGCTGCCTATAATTTATCCGACTTGGTAAGTCAATATCTTTTTAATGGATGCTGCCATTGAAAATGCCTGGATAATTCTACCCCTCCAGCATTGTAGAATCTGTTTTCTTCCTGGACAATGCGTCATGTATTGAATAACACTTCTTCTTCCTTCCAGAGCCCTTCAGTGCAGCCGTCTGGGTCATGATGTTCGTTACACTCCTTATCGTGTCGGCCATAGCAGTGTTTGCTTTTGAGTACTTTAGCCCACTTGGGTATAACAGAAATTTAGCAAGAGGAAGGGGTAAGTGTTTACACCTGCATGCATTTTTCCCCTCCTGCACAATTGGAGCAAGCATAGCCATCTAATTTTGTCATCGGATTTTAGGCTACATTGAATGTTGCATAGACACAAAATGCTGGAGTAACTCTGCGGGACAGGCAGCATCTCTGGAGAGAAGGAATGGGTGACGTTTTGGGACGACACCCTTCTTCAGTTTCTCGTTTTTTTCAGAAATGTTTCAGTTTCTCGACCCTTGAAACTTCAACTCATTCCCCCATGGTGCTCGACCAGTCAATATTCTATTATTATTACCCATATCACACATCTGAGGTATGCTTTTACAAAATTGTATTCCCTTCGTTTTTACTGCCAGCAGGGGTAACAGGGGAATATTTTCTTGTATTCCCCTTTCTTGCGAACGCCTATGGACTTTACCTGTTAAAACAGCGGGGAATATAGTCTTATATTTCCCCTGGTCTCACATCCGGGAACTTGGCAACGTGACGGCAACGTGACGCTGCGTGGGAAATTTAGAATATTCAAACGGCAGACAGGAAGACTGCCGCGTCCATTTTGGTTAAATTTTACGTGGAAGTCCGCCGAGCTGAGATGTTCAAATTTTCCTCTAGATGTCTGATAATGGGTAATAATAACAATATTGACTGTCCTCTTTCGGGAGATACGACATATATTGCCCTCACTAGATCCATATCTACAATATAATCTACTTCAGGCAATATATGTCGTATCCCCCTCAAGGCCAGTCAATATTCTATTATTATTACCCATATCACACATCTGAGCTATGCTTTTACAAAATTGTATTCCCTTCGTTTTGAGTGCCAGCAGGGTTAACAGGGGAATATTTTCTTGTATTCCCCTTTCTTGCGAACGCCTATGGACTTTACGTGTTAAAACAGCGGTAAATATAGTCTTATATTCCCCTGGTCTCACATCCGTGAACTTGGCAATGTGACGCTGCGTGGGAAATTTAGAATTTGTTCTCGACAAAACAAGCAAAATGGCAGCCTCCTGCGAGAAGAGGTTCGCGACTTTTGACAGAAGATTTTCCTCTAGATGTCTGATATGGGTAATAATAACAATATTGACTGTCCTCTTTCGGGAGATACGACATATATTGCCCTCACTAGATCCATATTGCCCTCGTCTTCGACTCGGGCAATATGAATCTACTTCAGGCAATATATGTCGTATCCCCCTCAAGGCCAGTCAATATTCTATTAATAGGAACGAATCAGCCTCAAACAGCCTATTTGGGATATCAACTATGGCTTAGTAGGTTTTTCTTTCACTTCCAAATAACCCTTGCTCCCGAAATTTGAGCACAATATCTAGGATGGGTGCTCCAACAGTATTTGAGAAGTGCTGAAAGTTGGAAGTGCCTGTCTATCCATTGTAATGTTAAACCATGCCACCATTAGATATAAATGATCCCTTGGCAGTATTTGCAAAATAATATAAGAAATCTGCCTGGGTCTGTTAATTATCCCGTATTCAAAGTTTTTTTTATTGAAACAGATTATCTAATCATGATCCACTATTATTCATGAGACCTTGTAAGGGGCAGCTCTCTTTCCTACAACTGCACTTCAAGAGCATGTTACTGACTGCAAGGTGCCTGGCAATATTTCTGATGTGTAAATGATCCAAATTTTCTTTGCTTGATTAAAGTGAAGGAAAGCTCTTGTGTGACGTGCTGGGACACTGAAACTGATATATTATATTTGTCAGTACTGCTGAAATCGTTATTAAAACACAGCACAAATTTCGAATGGTGTGCCTTCTTCGGGGGCTGTCAAGCTTTATCGTGAATCATTTGTTACAATATACCAAAGTAAAATTGGCCCCATGTTGCCTTATACCTCAAGCTGCCATCTGGCTTAGTATTAAAATATGCACACTTCAGCGAAAGGCATCTTGTTAAAACAGTAGCTGTGCTCCAAAAAGAGACACCTTCATAAGGTCTTCCTGGTGCTGCAATAAGAAGACATATTTCTTTAAAATGGTGGAATGCTATGTTATCTAAAGTATTGGACTGTCTTTTTGAAAATCTAGATCTGAAGAAAATCATTTCCTTCTTATAGATTGCATTTTCCTCGGTTATATTGGGATTCTTGTCAGAAAGCACGTTACATTGTAGATAATATACACATAAATCTGTCTACAAGCTTAACATTTTCATTCCTTTCACCTGCATTTTTTTAAAATTGAGGCATCACTCCACAAGCACAAAATAAATCCTTATTTTCCTGCAGTCATTTCCTTCCAATACAGAATGCCTCACAGCGCCAGACAGCCAAGTTTGATTCAGACCCCGGGTGCTGTGTGGAGCTTGCACATTCTCCCTGTGCCCACGTGTCTCTCCTCTGGGTGCTCCAGTTACCTCCCACATCCCAAAGACGTGTGGGGTTTGTAGGATGACGGTGTTGAATCTGTGGAGTTCATTGCCACAGATGGCAGGGGAAGGCAAGACATTGGAGATTTTTTAAGTGGCGTTTGAAAGATTCCTGAGCGTCAAAGGTTACAGGGAGAAAGTAAAAGAACGGAGTTGAGTGGGAAAATTTGATCATCCAAGATTGAATGGTGGTAGCAGACTTGATGGGCCAAGTGGACCTAATTCTGCTCCTATGTTTTATGGTCTTATCATTGGCCTCTGTAATTTGCCCCCAGTGTGTAGGGAGTAGACACGTACGTGAGATAACATAGACGTAGTGTGAATGGGTGATCGATGTTCAATGTGGACTCGGTGGGCTGAAGGGCCTGTTACCATGCTGTATCTCTAAACTAAACTAAATTAAACAGTGTCAGCTAAATGAAGTTATTAATTATTATTAAATAGATGGAATTGCATTTGTGCAAGACCATCTATTGCAAAGTACACTTAAAAAAAGAGACAGATTTGCATTTATATAGTGCCTTGCTCTACATTAAAGCATCCCTAATGCTTTCCACCAAAGGATTTCAATGATATTTCCTGGCTTATTTTTCTGTCTCTGCGCTCGTATCAAGCATGGGTGGTAATAAAAGGGCGGCACGGTGGTGCAAGCGGTAGAGTTGCTGCCTTACAGCGTTTACAGCGCCAGAGACCCGGGTTCGATCCCTACTACGTCTGCTGCCTGTATAGAGTTTATACGTTCTCCCTGTGACCGCGTGGGTTTTCTCCGAGATCTTTGGTAGTCTCACACCCTCCAAAGACGTAGAGGATTGTAGGTTATTTGGCTTGCTATAAATGTAAATGGTCCCTAGTGTAGCAATGTTACAAAATTTTGAGATTTAAAAAATGAAATCTGCAATTTATCCCATCAGATAAAGCATAAAAAGAAGTTTAATTTGACACCTAATTCACTTTCATATCTTCAGTATTAAAAAGGTTATTGCCGTTTTCATACTCGGAAATTAGCATCTTGTTCCCCATTGCTTTTCCATTGACTTAACTCAAAAGCTGTGATCGAGGACAGTCAAAAGCCCATTACTTTCTTACAAATTAAGAGATTTAATGAATTTTTCAGTTATTATAGATTAAAGCATTCTGAAACAAATATGAAACAATCTTACTTGGATGACCTGAAATTAAAGCATATAATTAGTTAGTTACCTAATTGTAGCTAATTACAAAATTCAATTACTAGATCTAAACATATATCCATTTCTTAAGAAAAGATAAACATTTTTAAATTGCCTAAGTGTCCAAATAACATTCACACAAGAATTCACAATATAACATGATTTTTAAATCTCTTTTTCATGAATTTATAGGCCAAATTGAAGAAATTTAGTGTTTAATTCCAGTAAATTAATGGCCATTTAAATCAACTTGCGAGTGGGTTTTTGTGGAACGCGATGGATTGAAATGTTGCGGTTTGCGGTGAATTTAAACCCCAGTCGGCAGGAAAAATACTGCCGGTTCGTATATTTTTTTTGTCCCCTTTTCGCAACATGAAATGTTCATTAAAGGCTTCCTACGAAGCACGTTTTTATGTAAAAATAAACTGTGTACCTTCCTTTGTCCCCTACGTAAGGTCCGTCCAGTTGTCGCTTTTCACGGCTTTAGAATACAATTTTTAATTCACTCTTGCTTATAAATGATCCAGCGTAGTTTAAAAATAGCTTCATAAAACAAATGTCGGAGCGATTTCTCTTTAGCAACTAAATCGCCTGAGATTGATCGATTTGAATTGTCTGGAGAAAAACGGCATTTTAAACCCGGCCCCCTCTCAAAGGCGCTAAAGTCGCGCACACGGGCAGTGGCAGAACTGGAGCGCCGCTAAAGATAAGTTTTGTAACATATCTACCTAGTGTGTGTAGGATAGTGTTAATGAGCGGGGATTGCTGGTCGATGCGTACTCGATGGGCCGAAGGGCCAGTTTCCACGCTGTATCTCTAAACTAAACTAAAGTAAACTAAACTAAAAGATTAAAGAGTGTTTGAATAGAAGGAATGATGTGGGTAATATCAGAGATAAGTGTGATAGAGAATAGGGACGAACTGAAGCACAAATGGAGTGATGTTTTGTCAGTGCACAGAAGGCATTCCTTCCAAGATGTAAAAGCATTAAGTAGCAAAAATAATTTCTTATCTTCAGTACAGATTGGCATGAACCCAGCACTCCTCTTGCCACTTTGTCTGTATAGATTGAAGAGAACTCCATTACAATTTAAGGCTTTGTTTGTTATTACGTTCAGCTCTGTTTGTGCATTTATCGTCATTTGCTCCGGGCAAGAAGGTGTGAATTGTCTTTTTGAACCATCACCAATTTACCGAGTGAAGCTGCTCCCACGATGTCTTGGGGTTGGGAGTTATAGGATTTAGACCCATCAATGACTAATGGGCCTGTCCCACTTAGGCGACTCTTTAGGCGACTGCCAGGGACTAATTTTAATGGAATTCACCTACGACACCTGGCGACAACCTACGACACAACCTATGACAGCAAAACTTGTTGCCACTGTCGCCTGCAGTCACCCAAAAAATCGTCTAAGTGGGACAGTCCCAAAATAAATAAAATTACAATATCAATGACAATGGATGGCACAGTGGTGCTGTGGTAGAGACGCTGCCTTACAGCGCCAGACTCCCAGACTCAAACCTGATTTTAGATGATGTCTGTACAGAGATTGTATGTTCTTGCTGTGAACGAGTGGGCTCTCTCTGGGTGCTCCGGTTTCCAGCCATATTTCAGACATGAAGATTAATTGGCTTCTATAAATTATCCCTAGTGTGTAGGATAGAAATAGTGTATGGGTGATGGTTGGTCAGCATGGACTCAGTGGGTTGAAGGGTCTATTTCCATGCTGAATCTCTATCTCTACCTAAACTCAAACTAAACTAAGAGAAGTATATCTGGATTGATCAAATCCTTGATGCACTGTGTTCCACTTGCTATTTCCTTCTTACTATTTTTATGCGTAATGCCTCTCTTCTGCACTTCAAAGTTCATCTTTGTAAGGAAGACCTGAAACATTAGTGTTTCTCTTTCCACAGATGCTACCTGCCCTCTGTGAGTTTCCAGCATTTTGTGATTTTATTCAGATGTCCCGCATCTGCAGTTGTTTTCATTTCATTTCCAGGCTGTTCAGCTTTCATTTATTCAATGTTTTTGACTGACTTTACCGATGATTATGCTGCTCATGATTCATCTTTGCTTTTAAGGCAAATGTAACGCCGATGTCCACTTTGATACAGTGAGAGATTTATCTATTTTAATACTGAGAAAACAGTATTCAGTAAACAGTACAAGTTTCCACCAGCCATTAATCACTGACACTAACCAAATAAGCTTGTCTCAAAATTCAGGTTATATACTATTACAGATTGCAGTGAAAACCTGGCTTGATAATACTTCCATTAAAAATAATGATATCTGATTACCAGTTTTTATAGTGAGGATTTATGTGATTAAAACAGTGAGGAAAAGGCATTGTCGATGGGGAATTCAATACACTATCTGACTTATTGTACACAGGTGGTTTAGTTTAGTTTAGTTTAGAGATACAGTGCGGAAACAGGCCCTTCGGCCCACTGAGTCCGCACTGACCAGCGATCACCGTACATTAACACAATCCTATGCACGCTAGGGACAAATTTACATTTATACCAAGCCAATTAACCTACACACCTGTGTGTCTTTGGAGTGTAGAGCCATACGTCGAAGTGTAATCATGTAGAATTCTAGAACGATGATGTGAGGAAACACATTGGAACCAATGTTATTTGGTTGCTTCATTTAAGAAACTAGGTGTTTTGAGAGATTAAGGACGTTCTTATCTGCTGTTCTTTGTTCACAGCTCCACATGGCCCCTCCTTTACAGTAGGCAAAGCAATTTGGCTCCTCTGGGGCTTGGTTTTCAACAACTCCGTGCCAGTCCAGAATCCGAAGGGAACGACGAGTAAAATCATTGTGTCCGTGTGGGCCTTCTTTGCTGTAATATTCCTTGCAAGCTACACTGCCAATTTGGCTGCTTTTATGATCCAGGAAGAGTTTGTTGACCAAGTGACTGGGCTCAGTGACAAAAAGGTAATCTCTTGAAACGCAATAACAACAACATTTCAAAATAATCTGACAGTAACGTGCTTTGTGATGTTCCTGCAGTTGTAGAAGACAGTGATATCATGAGAACCCAAAATGATGTAAAATGTGACTTTGGAAAAGCTGACTCCTAATGGTGATTGGACAGAAGCATATGACAAATGTTCTATTGTCATGAAACACAAAAGATGACTTGTTCAAAGATGTACACAAACTGGATCCAAAGCTGATAGAAAAAGCTGAAAAGTGTAGTTGATGACACAGAACCAGAATCAGGGGAAGAAAATTAGTGATGATATTACCTCAATAAAGAACGTATCGGTGTATTGCAATTTTGGTGCTTCCCAGATCATGCCTTATTTGATAGCATTTGTGAGTGGAATGAAATATGAAATAATTCCTTCAAAGATATTGTGCAGAGAAAACCTCACGTTCAGACCTGCATCTCAAATTGCTGTCTCTACGGAAATGGCATCCACTACTGCTAGAAAGATGTGTCCACCACTAGCAAGAGTCAACAGTCAAGAGTGTTTTATTGTCATATGGCACAGATAGAACAATGAAATTGTTACTTGCAGCAGCACAACAGAATATGTAAATGTAGTACATTGTAAACAATATGATCAACGAGAGAGAAAAAAAAAGTTCAATGTGTATATATACACACATACTAACATGGACACACACACACACACACACACACACACACACACACACACACACACACACACACACACACACACACACACACACACACACACACACACACACACACATATATATCTATCAATTGACATAGCTGTAGTTTATAGTCAGAGAGTTGTAGTAAACCCCAAAGCATAGTCTGAAATGTGGTGTGAGACCAGTTCACTGAGCTGCTGCTGCTGTTGTAATGTCCTTAGTGTACTGAGGTTTCCTTGGTTGCCAAACAACCATCATGCTTCAATGTTCTTCAACTCTACCTCTTTGGATGCAGATGTACATCTGTTTATTTACCCACTCTCTCTCAAAGTATTCATGAAGTCATTGCAGTCCTGAAGTCTGTTGATTCTCTCCTGTTGCTATCCAGCAACAAAATGGATGACAATGGAAATGCACCTACCCTAAAATGGACTTGCATGTTCTTGAAGTTGGTGGCAAGTTTGAACAATTTTCAAGTAAATGGAGCCATTTGCCCGAATAATGATGAATTGCCACCAGGATCAATGTACGTTGTCTGAGATACATCTTGGATCATTTCAAGGGCCTCATTGAACCCACATGTGCTCTGAAATGGTTAAAGGCATCGAAAGCGGTATTTCCTACGCTACCCTGAGATTTCTCTTTAACTTGTGGCGGAAGGAACTGCAGATGTTGTTCCAAAGATACACACTAAATACTGGAGTAACTCAGCAGGTCAGGCAGAATCTCTGGAGATAAAAAAAAATGATGTTTTTGGTCCGAATGAGAAGAGTTCTGACCCGAAACGTCACCTATTATTTTTCTCCAGAGATGCTGCCTGACCTGCTGATTTACTCCAGTATTTTGTGCCTCACTTCCCTTTGACTTGTCCCAATGAAAGGCAGGGCTGGCTTAGGCCCTTTTCTCAACCACAGTCCTCCACATTCTGTGAACTTCTTCAGTCTCCATCTGCTGTCGCATCCACATACTCCTTGAGTACAAGCAGAATCTCTGAAACATGTCAAGTTACAGGAATGGCAGCAGAAAGCTTCCCAAAACCAGGAAGAACATTTGCTACCTAGTCAAGGCACATGAAGGCCTACAAAAAAGCAAAATGCCATGCGAATGGTCACATGAAAATGCTGTGCAAAATCAGTTATCATGCGATAAACCTGTCCTTTGAGAGTCAAAAATGTCTTTTCTCAATCCCAAAGAAAACCTGCCATTCAGTACCAAAGTGAATACATAGAAAATATAGTATGGAGATGGAAAGGCATGGAATTTGGGACAGGCTAATTATTTTAATGTGGAAAAAGCACCTGAGATTTTTCTTGCTGAAAAACACTTACCACTGTTACAGTTTTGAAAGTATGCTGATGCTCTTTATTCTTTAAATACTCCCATAATAAGGACACAATACCCAGTGTCCCACTTTATGGTTTTGTCATGGACTATATATCAAGGTTTCAAGGTTTCAAGTATATAAAGTAGCACATGTAAATCCTTCTTATCGCAGTCGATGGAAAACAGTTTCAGCCAGTCTGTTGGAAAACAGCATTTCCTTTTGCTGCCTCTGTTGCAGCTAAATTATCCGGCAGCACTATTTTGACATTTCATGACAGAGTTTGACCCACTTTAAGTGCTGTTATAAACAGACTGAGCTTATCTATTGCATTGTGTAGCATGGAGACTCTGATGCTGCGAAGCCCATAATTTCCTGTCGTGACAATGATGAATAGCTGTGGTCAGGCAAGTCATGTTTCGCAACTGCAACACTTTTATTAAAAGTGCACTTGATCCACCAAAATGTCTTCTGCCTGTTGAAAATTAGAATCTATCTAATACTAAATGCTGCCTATCGATGTGACACAAATAGCTGTATAATCTGACTCAGAGGAGTAAGATAAGTTTGATCACCTTGAATGCTTCAGCATTTGAAGGTTAGGGTCACATAAATGCCAGGATTGTATCCAATGGGGAGGGACAACAATCCCCATTCATTTTGATTCATCTTCTTGCCTCATGTGGCTGTGGGAGGCTCAGCATGAGTTTGCTTCCATGATACCGTGATAAAGTATTTCCAGAAGAACAATATTACAACAACAATTGAATCCATTGACATAGCATCTTTAATTGAGCGAACCATCTAAAGGCATTTTTTGCGAGTGTTACCAAACAGAAACTAACTGAGCCACGAAAGGAGATTTAAGGGTGGGGTGGGTGAAAGGCTTGGTCAGAATGGTTTTAATAAGCATCTTAAAAGAGGAGAAAGAAAGATGGGGTCACGGAGTTTAGGGAGTGAATTGCAGATTATTTGGCGTGTTGCAGGACGATAGAGATAAAATGGAGCAAATTAAAATACTGGTGTTGAAATCTCTGTTGGCTGGAATATCAATACACACTGACAAAAATAGCCAATAAAGAAAATTAAAGGACATGTTTGCAATTAAGTACGTTACCATACTAACGAATATTTCCCTTTGCCAAGTCCCTGATACCAAAATAATCTTCAATATAGAAAAAGCATTACCATGAATATAGATAATTTGATTGAGTAATGTGCGGAAGCATGCCTTGATTGAGCCTCAGAACTAAGGCACAGGGAAGGAACCATTTAGATCCTCAGTGACTATACGGATGTTTTACAATGCAGCGATAACCAGGCACAGCATGGTAAAGGATCACAGTGTGATTCATATATATCATCAAACACTGATGGCAGCTTGTAGGCAGGAAGAGCATGCAGAGGAAGAGTGGTGCATTCATTTGAAGAGGAATATAATTACCATGGAATGAACTTGATATGTGTTGGTATCCGCCTTTGATTCCAGCGGCCATTTGCTTGAAGCCAGCCTTTGTAGTATGACGGTGGTTTATCAGCACCAGACAACAGGTTACATTTCACTCTGTAACCCCAGGATGAATAGCTTGCAAAATGATGCAGCTTTTAATTCATATAATCAATTTGCCATAAAGCTCATTGCAGCAGGAAGGCACTTCAGTCTTTTAAGATGCAATGGCGGACATGATCAGGTTACAATGTTTAATTAAATTGGATATCTCCTGGGCCCTTTGGCAGGGCTAACGTGGAAATCCAGATTCTTGAGAGCTGCTTCCATGGGACATGGGAGGTATTCAATGCTTTACATGTAAGTGCTTAACCGTAAACAGAAACTCTTTGATTTCTCGGGTCCCTTTGTTTTTAATACAAGAAACTATTCAGAATATAAAAGGCTATCCACTTCTGCTTTGCAACACTGGTATAAAGTCAATATAATACCAGTCACCATGGATTTTTGTGTTTCTTATAGTTTCAGAGGCCTAATGACCATTCGCCACCATTTCGATTTGGGACAGTTCCGAATGGAAGCACAGAAAGAAACATCAGAAACAACTATCCAGATATGCATGCTTATATGTCTAAATTCAACCAGAAAGGAGTGCAAGATGCCCTGGTTAGCCTGAAAACTGGGTAAGTATTAGATGACACTTACTAATTTATCATGTAACAGGTTTTTGGTCGTGTTTTGAAAGGAGCAATGGCTCTTAAAGTTTCATTTATACCTATAATGTGCTGGGAAATGACGTAAAACCTTTACAATTCACTGGCCTGGCCTCAGATAGAGTATACTTTTAGGTTTCACACCGTGGGAAAAATGTCAAGGAGGCACTGCAGATTTTCAAGGAAGGAATGTAGGTGGAAGGGGGGAGGGACGGGTGAAACAGGTGTGATTCCAGGTGGGACCCAGAGGAGTGGGAGAGGGAAGAAGTGGGGGCGGGGGTAGAGAGAGAGCGAGGGTTCTACAGCTATCTAAAATTGGAGAATTAAATGTTCATATGTTAGTTGTAATCTACCCAAGAAGAACGAGGTGGTTGTTCTTCCTGTTTGCCAGCAACCTCACTCTGGTAATGGAATAGGCCCAGGGGGAGGATGAAACAGAAGCTGAATCTCTTGTTAATGCTGAGCATCACTGCAATATTTTTTAATGTACAGTAGGAATCCAACTCAGTATCAGCAGAGCTGAAGGTTTACCTTCAAAGGTTCTTTGTGTTGGCCCAGATTTGCTGGGAGCTGGAAGCCAACTGTGGTTGCCAATTTCTTACTGTTGGCCCATAGTTACCGAGAGTGGGCTTTACATCCAGCCCCTGCAGACAGCTGCATAGCAAATGGTCTGGCCCTGTGGTACAAGGCCTTTCATATCACTAATGCTGAGTCCTGCCCATAGAAATCTTTGATGGCCGCATAAGCCATATCCCCAAGCTGAATTGACTCACAAAACGGTCTACAAATTCCTCTATTATCTTTAAAAAAATGAACAGCATTCTTCTGTTAATTGATTAAAGAGAAAATATAGATTACTTGAAATTTTTACACTCTCATTTGAAGGAACATCATATCATATTCCACTTCGCTAGCATATCGCAAAGGTATGAACATTGTATCCTCCAATGTTAAGTAATATCACCCCTTCCACCCTCTCTCTTTCCAGCCCCGCCCCTCCCCTAAACTGGTAGTCACCTATTTCTCCCACTATCCCACCCCTCATTCCCATTCATTCTTTCTCCGTCCACTTTCCACATATATTCCTCCCTCTGGCTTTACATTTCATGCCTCTTCTCTGGTTATCTGACACTCTTTGTCTTCTTTTCATATCTATACGTTGTCACTTATTCCACCCATCTACCATTCAAGCCTCCCCCCCCTCCCCCCCCTCCCCCCCTCCCCCAGCTGTACCCACCTGTCAATTCCCTGGCTTTGTCCTGCCACCCACCCCACCTTTCTAGCTTTCTCCCCCCCCTACAATCAGTCTGAAGAAAGTTCCGAACCAAAACGTTGTCTGTCCATTCCTTCCACAGATGCTGCCTGACCTGTTGAGTTATTCCAGCATCTACAGTCCCTTGTAGCTTCCTCTCTCTTTTGTAGCTATTCTTTTGCCTTAATGAATGAGTTGGTTGACCCTGAACCAAGTGAATGAATTCATGAATGAATGAATGAAAGATACTTTATTAACCCTTGGCTGAGGTGCAGTGGGTGGATCATTCAGAGCAGTTTCTGGGAAACATCATGATGTTGGTTTTCTGGCACTTGGGGAAATTGCTGCCAATTATCAAAGAGTAAATTTGCAACTTCCATTGAGTTATTCTTGTGCATGAAACCCAACCAGTTACACCAGGAAATGCTGGTGTTTCACAGGAAAATTCCCAGCCATTATTCCCAATTAGCAGTTACTTGATTTTGGGCGTGTGTGTGAAAGGAGTCAAATTGGGATGATGGTTCACGTGTGGAACTCGAATTGGAATTGGAGTGGAATTCTCTGCCACAGAAGGTAGTGAAGGCCAATTCATTGGATGTTTTCATTAGTGAGTTAGATATAGCTCTTAGGGCGATATCAAGGGATAAAGGGAAAAAGCAGGAACGGGCTACTGATTTTGGCTGATCAGCCTTGATCATATTGAATGGTGGAGCTGGCTCAAAGGGCCGAATGGCCTACTCCTGCACCTATTTTCTATGTTTCTGTTTTTATGAACTTCACAGCTCACTAAGCCTCTGTGTAGCCTGTCAGGTGGTTGCATCAGCTCACAGGAGGTAGAGCCATATATTGCACTGCCTTTGGGCTATTTACACAGGCCAGTTAATCTATCAACATGTCTCTGGGATGTGTCCAGAAATGCATAAGGTCACAGGTTGAACATGCAAACACCAGACAGGCAGCACCCTGGGTCAGGATTGAACCCAGTTATTGAAGTTGCATCACCCAACTATCACAGAATAGGCTAGATAAATATTTTGGTCCTCAGCCCAAGATATCTTCTACCCATTTGTTCCTCTCCCCCGCCCGATCAAAACAATGATGAAGAGAAACTCAACCTTAGCACTGTGATGCGCTATATCCCTTCCATATGCTTCAAATGAATGGATGCATCATACTGATTTCCAGAAAGCAATTGATAAAGTTCTTCAGCAAAAGTTATTGTGGAAAATTACAGCTTACAGCGTAGGAGGTAACATTTTGGTGAGTGTAGAAGATTGACAGGCTAACCGAATAGAGAGAGTAGGCAGAAATATGCCCTTTTCTGGTTGGCAAAATGTAATGAGTGGTGTGCCACATGGATGAGTGGTGGCAATTTACTGTATGTAAGTCACTTGGGTGAAGGCACCAACGATATGGTTGTTAAATCATTT
The DNA here is from genome assembly GCA_035221665.1 of Okamejei kenojei. NCBI lineage: Eukaryota > Metazoa > Chordata > Chondrichthyes > Rajiformes > Rajidae > Okamejei > Okamejei kenojei. Next base: position 35,898,073 of record CM069152.1, on the reverse strand, counting down.
GATGATACAAAAGATGCGTAAAATAGTAAGTCATGAATAAGACATGGAGATATAAATCGTCTGAAGAAGGGTCTCGACCTGAAACATCATCCATTCCTTCTCTTCAGAGACATTGCCTGTCCCGCTCAGTTACTCGACTTAGGACGTCCAGCACCTCCTCGACCGTAATAAGGATTGTCCTCGAGACATCTCCTTTAACTGTCCCGAGTTCTCCAGTCTTCATGTCTTCCTCCATTGTAAATACAGAGGGAAAATACTCATTGAGGACCTTGTCCATCTCATGCGGCTCCACACAGACATGACCGCTTTGGTTTGGCCCTGTTCTAGCTCCAGTTGCATTCTTTCCCCTAACGTTCTAATAAAATCCCTTAGGAATTTCCTTAATATTATCTGCCAGAGCTATCTCCTGTCCCCTAGTATCTGATCTGTGAAAGATTTTAAACAGACCCTGGAGTGTATATGTCGAAATTGAACTGCAGCATATATTGTCTCTCTAAAACGGAATAGCTATGAAACTTCAGCTGTCAAATGAGTTTAATAAAAATCAATATAACTTGTGAACAGAATATTAATTGTAACCCTTACAAAAACAATAGTCAGTCAGCATGTTGGAAAGATCACCGTTCTTTATTCATCCAAGATAGCTCTGATCTTAAACCTTCAGTTATTGTTGCTGCTTGCAGCAGGCTGAGTGCAGATGTCAGACAGCATTGGTCTTGATTGCGATATCCTCTTGAAGATCAGACATTCAACATCTTAGTCACATGGTTACTTAAGTAAGATAAACACAAAAAACTGGAGTAACTCAGCGGGACAGGCAGCATCACTGGAGGAAAGGAATGGGTGACGTTTCGGGTTGAGACCCTTCTTCAGACTGGTTACTTAAGTAAGATTTGTCTAACCTTAGACACATCTTACTTAAGTAACCACATGACTCTAGATGCTGACCATCTGACATTCAAGAATTAGCTTTAAATAGTGTCCAGTCAGAGCAAATCTCCAGAAGACTGAGAGGTGAAAGCTGACAAGGACAAGAACCATAAACACTCAAGTCTGAGTGTATTTTTCAAACAAATGTTCTCCCAGCATGTTCTTTAAATTGGGAAATCAGAGACTTCAATCTTTTGATTCTCCAACCACTAATTTTCATGGAAACCACAGGCTATGTGCAAATGATTGCCCTGCCTACACTTGATGTGAGAACTTGATTGTGTAATCAACTAAACAATGCCACTTTCTCCAGATAGCATCTTTTAACAGTCGTGAGTTTTAGTTCAAACCAAATGATCCTATTCAACATCAGTAATTAAATAAACACCACGTACCTATTTTGTCAAAGTCACATTACAATGTCTTTTCGTGTCTTGCCTGTTCCTTTATCAACATTAACATTTTCTCTCTGGTTGTGGAAACGATAGATGGCAACATAGGATATAGGAGAATGGTTAACATCCCTCTTGCTCAAAAGCAATCTCAATCCCCCACTTATTTCCCTGTATCCTATTTTCTCGTAGAGGCCTATTAACACCCTGCTGATTCTCCCACCACCCACCCGCACTCGTGGCAATTATGGCCACCTAACCTTGTGATGTGGAAGAAAACTGGTACACCTGGGGAAATTCAGATATTACCAGGAAGAGGGTGCAGACTCCACACAATAGAATTATTTTTATTTTAAAAAAGAGGCTCTGACAAGGCTATGGTGAGCTTAGGCCCGGACAAATCTGCCGATTTGCTAATATAACAAATACATGTGTATTTGCCATTGATAAATGTGTGGGTCTGAGTTTGGACCATACCTCTCTCTGTCAATGATTGTTTTACACTATTCTATGTCTGTCTCTCACCATCAATGTGTGTGTCTTTTCTCCCCCTCATTTCTCTGTTTATATTTGTATATTTGCTCACATCCAACTGTCTCCTGCAATCCCCTAGCTTCAGATCTCTGTTTATTTCTATCCTTTTGTTCTTTCTTTCTGTCTCATGCGATATTACTTGTTTCTAAAATCACTCTTATGTGCAAATATTGATTCAGGCCACCCTCCTCTCCAACCTGTCTGTTGTCTTCTCACTGCTTCAGATTTATCTCCTCGCTCAAATCCCATTTACTTACTTTGCTCTCCCTGTCACCTTCATCTCTAATCACTGACTCCAGCTACATTTTAGTTATCATCTGCCTCTGCCCTTACTTCAGAACCTTCACCTTTACTCGTCTACTCATCACTCCCTGATGATACCTCAATGGTTTTATTTTCACTCAGCTTCTCCTTTGTCCTCACTCCTGTGGGAATAGTCTTCCTTTGTTCACTTCTGTCTGGCTCAATTTTTTATCGGTAGTAAAGATTGCTGAGTTTTATGAAAATATCCTTGCCTTTTCACACACCTAAATGGGGGAACTATGAGGGGAAACCTTTTTGGAATAATTGCAATGGGTAGCTACAATCCATACCAAAACCCCAAGAAACCCCAGGAATGAATTGGACAAAATCCAAAGATAGACACAAAAGACACAAAAAGTTGGAGTAACTCAGCGATGTGATATCTTGAGATCAGGCACAAAAAACAAGTTAACTCCCTAATGACTGGAACTTCACTGCCCAGCTGCACTGTGGTTTATTCAATCATTTACAATCCTCCAACTAAAGGTGGCGCTATTACAAGTGGGACAGGCAGCACCACTGGAGAGAGGAAATGGGTGACGTCATATCTGACCCTTTACTGGATGTTCTAGATATGTAATGTGATAATGTAAGCAATTTGAACTCTTGCTCCAAAATCCAATCTCAATTATTGCAATCTACCACAATGCAAGTTGCGAGTACGTGACAGAGGTCAAATTTATTCCAACATGATTTTTTTTCTCCTGAATTCAGATTTAAATTCAAAAATAAGTAAAGTTTCAGTGATGTGGGAATGATGAGAATGGGGAAAATGAGCTTCTCAGATCTCTCCATCATTGAAACAGAATGGGGACCATCTATAACTTAACTTCAGTCCTTGCTCTTACTGTCCTTCACAAACATGAACATTTATGCCTCATTATTACATCAGGATTATTATCTGTTCAATGGGGAAAGATATGAGCAACTATAATAGGAACTTGAGGAGTAACTTTTTCACACATAGGATGGTTGGTGTATCTAACAAGGTTCCGAAGGTGTTAGTTAAGGCAGGTACTAATGCAACTTTAAGGAACATTTAGACAGGTACATGGATAGGTCAGGATAAGAGCGATATGGGCCAAATGCAGGCAGGTGGGTATAGTGTAGATTGGACATGTTGGTCAGTGTAGACAAGTTGGGCTGGAAAGCCTGTTTCCACGCTGTATGACTCGATGACTCTATAACTTGCATGATAGAAAATGTATGATGTTACTTGTTAATTATTGAGTGCAGTGAGAGAGCTACTTTCTTTCCCAACTTCTGAAATCCAATCTCATTCTTTTGATAGCCGGCCTACATTGGATGAAAAATTAATTTAAAAAAATTGGCAGTAGAACTTGGTGATTACATTAGTAGCAAAGTTGAAAAAACTGACATCTAATTTATCAAAATCTAATTTATCAAATGTTGGTCCTTCATTAGCTGCCGAGGCCTTATGTTACTTTTAAACTGTAATAACCTTAATGGACTAAAAGTTACAATATTATCAACTAGTGTTGCAGTTTTCGGCAGTGGGATGGATCACTCCAGTTTCATGCAAGGGAATGCTCCCACTAATCCTTTGAAATATATTCCTGGCTAAGCAATTTAAGTTCATAAAGATTCTACAAGATTCTACATGGATATCAACAATTATAGCAGGATATTGATCAGCTGGGCAAGCGGGCTGAAGAATGGCTAATGGAGTTTAATGCAGTTAAGTGTGAGATGTTGCAGTTTGGGAAGGCAAGCCAGGGTGGGACCTTCACAGTAAATTGTAGGGCTCTGGGAATATTGTAGATCAGAGGGATTTGGAAGTCCAGATACATAGTTTTCTGAAACTAGTGTCACAGGTTCATTGGATGGTAAAGAAGGTGTTTGGTACGTTGACCTTCATTAGTTATGTTACAAGAGTACAGAAGTTGGGATGTTATGTTACAGTTGTGCAATACATTGGTGAGGTCGCATTTGGAGTATTGTGTTTGGTTTTGGTCTCTCTGCTCTGGGAATTATGTTATTAAGCTGGAAAGAGTGCGGATGAGATGTACTAGGATGTTGCCAGTTCTTGAGGGTCTGAGCTGTACGGTGAGCTTGGGCAAGCTAGGACTTTATTCCTTGTATAAAATCATGAGGTTAATTGATAGGATGAATGCACAGTCTCTTACCCAGGGTAGGAGAATAAAGAACCAGAGGACATGGGTTTAAGGTGAGAGGGGAAAGATTTAATAGGAACTTGAGGGGCAACGTTTTCACTCAGAGGTTGGTGGATATATGGAATGAGCTGCCAGAGGAGTAGTTGCGGCAGGTGCAGTAACAAGATTTAAAAGACACTTGCACAGATACATGGGTAGGAAAGGTTTAGAGGGACATTGGCCATATGTGGGCAAATGGGACGAGCTTGAATGGGGCGTCTTGGTTGGCATGAAGGAGTTGTGCTGAAGGACCTGCTTCTATGTTTCCATGTTTATAACTCTATGTATTGCGAAATCCGTTAAAAGCAATAGAGCAGAGATCTATGGTGAACCTGTGGAGATTGGTTTTCAACAGAGCCAATTGCACAAGCTCCAGTTTATGTTGGACCTTGAACCAAATCACTTACTTCAAAGTGTTTGACAGGAACTTTACCAGAAATATTTTGAGCCACACAAAGAGATATCTGGCCAGAGCATCCAGAAACATCTGCCCAGTATGTCTACCTAGCTGCACCAACCTGTTCCAGATGCAGATGTGTAAACTGAGTCTCCACCCCTAGGAAGACTATCCTGGGAATAAGCAGGTTACAAAGTGTTGCGTGAAGATTTTGGGAGAACTGATGGTTAGGACATCCATCAGGTTCCCCAACGTAAACCTAGTTGAAACATGGTCAGATTCTGGTCCACCGCTGAACTCCATGGGGAGTCGCCATGGAAATTGACAGCTGAGTTGGCTCGCCATTTTGGGTCTGACATATTTCTGGCACATAGGCTGGGTAATGGTGGCAGTTATGAGTAAACTCCATGTGATTATAATTCAAGGGACATATGAGGACACAGGCAAGGAAGAAAGCATTTGGCAGGCATACCTCCATCGATCAGTGTATTGAGTACAGGAGTTGAATATCATGTTGCAGTTGTACAAGATGTAATACAAGGGGCCACATTTGAAGTTCTGTGTTCATTTCTGGCTGCCTTGCTATAGGAACGATGCCATGAAACTAGAAAGGATGCAAGTAAAAATTTATGAGGATGTACCAGATCTGGTGTTTTTAAGCAGGAGGAGAGGCTGGATAGATTGGATCTTTTTTCCCGGTCGAGTAGGGGGCTGAGGGGTGACATTATAGAGCCATGTAATATCATGAATGACATGGGCACCATGAATAGCTGTGACCATCTTTTCCTCGTCCAAAATTAGAAGGCACAGATTTCAGGTGAGAATGTAAAGATTAAAAATTGATGTAAAGGGCAAACATTTTTTATACAGAAGGTGCTGTATATATGGACTGAGCTGCTAGAGGAAGTGGTAGAGGCATTTACAACATCTAAAATTGCTATTGAGGGAGTGCAGCGTTGGTTCACCAGGTTAATTCCTGAGATGGCGGGACTGACATATGATGAAAGAATGGATCGATTGGGCTTATGTTCACTGGAATTTAGAAGGATGAGAGGACACCTTATAGAAACATATAACATTCTTAAAGGATTGGGCAGGCTAAATGCAGGAAAAAGAATTCTGATGTTGGGGGAGGCCAGAACCAGGGGTCACAGTTTAAGAATAAAGGGTAGGCCATTTAGGACTGAGATGAGGAAAAACATTTTCACCCAGAGAGTTGTGAATCTGTGGAATTCTCTGCCACAGAAGGCAGTGAAGGCCAATTCACTGGATGTATTCAAGAGAGAGTTAGATATATCTCTTAGGGCTAATGGAATCAACGGATATGGGGAGAAAGCAGGAACAGTGTACTGATTTTGGATGATCAGCCATGATCATATTGAATGGTGGTGCTGGCTTGAAGGGCCGAATGGCCTACTCCTGCAACTATTCTCTATGTTTCTATGTTTCTAACAGACAATTGGACTGATACATGGGTAGGACAGGGATATGGACCAGATGCCGGCAAGTGGGACTCGCTCGGTTAGGCAATTTTGTGTTTAGTTTATTGTCACATGTACCGAGGTACAGTGAAAAGCTTCGGTTGCCAACCTGGTTGCCCTGGACAAGTTGAACTAGAGGGCCTGTTTCCATGTCTCTATGACTCTAAGATCTTTTTGGGATAGGATGGAGGAGATTGTGTGGTTGTTTTGAAAGAGTGGAATTGCCAGACTAAAAATCTGTCCAACAGAACATTTTAAAACATTCTTATTTTGGAATGATCGAGCATATTCTGCAACTTTGCAAGTTTAAAATGTAATTATTGCCCTTTCCTCAAGGCCATTTAAACATGGTAGCTGTGATCTCTGTGAATTAAGTTGCAGGAAAAAATCTGTGTTGTTTGCTATCTGCCTGAAGTGCTTTGATTTTAGCTTTTTGTGATGTCGAATGATTTTCAATGTCAAGCTTCCCTGTTGATAAATGAAAGGCTCTGTGCATTCTGCTGAAAAAGAAACAAAATATCAGCAGCAGTCTCAATGAACTGACTCCAAGTGTGACCTAGAAACCTTAAGCATAATGGAGAAATAGAACTGTGTTTAGCTGTTCTAAGCATTGTAAACGTGGACCTAAAAGCTACAAAAGCTTTGGTCTAAATTCCTGCTGATTTTTAAACAGTCAACAGCGCTGATTTTATGAAGTTACTATAAATTAGAATTACATTTTATTTAGTGTTAATAAGTGCATGAAAAATCATGTGTTTAACTTTACTTAGAAGGGTATTGTCTTCAGACTTAGAAGATACCGGACTTAAAATGTTGGCCATCCATTCCCTCCACAGATGCTGTCTGACCTGCTGAGTTACATCAGTACCTTGTGTTTTGCTCAAGATTCCAGTATCCAGGCACAAAACTTAAATAAAACCACCAGCTGGAAATCTGAGATTAGTTTAGTTTAGTTTAGTTTAGTTCAGAGATGCAGTGGGAAACAGGCCCCTTCGGCCCACTGAGTCCGCACCGACCAGCGATCCCCGCACATTAACACTACCCTACACACAATAGGTACAATTTTACATTTATACCAAGCCAATTAACCTACAAACCTCTACGTTTTTGGAGTGTGGGAGGAAACTGAAGATCTCAGAGAAAGTCCACACAGGTCACGGGGAAAACGGACAAACAGATGAGCTCCCGTAGTCAGGATCGAACCCAGATCTCTGGCCCTGTCAGGCAGTAGCTCTACGCAGTAGCTCTACCGCTGCGCCACCCTGCCGCCCTCAGATAAAAACAGAAAATGGTGTCCACCATTAACTATCTGTGAAATGGAGTTCATAATTTTAGTCAAATCAAATTTACAACCCCAAAGACAATGACAAATAACATTGACTGGTCGTTGACCCAGTTATTCATGGTATTTGGAAAGAGATGACGACAAATAAGCAAGACATTTGTTAACCTTTAAAAACCTGAGCTAAAAAGGATCATGTTTGGTACATGTTTCACATCACGTGTAAAGGAGCATGTGAACAAATATCACTCTGCTCTAGGCACATTATTAATGTCCTAATTATGTTTCAAAATAAATTTAATATGACAGTGCTAATATGGGGTATTGAAACAAAATATATTGTGCATTGTGTTTCAATTTCTAATGGCTTCTTCTACTAAATGTGTTGTGTTCATTTTGCATCATGTTTCATTTTGGTCCTTTGTTTGGATTCTCATAGTAGATAGATGTTTTGGTTGCCAGAAGTCGTATTGTTTCTGATCCACATTTCTGAATCATTTTCCCATATCTAACTGTATAAAAAATGTTTAAGAGAGTGTTTTTCACACAATGGGTGGTGGGTGTATGGAACGAGTTGCTGGAAGAGGTAGTTGAGGCAGGGACTAGACATTTAGACAGGTACACGGATAGGACAGGTTTAGAGGGATGTGGGACAAATGCAGGCAAGTGGGACTAGTGTGGATGGGACATGTTGGTCAGTATGGGCTGAAGGGCCTGTCTCCATGCTGTATGACTATAACTCTACGAGTGTAACTTGTTTATGTTCACTCAATTCCAAGTTGTACTCTATCTCCAAAATTTGGTTGCTTTGACTTAAACAAAATCAAATTTTGGAAGTGAGGTTAGCACTTGCAGCTGCAAATTAAACTTTTGCTCATTGTCTGTAAATGACATTTATTTTAAGAAACAAATTCATCAGTTCTTTGTTTTACACTGAAATTTCTATCTGTAAGTGTGAATCTGTAACATGATACAGTTCCTAACAGTTAAAAGCAGCACATTAAAAAATGCATCATGCTGTGTTATCTACTGTTATTATGCAAAAAAAAGGTGTTTAGTTTTTGTTAAAAAAGGTCGATGTAAACAAGGGTAATAGCACAAAAAAAACACAAAGTGTTGGAGCAACTCAGTGGGTCAGGCAGCATCTCTGAAGGACATGGATATATTTCGGGTCGGGTCGGGGCGGGTCAGGCCCCTTTTCCAGACTGCACAATGTTATCCAAAGAAATTACCTCAATGAACGAAATGGATTGGAAGAAAAAATAATTACAGGTAGCAGCTATTTAACTCTTTACATCCGGTGGTTAACATAAAGGAAGACACAAAATGTTGGAATAACTAAGCGGGACAGACAGCATCTCTGGAGAGAAAGAATGGGTGATGTTTCGGGTCGAGACCCTTCTTCAAGTGTTTATCGGCACTGGTCCTGTCCTTGCTGGAATTTAGAAGACTGAGGGGAGGGTCCTCATTGAAACATACAGAATAGTGAAAGGCTTGGATAGAGTGGATGTGGAGAGGATGTTTCCACGAGTGGGAGAGTGTAGGACTAGAGGTCATAGCCTCAGAATTAAAGGACGTTCTTTTAGGGAGGAGATGAGGAGGAATTTCTTTAGTCAGAGGGTGGTGAATCTGTGGAATTCTTTCCCACAGAAGGCTGTGAGCCCAAGTCAGTGGATATTTTTAAGGCAGAGATAGATTCCTGATTAGTACAGGTGTCAGAGGTTATGGGGAGAAGGCAGGAGAATGGTGTTTGGAGGGAGAGATAGATGAGCCATGAATGGCGGAGTGGATGATGGGCCGAATGGCCTAATTCTACTCTTATTCCTTATGAACATGACCTACCAGTGATAATTGCAGTCGCTTTAAATTTATTCCCACAGTCTCTGACCCTCTTGTTAAATTTATGCTGACAAATGAGGTGACAGCAGCGAGGTAAACTGTAGAAGCTTTAACTAAAAATGTGTCAATTTAGTTTGATCTAAAAAAATCTTATTGAGAAATTCAGTAACCGTTCAACAAAAGATTTCCGGTATTCTCTCCTGAAGATCAAAATAAACTCCAAAACTATTTTTTTTATCTGCTAGAAAAATATTTGCACTTTCCTTTCCTTTCCATAAATTAAGAGACTGAAAAATAGAACCTTAATATAAACACATCACATCCAGAGCAGGAAATAGCTGTCTAATTAATTTACCCTGAGAATTATAAAATAATTACTTGCTATTCCCCGTTCGTTAAACTACTATCAAGTTCTTGGGGTTTTATGTAAACCATAAGTAATTAACTCAGCCATTAATCATTCACGACTAAGAATTTTGAGGTAATATGACATAATATTTATCAGTCTGAAAAAGGGTCTCTACCCGAAACATCACCCATTCCTTCTCTCCAGAGATGCTGCCTGTCCCGCTGAGTTAATCCAGCAGTTTACGCAAGTAAGTAGGTTTATTGGCCAAGAATTCACATACAAGTAATTTACCTTGGTGCTCCGCCCACTAGTAACAACATGACATACGGTGACAGTTACAAATGACTCAGAAAACACTAAACATTAATAATAATAAAATAATGATAAAACATTAATGATAAAACACCATTGATCAAGCATGTGAACCAACAAAATACCAGATCAAAGGGAGGCTACAGATTTTTGGCTGTTGAGTAGAGCAACTACTCGTGGATAAAAACTGTTTTTATGTTTGACTGGCAGCTTTGACAGTCCAGAGTCGCCTTTCAGAGGAAAATGATTTTGTGTCTACCTTCAACTTTAAAGGGGTTAGAATAACTTTATCAAAGCATGCTGAGATATTTTCAATTTAAATTTTCTGTCCTAATTTACCCGTATGACATTGATTTTTACTTGTGATATTGACGAGCAACTTGAGTGGCAAAGTTGTGTGGCGCATAGACTGAAAAGCTGGGAGATGCAAAAGTGAGATTCACCAATGTCACAGTGGGTCGGACAAGATAAGGTGCAGCAGTTCATCCCTAGTCAGAAATGCCGAACCAATTTACATTTTAGCAGCTCCAAGTTGAATTCTACGTCCCCATACTTGAGATTTGCTTGCATTGACTACTTACCAATGAAGTAACTCAGCCTAGCATTCCAAGTAGGCATTTTCACTTTCCAAGGTGGATATAGGAATTTTTTAAATGGAGAATATTGACAACAGAGGGGCAGGATTAGACTGAAATAATCACATGGAAATGTCACATATGGGGATCAAGGTGGGGAGAGAGTGATTTTTCTCATAACTTGCCATAATAACTTTTGCAACTGACTGGAAGTATTCGCTGGAGGTATTCAAGATTTTGTAAAGGATGTTTCTAGTATAGCAAGGAACTGCAAATGTTGGTTTAAACCAACGATAGACACAAAATGCTGGAGTAACTCAGCGGGACAGGCAGCAGCATCTCTGGAGAGGAGGAATGGGTGACGTTTCGCGTCAGTCTGAAGAAGGGTTACCACCCGAAGCATCACCCATTCCTTCTCTCCAGAGATGCTGCCTGTCCCGCTGAGTTACTCCAGCATTTGGTATGTATTTTCTAGTATAGCCTTTACCTACCATGGGGTATGTAAATACTGTATGTATAGAGAAAGCGGTCACTAATTAAATGCAAGAGGAGTTTGGTTAGAATGTGAAACTTGATTCCTCAAAGTGTAGTTGGAGTAAATAGCAAAGGTGCATTCTAGATGGTAAAGTAAGGTATAGAAAGATTTGTTGATTGATGTAGGAGAGAGAGAGGAAAACGTGAATAGAGCATAAACACCAATTAAGCACCTGTTGGGCAAAACAGCCTGGTTCTCGAGAGAGTCTGAGACCGATATAAATTATGTCTACTTCAGTGTAGCTATTATTGAGGTGGCAAGATAGGCATTCATATGTAGTTATGAGTTTCAAGAAAACTTCACAATAATAATGAAAACTTCAATCATGCCATGTGATGTATCCACCACTCCTTGATTCAGTCTATTGAGCTTTTAACTGTCCTACTTTCATTGAGGGTGAAACTTACTTGAAGTTGTTATTCTAATCTAATTCACAAGATCAAAAAAACTTGTGTGCTTGCAAGTATTAACTTGGAGTGACTACAATAGATTGGAAGTATGGTGTTTTGGGGACCCTGTCTTTACAATCATTATAGAGTCATGTAGTCAACAGCATGGAAACAGGGCCTTTGGCCCAACTTGCCCACATCGACCAAAATGCCCCATCTTAACTAGTCCCACCTGTCTGCTTTATTCCCATATCCCTCTAAACTTACTCCATCCATGTCCCTGTCTAAATGTTTCTTAAGCATTGGAATGGCATGTGTATGTTGCGATAGTATCTGTTCCAAGGAACCTCATCCCATAGAATTCACCCTTGACCTCTGGCAAGAGTGGACAGGAATATTGGTAAAATCTCTCTATCAATTTAGAAAATATGGCAAGGATGATTTCAATCATTAATAAATATGCAGTAAGAGTTTGTGTATTGCAAGTTGGGTTTTAAACAAAACTTGAGTGGGCAGCAGTTGTGCCTGATCTGTGCAGGATGATACTGCTGTCAAACCTAAAGGTGTTGTTTACAGTCATTTCATTTCTTTTATTCTAGAAAGTTGGATGCCTTCATTTATGATGCAGCAGTGCTGAATTACATGGCTGGGAGAGATGAAGGTTGCAAGCTGGTCACGATCGGCAGTGGATACGTGTTCTCTACCACCGGCTATGGGATAGCTTTGCAGAAAAGCTCGCCCTGGAAGCGGCAGATTGACTTAGCCCTCCTCCAATTTGTCGGTGACGGTATGTATATTACCCATGGACTCGTGAGAATCTGTTGAATATTCCTTGCCTCTTTTACTTTTTTGGTGAAATTATTCCTCCTCATTACGAAGCTCCATCGAGAGAAGAAATTTCTCTGAAGTACAGGCTTGAGATATTAAACCGAGATGGGGGAGTTTATAGTGATCTGTGGATATTAGAATAAACAGTGCAAAAATTGATGAGAAATCTGTCCAAAGTTTAGAACCATGAAATGAGGTTTTTCAGCCAGAAATATATATTTTTTAAATGAACATAGATTATCACATGTAGCAGAGTTTTTTAATTTATTTTCAGATATGGATTCCAAATCTGTTATGATTTTAGCCATCTGCTGTACCCATCACCTCTGATACTTTAAACTGAACGAATCATGAATTGAAATGTTATCCACATTTTCATCAGCACAGATGTGACCTTACCTGTTGCGTGTTTCTGCGGCTTCCTGGTTTTATTTCAGTTTCTCAGCAGGTGTCGAATTTTTGCTCTTGAAAATTCAGTCAAAGTCTAAATTTGAAACATTTCTTCCAGAACTACACAGTATCTGTAGAGTTGCAGGCTTATTCCCCACTGTTGCATAGAGAATTGGAACCACTTTTGAGATTGGGTAACTGAATATGAAGCTTTTTAGAAGATATGCTTTCTTGTTACTTTTTACACAATAGTAAAATCTATTTGAAAATGTTGATTTCTGATGGCCTGTGTTTTAATTTGATGTACGATCATCAAGTTAATTTGGCTGACCCTTGTATGGGAGTTGCAGTTAAGTGATGCTTCCATTGCACTATTATTACAGAACTCTGTCATAATTTGTTTAATAACCTACAGATGTATAACCTAGGACTCTTATTCCTTGGAGGGATGAGGGGTGATCTTACAGAGGTGTACTAAATCATGAGAAGAATAGATCAGGTAGGCGCACAGTGTCTCTAGCCCAGAGTAGGGGAATCGAGAATCGAGGATATAGGTTTAAGGTGAGGGGGGAAAGATTTAATAGGAACCTGAGGGGTAACTTTTTTTACACAAAGGGAGGTGGGTGTATGGAAGGAGCTGCCAGAGGAGGTAGTTGAGGTGGGCATTATCGCAACATTTAAGAAACATTGAGACAGACACATGGATAGTACAGGTTTAGTGATATGGGCCAAACAGAGACAGGTGGGACTAGTGGAGATGGGACATGTTGGTCGGTGTGGGTAAGTTGGGCTGAAGGGTCTGTTTACACACTATAATTAGAAAGAACTAGGAGTAAGATCTCAGCTTAGACATTTTAATGATTTTTTTATATGCCAGTAAGGGGTTGAGGAGCTAAAAATTATTGAAGCTATTTCTCAGAAAATTTAGTGGCTCATTAATCTGTGATCTTGTGCTGGAGGGCTGGAGGTACGTAATAGTCTTTTATCTTGACAGAGTGATTCACAGTTATGCAGTGCCATTTGTAAACTCAGGATGTTCTCGAGTGTTTCAGAACTATTAAGTGCTTTTGAAGTTTAGTTAATCTTGGAGGAAACACGCCAGCTAATCTGGGCACTAAGGTGGACAAAAAGCATTGCAATAATGACCAGATAACCATGTTTAGAGATGCTGACTGAAAGATAAATATTGCTATGGAAATGTTGTTTCGTGTGTTTTGCGATGCACTTTCTTCCCTGTCAACTTACAGTAAGCCTTACTCTGAAGTGCCATATTCCTTTCCGATCATAGAATATCTAATTTTCCAGCACCCTGTAGAAACACTTTGCCAAGAGACTCTCCTGCATCCATTTTGTAGGAAGGAACTGCAGATGCTGGTTTAAACTGAAGATAGACACAACAAGATAGACTGAAGAAGGGCCTCGACCGAAACGTTACCCATTCCTTCTCTCCAGAGATGCAGCCTGTCCGGCAGAGTTACTCCAGATTTTTGTGTCTATCTTCAGTTTAAACCATCATCTGCAGTTCCTTCCTGCACTTCCTTGGTTGAGGATTGTTTGAGAAGGGGTGGAGACTATAGAGAGATTCCAAACAGCTGGGTTTCTGATGTACTGTTGATGGACTATGTATGCATAGAATCGTATGGTCTCTTTATGTGTCCTAAATCTAAACTCGAGGTCTGTACGGGAAATTTGAACATACATCTTTGCTAAGTAGGGGTATCAAAGATAGAGCTCTCCAAAGTAGGCCCATAGAAGTGAGTTGCCATGATCTGATAGAATGGTTCAGTGGGGCTGAATGGCCTGTACTCCCATGTTTACGAGAAGTGTGTAAGCTCAAATCAGCGTGGTGCAATTGTTAGCTCCTACCATCTTTAACATTATGGCTATTTACTGAGGTATAAATCTAACATATTCTAATAGGAACCAGTTTCAGTGATTAACACCTTGTGCAGGGTTACCAACTGTCCCGGATTCGCCGTATTTCGTCCCGGCGAAACAACCTAAATACGGTGTTCCGGCAGGCAAACATGTCGTTACGGAGAAGGGCGGGAACGAAAAATAATCAAAACAATAAACGGGAAGGGCGGGGGCGGGAGCGGGAATGAGCGGCGGTTGGACACGTGCAGCGGGAAGGGCGGGAGCGGGAACGAGCGGCGGTGGGACACGTGCAGCGGGAATGAGCGGCGGTTGGACACGTGCAGCGGGAATGAGCGGCGGTTGGACACGTGCAGCGGGAAGGGCGGGAGCGGGAACGAGCGGCGGTGGGACACGTGCAGCGGGAATGAGCGGCGGTTGGACACGTGCAGCGGGAAGGGCGGGAACAAGCGGCGGTTGGACACGTGCAGCGGGAAGGGCGGGAACGAGCCAGCGGTCGGACACGTGCAGCGGGAAGGGCGGGAGCGGGAACGAGCGGAGGTTGGACACGTGCAGCGGGAAGGGCGGGAACGGGAACGAGCGAGAACGGGAACGAGCGATGGTGGGTACAGGATGATGCTACAGACAGAGATGGTCAAAAGGCTGTTAAGACATTCATGTGCAAGGAACAGAGGTAACATTAGCATTGTGGGGCTAAGGGCCCATTGCCTGTGTTGTATGTTTCAATAGACAATAGGTGCAGGAGAAGGCCATTCGGCCCTTTGAGCCAGCACCACCATTCACTGTGATCACGGCTGATCATCCCCAATCAGTACCCCGTTCCTGCCTTCTCCCCATATCCCCTGACTCCGCTATCTTTAAGAGCCCTATCTAGTTTCTCTGTTGAAAGCACCCAGAGAACCGGCCTCCACCGCCCTATGAGGCAGAGAATTCCACAGACTCGCCACTCTCTGAGAAAAAGTGTTTCCTCGTCTCCGTTCTAAATGGCTTACTCCTTATTCTAAGACTGTGGCCCCTGGTTCTGAACTCCCCCAACATCGGCATTGTCATTTAGACAATTGAGTTTATGTGTATGTGTATACTAAAGGATGTTTATGTGTGTTTAATGAGTTTGTATATAGTACTAGTTGAAAAAAGGAAGGTTGGATTCAACGCGCGTTGCAGATTTTGGGTCGTTGCCATACATATTTCTGGTGCCGCAACATGTTACTGAGAGAAATGCATTTACCCCATTTGTTACTGACAAATGGGTTGAATGTTACTGTGAACTAAATTTAGGGTTGGCATCTCTGCTTGTGCTTAATGAACATCCCAATACTATTCAGTCCCATACTAGTTTTTTTTTAAAGGCAACTAAAACTGACATTTTGCATGTTTTAGTGATTGGATAAGTTGTAGGATTACTCCCAAGAGGTAACTCTGTTAGAAAATAATATAAAAAATGATTGCTATGGGGCCATGAGAAGATGTAGGCCCACACTCCCCACAACCTCTTCCCATCCACCACTCTCATTTCATAAAATTCAAGAAATAAAGGAAAATTGATTTTATAACAATGATTATGAAACTAGGGAATTGTTGTAAAACAAAACAACCAGGCCACTAACAGCTGTTGGGGAGCAAATCTGCCATCCTTACATGATCTTGTATACTCTGGAATATAGAAGGATGAGAGGAGATCTTCTTGAAGCATATAAGATTATTTAGGGTTTGCACATGCTAGAGGCAGGAAACATGTTCTCGATGTTAGGGGAGTTCAGAACCAGGGGTCACAGTTTAAGAATATGTGGTAGGCCATTTAGAACGGAGATGAGGAAAAACTTTTTCACACAGAGGGTTGTGAATCTGTGCAATTCTCTGCCTCAGAAGGCATTGGAGGCCAATTCTCTGAATGCTTTCAAGAGAGAGTTAGTTAGAACTGTTAAAGATAGCGGAGTCAGGGGATATGGCGAGAAGGCAGGAACGGGGCACTGATTGTGGATGATCAGGCATGATCACATTGAATGGTGGTGCTGGCTTGAAGGGTCGAATGGCCTACTCCTGCACCTATTGGTTTTTGTCTATTGTCTATTGTCTAGCGTCTATCTGGCTCATATGTGACTCCAGATGCATCAAAGTATGGTTGACTATGAAATTGCCCAGCAAGCAAGTATGTTCAAACTGACGACTAAAAGGCAATAAATGCTGGCCACATCCCAAAATACGCTATTGCTTGGAACGCAGGAGGATGAGAGATGACTTTATAGAGTTGTACAAAATCATGAGAGGAATAGATCGGGTAGATGCACAGGGTCTCTTGCCCATAGTAGGGGAATCAAGAACCAGAGGACATAGGTTTAACGTGGGGGGGTGGGGGCAGAAGATTTAATAGGAACCTGAAGGATACCTTTTTCACATAAAGGGCAGTGGGTGTATGGAACGAATGTATGGTGGGTGTGTGGGAAGTAGTTGAGGCAGGTACTATCGCAACATTTAAGAAACGGTTAGACATGTATATGGAGGGATATGGGCCAAACGCAAGCAGGTGGGACTAGTGTAGATGGGATATTTTGGTCGGTTTGGGCAAGTTGGGCTGAAGGGCATGTTTCCACGTTGTATGACTCTCTGACTCTATGTGTATATATACCGCTCTCCATCCCCACTTCACACTGCTCTACCTCTGAGTGCCCTTATTTGCCTGGCCTGAAATCAATGTTTGTACACTGCCACTACAGGTCCGGCAGTTGCAGGAACCTTCTCCAATTAATATTAATCAGGCCTGGAAACCAGGCGCCGAGAACAGTATTCCGCACTGAGTCTGATTTACCTTCACTGTCAGATTTTTATGCAGTGGGGCAGATTGGTAAAAAAAAATGCTGCCAAAAAAATGAGGGCATTCCAGAGAGATGGTAGAAATTGCTCCTCCCTCATCTGTGTTAAACAGGCAGATAAAATGAAGTTAATTGAACAACATTTTGGGCAACAAAGTGCAATGTGCAGCCAGTCCTATTTATGCACGGCTAATGCAAGTGATTGAAGAGATTTTAACTACTGTGTTATAACGTTTTGGCCAATATAAACTTACACAGTATATTATCATGCACCCCCTACAAAGGCTGAGAAGGTTATCTCAGCAGGTGCCGTCGACTTGTGTTAACTTCATTTAACGTCTCATTTACGCATTGAAAATCTAGACATTGTGGCCGCACCCGGTGGTTGGGCCACTCGCCACATGAACCCTCAGCAGTCGGTCACATGACTGGGCAATGGCCGGAAGGAGTTGTCACGGGGTACAGGGGTGTGTCCCAGGATACATAATGAACCCTGGGACAACTCTCTCTCTCTCTTACTTCGAGCTGACCAGCTCTCTTCTCTGAATGTCCTTCCACCTCAGCAGGGGCTCAGCTCAAGCCCAGCCTCGCAGCAGCAACAACAACTTTATGTTAGAGGACCAACGAGCATGTATAACAAACAATTTATTCCTGAATAAAGTAACCCATTTGTTCACCACGTTTGGTGCCTCTACATTGGTGACCCCAACGCCCGCCTCCCGCAGGTAACGTGCCTTTGGGCCCCACTGCCGCGGTCGGGCCACTCAACTCGCGCAATGACTATCCTAGCTGATTGCAGGCCGCCTGGGTCACCCGCCCGCATTCCGGGCCCACCGCAGCCTCGGCCCTCGTTTTCTCTCCCGAATGACCATACCGAAGCTGCCCATGGGGCTGAGAGGCTGCGGATGCCGCAGCTGTCGCTTCCCTACCACTCGCTGCTCCCTCACCAGCTGCTGCAGAAGCTGCGAGGGCAGCAGCCCCCTGCCCCCGACCTACATCACCCACGCCCGCCTGACAGCCCTGGGAGCGGGAAGTGAGCGGGCCCGCCCATTACCCTGCTGGCCGCTGCTCAAGGCCTAGCCTCCCGATAGGGCGGGCTTACCTGGGGCGACTGCCCGAAGATGTCCTCAGGGGCACCGGCCCCAAAGATCCCTGGGTGCTGGCTGCCCATGCGGCCCAGCAGCGGAGTGGAGCCTCGGCCAGCCGTGAGTCGGCGGTCCCGTAACGGATTTCCCAGCAGCTTCCAGCCTCCGCCGCGGGCGCGGCTGGTCTCCAACGACACCAGCGACGGTGGGTGGAGTCCCTACCTGCAGTCGATGCCGGTCGCCCTGCATGCATCTGGAAATGCCTAAAATGGCCACCGCGACCTACTCCCACGTGGCCGCCGCAGCGACTACAAAAATGGCCACCGAGGCCGGCCGGATGCGACGCTCGACCTGCCGACTGGCGTCAACAGCGCCGCCTCTGGTTGAGTGGCGTTTGCAGCCTGACCAACGTCTACAGCACCACCTCTACAGCAACAACGTTTACAGCAATAGTCACTTTGGACTTTGCAGTATCTTTGCTGTTTGCTCACTGTAGTTTGTTTTTGTTCCACTGTACACTGTAATCACTTAGCTTAATATTGCTATTAGTTTCTTGTTGTGTTTGCATTGTTGTTGAAGTCTTTCTCAGGTCACGATCCCCTGATGGTCAACGTGACTGGTCTATACCTCATCCGTCCTGTGGCTTTTGCATTGGTCTCCCTGCACCCCTCGGCATAGCTAGGGATGGCCCACAGCCGGAGAGTGTCGACTGCGCCCGCGTGCTCCTCCGTCCCGTCCCACAGCCAGGGTGCCCCCGACCTACAGCAAGAGCCGCCCTCGACCATGCTCGAGCACCTTCCGATAGAAGGTGAACGCGCTCCATCTCTTTTCGACATCTGCCCTCATGGTCTGTCTGTTAGTTTATGAGTCAGGCTGCTGCGTTTTGTTGGCCTGCTCGTTTTCCTGCCTCTGGTTCTGGGGGGGGGGGGGGGTCCTGTGGCGGCACCCAGTGGTTCGGCCACTAGCTACTGGAACCCTCAGCAGTCGGTCACGTGACTGGGTAATGGCAAGGAGGAGTTGCCACGGGGTACAGGGGTGTGTCCTGGGATATATAATGAACCCTGTGACAACCCTCTCTCTTTCTCTCTCTCTCTCTCTCTCTTACTTCAAGCTGACCAGCTCTCTTCTCTCTCGGGGTGAGTGTCATTCCACCTCAGCAGGGGCTCAGCCCGAGCCCACGAGGCAACAGCCTCGCAGCAGCAACAACAACTTTGTTAGAGGACCAACGTGCATGTATAATTAACCTTTTATTCGTCAATAAAGTAACCCATTTGTTCACCGTGTTTGGTGCCTCTACAACATTTTCTGCTCTCCAGAGAATAGTCGCTCCTTGTGGGCAGAGTGTACTGTGATGCTGCAGGAGAGAGTGGCATCCATTTGCCCAGCGAGGACAGTGCAGTTCTTCAGCTACTTAAATGGTGTACTTTAACCATGCCCCTTAATGATAGTCCAGATATGATACATGTATTTTTTTCTGTGTGGAAGACACTAAATATTTCTTATATCAAAATGTAAGCTTAACCATTCATGACTCTTTGACCACGTGCACTGAACAGGTAGAAACAAAGATCTGCAGTTGCTGGTTTATACCAAAGATATACACAAAGTGCTGGAGGAACTCAGCGGGTCAGGCAGCACCTCTGGAGAAAAGGAATAGGTTTCAGGTCGACACCATTCTTCAGACTGAGAGTCAGGGGAGAGGGAAACTAAAGGTATGAAAAGGATGGGTGACATTTCAGGCCTGGACCCTTCTTCAGACTGAGAGTTGGGGGCGGAGGGGGGGGGGGGGGGGGAGGTGAAGAGCTGGAGGTGGGAAAAGCCCAACAAATGACCTCAGGAATGGCAGTGCCTGGTAAGCCCGCTGTTGGCTGAGGAAGGTGTGAGCTCAAGAGGGGAAACAACGTGGAGAACTGTGGAACTGGTAAAACGACTAGGGTGCAGGAAGGGGGCAAGGGGGGAGGGGAGGGATGTAAATAGAAGCTACTTAAAATTAGATAATTCAATGTTCACGACACTGGATTGTAAGCTCCCTGAGTGAAATATGAGGTGCCGTTCCTACAATTTGCATGTGACCTCACTCTGGTAATGTGGAGGCCCCGGACAGAAAGGTCAGTGTGGGAGTGGGAATGGGAATGGGAATGGGAAGGGCAGGTTTTCTCCAGAGATGCTGCCTGACCCGCTGGGTTACCCCAGCACTTTGTGTTTATCTTTGCACTGAACAGGTAACAGATCAGGTCAGTGGTTGGATAGGAACCCTTACATTCATTATTTTGAAGTTAAGAGAAGCATAGTGTTGGGAGGTAAGTACAATCTAGGACCAATATTCTTCCAGTCATTTAACACATGACTAAGAGAGAGTTGCACATGATAGTTCATTTATTCAAACTCACCCTAGGAAGTTGGCACCAGCACTGCCTTATCAGCTTCTTAACTGTGACAGTATTGCTCTGCAGTGGATCAGTCTCAGAATATAGTTGTCACAAATGCTGCTAGTTCAGAGAGTAATAATAGATGCTCTCTCCTTCTCACTCTTTCTCTCCCACTATTTTCTCTCCCTCTCTCTCTTTGTGGCCATTCAAGTTGTGTGGCGTGTGGCTGTTTATATCTCTATAAACAGGTTATTGTTCTCCGTAACTCATTTACTATATTTATTTCAGCGGGACAAGCAGCATCTCTGGATAGAAAGAATGGGTGACGTTACGGGTCGAGACCCTTCTTCAGACGGAGAGTCATGGAAAAGGGAGACACAGAGATATGGAAGGGTGAGGTGTGAAACCGGGAGATCAAAGGGGATGAAGCCCAAGGAAAATGTACAATAGATCATGGTTAGCTAGGGGAAGGCGACAACGAAGCATACAGAGATAAAATTTAATCAGGAGGATAGTTAGACTGGCCGGAGAATGATGAGGGAGGGCTGGGGCGAGCAGCATGTGCAGTTCCTTCCGACACCACATTTATTTGAAGGGGAAAAAATCAAGAATCAAACCACTGAACAAATCCAGTTCCAATTTACTTTATGATTTAGCACTTCAACTCAGTAATGTTGATGTATCTATCTGTCTGTTATATGTATATGAACAAAGAGTCATGTACCATGCAAACAGGCCCTTAGGCCCAACTTGCCCATGCTAGTCCTACCTGCCTGTGTTTGGCCCATATACTTCTAAACATTTCCTATCCATGTACCAGTCAAAATGTCTTTTGATATGTTATATTTAATTTTATTTGCAAACGCATGTAATACAGCTTTATTGATCGAAGTGATGTATAAGATTAAGATTGTTGTATAGATTCCCGTGATTGTTGTTATCCCGCTGTGTACTTGATGTGAAGCTCAAATGCCTCTGCATGGATTTTGTTTTTAAATGAATGGATCCCGTAACACAGGAAAAGGTTGAGACAATGTCAAGCTGTGAAATTGAAGCGAGAGGGTTTTATTCATGTGAAGGGAGACAGATTCCGAGATCCTGTTATGTTTATTCACACACCAGATGTACAGACTATCAAAGCATTGCATGAATTTTACAGTGGAGAAGCTGGCCATTTGGCCCAAAATAGTCCATGCTAGTATTTTAGCCAGCACGTAATCTTCTTCTTAACCTGTGTCAAACTTGATCTCCAGATCATCTTCTCAGAAAGCCTAAAAGATTGTACAGGTATGTTTAGTTTAGTTTGTTGTCACGTGCACCGAGGTACAGTGAAAAGCTTTTGTTGCGTGCTATCCAGTCAGCAGAACGACAATACATGATTACAATCGAGCCATTTACAGTGCGTGGAGATTTAAGAGTGTGGGGCGATTGTAATATGAGTTTGTAGATCTGCTTCTGTGGCTAGTATGCAAATAGTCCCCTGGGTTGGCGCCATCTTGGAAGCATCTATATACATTTCAATATAGGTTTATAGTTTTTTACTGTGGTTGGCTTGACAAACCGCAGTTTATTATCATGCCTCGTCCTTTCCACCCAACTGGGTTCAATTTGGACAAGTCGGGTGGATTAAATTTGCTGAATTATGGTTTATACTTTGTCGGACATGAATGCAAGGCACTGCAGATGCTGCAAATCCAATTTTAAACTTTTCTTTTGTAAGTACTCAGCAGGTAAAGCAACATCTGTGGAGGGAAACAGAGTCAACGTTTCAGGCCAAAGACCTCTCATCAGGATTTTGTCACCATTAATGCTGCTCGACAGCTGAGCATTTCAGAGAAGATCGGAGATTACATGATGAAGGGAAAAACGTGTAGCGCAAGATAAAGTCCAGTAAAGTCCGATTAAAGATAGTCCAAGGGTCTTCAATGAGGTAGATAGTAGCTTAGGACCACTGCCTAGTTGTTGGTGGGATGGTTTAGTTGCCTGATAACAGCTGGGAAGAAACTGTAGGAAAGAACTGCAGATGCTGGTTTAAATCGAAGGTATCCACAAAATGCTGGAGTGATTCAGCGGGACAGACAGCATCTCTGGAGAGACGGAATGGGCGGCGTTTGGGTCGAGACCCTTCTTCAGACTGTCCCTGAATCTGCAGTTGTGTGTTTTCACACTTCTGTACCTCTTGTCTGATGGGAGAAGAGAGAAGAGGGAGTGGCCAGGGTGAGACTGGTCCATAGTTAGTTTTGCTGCTGGCGTAGAATTCAGTGTTTTGCTGGTGATTTCCGAGGGTATTTAAATATCAACCATATTTCAGTACTGAGTCTGAAGAAGGGTCCTGATCAGAAACATCACCTATTCTTTTTCTCGAGAGATGCTGCTTGACCTGCTGGGTTACTCTTTATGTCTATCTTTGGTATAAACCAGCATCTGCAGTTCATTGCTTCTACTCTTGAGTATTTCCGATGGAGACTGTTTGACTAGCTGCTATTTCTGGCTGGTCAACTGTTTTTTTTTGCTACGGCTACATGAATTTTGTAGTAAAGTGATTAATTTGCTGAGCTGGGATTAATATGACATGCATTCAAATTCCATTGTGGCAGGTGAGGAATTTAAATTAGTGTTAATTAAATCTGGATTTAATAAGATTTTTTCATCAATGTTAACCAGTATTTTTTAAGACCAGCCTGGTTCATTACAATCCTGTAGGGAGGGAAAACTGGTGGCACAAGAGGTAGCAAATTCTGGAATCTTTAATAAAAAAGCGGGTCAGGCAGCATCGGTAGAGGGTAAATGGACAGTTGACTTTTCAGATCAAGATCATTCATCTTGATGCCTAAAACGTTGACAGCCCATTCCCCTCCTGGGATATTGTCTGATCCACCGAGTTCTTCCAGCAGCACAGAGATAGAGTTGCTGCCTCACAGTGCCCAGGTTCGATCTTGACTGCGGTTGCTGTCTGTACAGAGTTTGTATCTTCTCCCCGTGACCATGTGGGTTTTCCCCCGGGTGCTCCAGTTTCCTCGCACATTCCAAAGATGTACAGGTTTGTAGGTTCATTTGACTTCGGTATGAATTGTAAATTTTCCCTCGTGTACGGGGATTGCCGGGTGGCATGCACACGGTGGGCTGAAGGGCCTGTCTCTAAACTAAACTAAACTATTCCTTTTTGCATGGGGAAAGGAAATCTGCTGTCCTTACCTGAACTAGCTTGTTGCTTCATTCTTAATTGCCTCCCAAAATGGGCTGGCAAGGACTGCAGCAATTTGAGACAGGGTTCATCATCTGCCTCAGGACTGAGGGAAAGAGAACTAAACAGAGGACTTGATAGGGACATTACATGGGGACATTACATACGAACATGAAAAATATTGTTCAATGAGTGATTCATAGACTGGAATTAAAGGTGTGATAGTTTGCTATCCATTGTGGCTCCATTTACAAATTTTGTTTTTATGTGTATTGATCTTGGCATCAAGAATAAATGGCAACATATTATGAAAGTAAATTATTGCCAATTTGTTCTAATTAGATTAATTAAAGTGTGGTTCAAGTAGTTTTATGCTTTCACTGAACTGTCCCTTGATTATTTCAGTATTTTACAACTAATGGCAGGGAAGTGGATGCCTAGGCATGTCCAATAGTCTTGAGAATCCTTTCAGGAAGATTGCATTGAATATCAGGGAGTGTGGAGAAGACAGCATCAGTTTAGCATAGGCAATGCGCAGAACTTTGAACCTATCTATTCCAGGGTTAGAGTAATGAACAAATCCATTAGGACAATTGACCCAACCATATAGCAGTATCTGATGCTCAGATTGATATCATGTTAGATCAGGCTGCTGCTGTTACGCCTGTGAATGTCATTGTTCAAAGGTGCTTGCAAACTCCCACAATAGTCTTGAGCTCTGCCCTCCAATGTTCTTTTACCAGAAATGACACCAAAACTGATGGTAGAGTGGACAGTGAAAAAGGTTACCTACACTTACAGCAGAATCTAGATTAGCCGGATAGATGGGCCAAGGATTGGCAGGTGGAGTGTGAGGTGTTGTATTTTGGGAAGGGCTTGTGTAGTGAATAACAGGGCCCACGGAGTGTTGTAGAACAGAGAACAAAAGGATGTTTGGCACCTTTGCCTACATCAGTCAGGGCATGACAACTGTCCAGGATATTGATGAAACTTCACGGAGTATTGTGTGCAGTTCTGGTCACCTAGTTATAGGAAGCACATCATTAAGCTGGAAAGGGTGCAGAAAAGGTTCACGGGAATGTTACTGGAACTAGAAGCTTTTAGTTATAAACAGAGAATGGATACATTAGGGCTTTTTCCCCTGTAGCGTAGGAGGCTGAGAGGTAAACGCAGAGCTATATAAAATCATGAGGGGCACAGATAAGGTGAATATTGAGAGTCTTTTTCCTATGGTAGTGGAGTCTAAACTTAAAGGGGAACAGATGTAAGGTGAGAGGGGAAATTTAATGGAGACCCAAGGGGCAATGTTGTCACACAGAGGGTGGTGGGTATTTGGACTGTAGCTGGGTTAATGTTCTGTTTAACTGCACACACCAGCACACAATTGTCCAATCCTGATGAAACTGCATGTTCACTCCATGCTCAGCAACTTGGCAAATAAGAATGGTTGACAATTGACTCCCTTTGGAATTGCACATGGGTAATGAGAAAACTGTGGGGTTAAAGATATCATCATCTCTAGGCTGGAAGTATCCAGAGGATAAATGTTCATCCTCATTGCGATCTTCAGACCTACTAGCAAAGCACTGCTCTGAAATAGCTCGGAAGGTGGCACATATCAGTGCCGGTATCATTACTAAAGTGTAAACATCTCACGTTGTTCTTCACTGACGTGGAAAAAGGAAAACGTATTATTGAATGTCCTTGGTGGGCTCATATTATCAAAGATGGGGTCATCATAGAGTTATACAGGATGGAAACAGGTCCTTCACTCAACTGGTCTTTACTGACTAAGTTGCTTAACTTAGAGAGTCCCACTTGCCTAACCCATATTTCTTCAAACCTTGGACAGACACAAAAAGCTGGAGTAACTCAGCGGGTCAGGCAGCATCTCTGGAGAAAAGGAATAGGTGACGTTTCAGGTCGAGACCCTTCTTCAGACAGTTTGATTGTTTGAAATTTTGAAGTATTAGCTGTGCAGATTCTGAATAGAAAAAGGACTTCTGAACGATGGCACTTTCAATGTGATATCAGGTAAACATGGTTAAAACAACATGACAATTTGGCTTTAACATACACACATTTTCAGAAGCTACTGGAACGAAATATAGACTTCTTAAGCCTTGACCTGAAACGTCACCTATTCCTTTTCTCCAGACATGCTGCCTGACCTGCTGAGTTACTTCAGCTTTTTGTGTCTATCTTTGGATTAAATCAGCATCTGCAGTTCCTTCCTACACATCCCTTCAAACCTTTCCCATCCTCATGAAATTGTCTGAGTGGCTTTTAAATGTCGTAATTATGCTGGCATCTACCACTTCCTCAGATAGCTTGTTCCTTCTATGCACTCCCCTCTATGTGACAAAATATGCCCCTCAGGTCCCTTTGAAATATTTCTCCTCTCACCTCAAACCACTGGCCTCTAGTTTCAGATTCCCCTACCATGGGAAAATTATTTTTAGAGATACAGTGTGGAGACTGGCCCTTTGGCCCACTGAGTCCATGCCGACCAGCCAGCAATCACCCATACTCCTGTTCTAGTCCTACACTCCAGGGACAACTGACAGAAATCGATTAATCTACAAACCTGGAATGTGGGAGGAAACCAGAACACCCAGATGACACCCACACGATCACAGCGAGAACGTGCAAACTCTGTGCAGACAGCACCCTTAGTCAGGATCGAACCCAGGTCTCTGGTGCTGTAAGGCAGCCACTCTACTGTTGCACCATAGTGCTGCCCCTATATTACATCCAGGTTTAGGAGCAAGTGAGCTTTACAGGAGCATGGAAGTAAGGGGCAACATTCTTCAGCTCCCAGCCACACACTACTCCTTGTCTAATTTACCTTTGAAAAATTCTAGAAATTATTTGCAGCTGAAGGCTCTTAAGTAACCAACAAAAAGCAAGCAGCATTAACATGCTGGTACGGGTGACCTCTTTATATAGCACATTTCGTTTGTGGTGTATGTGCGAAGTAGGGGTGGTGCTGGAGAGTTGTGGAGGAGTCTTTGCTACTGAACGCTCTTTCAACTTTGTGAGACTGAGATGTTTGCTGGAGCATCAGGTTCCAACATGAGAGTGCTGAAGATAGACACAAAATGTTGGAGTAACTCAACGGGACAGGCAGCATCTCTGGAGAGAAGGAATGGGTGATGTTTCAGACCCGAAACTTCACCCGTTCCTTCTCTCCAGAGAGGCTGCCTTTCCCGCTGAGTTACTCCAGCATTTTATGTTTATCTTCAGTGTAAACCAGCATCTGCAGTTCCTTCCTACACATGAGTGTGCCGATATTGTTTCAGAATTGATTAACACTACAATCAGCCCACATCACATCCTCAAGGCAGGCACAAGCTGCGATCCAGCTAACATCGAAATAGCAGCTGGTGTGACTCCAGGCACAGGTTTGTGTGTGTTTTGTGGAGGTCACACTGGAATCTATTTGGTATTAGTAGTTTCCAATAACGTGCGTATGTTAAAGCCAAATTGTAAAGTGATTTTAACCATGTTGGGCTGATATCACGTTGAAATATCCATCTCTCAAAAATCCTGTCTCCATTCAGAACCTGCACACCTAATATTTCAACATTTCAGACTCTCCACAAGTACGCTTTTAGTTCTTGAGCCAACCTGGTTGGTCAAGAGTTAAATGCACATTGGTTTAATGAAGGAGGGAAGTTCATCTATGAGGAGAGATTGCAAAGCAAGTGTTAGAGGGCACTGAAAGTGCGTTTCGTGTAAGAAGTCTAGACAGTCAGCATTAAGAATTTATTTATCTTGGCAAATAAGTCTAACAATTTGAAAGGGCTTCGATGTAGAGGAATTAGAGAAAACATCTTTCCACCTAGAGCATCGTGGAGTCTGGAACGAACTGCACAAGATGGTAGTGGCGGCAGAAAACTATCTGTGTTACAAAGTACATGGACAAGCCCTTGATTTTCGACAACCTACAAGGAGTGGCATTGTAGGGTAGTGCACTTATTTCGCATCTCCAGCAACCCAGTTCAATCCTGACCTCTGCTTCTGTGTGGAGTTTGTACATTCTCCCTGTGACTGTGGGTGCTTTCTCCGGCTGCTCCAGTTACCTCACGTATCCCAAAGATGTTGTGGCTGGTCGGCAAGCTAGTGACTGTTCTGGTGTAGGTGGTGGGGAAGAGAATCACATGCGATAGAAGAGATTTCAGGGAAATGGATGGGCTAGATGGCGTCTTTTTATGTCATAGTGGAAAATATAACATGGTATAATATTAAATATGAAATAGCTCTTGAAGTGAACATTAATTGGATTGGTCTTGGTGGCTATTTTTGGTTGGCATGAGAATGATGGACCAAATGATCTTTCCGCAGTAAATTTCTCTGATTCTATGAGAGTTGTGTCGCTGAAACCTGGATCAGCAGTGACGAGATTTAATATAAATTAGCATAGTCTATAAATACTCTTCCAGAAGTAGTACTGATATTCTTGATAATTCACTCTAGAATATTAGTAAGTGGACACTTACGGTATAAGAAATTGTCTGCAATGCAGAGCTGGATTAAAGTTGATTGAATATTGCAGTGACATTTATGACAACAGGAATGTGCCGCAATAAGTCATTGAAACAGCCAGAATATGAAGGGGTGGTGAGATATAGTTTAGAAATGCAGTATAGAAACAGAAACTGTCCCTACAGCCCACTGAGTCCAAGCCGACCATGGATCAGCCGTTCACACCAGTTCTATGTTATGCCATTTTCTCATCCACACTTTAAAGCTGCACATCTGAATTTCTAGGCTGGTAAATGGACAAAAGGATACAGTACAATGGGATATAACTCCCCATCCCACTGTCTTTGGGAGTGTTGTGGAGGAAATTTGGTGACTGACCCGGGAGCAACCATTGTTCACTGTTGGGACAATCAGGTTGTCACTGTGCTATGTTGGACTGGGACACTTTTGAGTTACGTTTCATTGGACATCCACCACACAGCAACATTTCGCAGGATCTCTGGATGGCTGAGGATCATGACACCCAATCTTCACGATTGAGGTCTCAGTCTTCACTTCTCGAACAAGATTATTAGCTCTGTTCTACTTCCGTTCCGGATCTTCCTCAAGCATCCCAGTCCCAGGCCACCTACCTTCATAGCTGACCTATGCAAGGTCCAGGTCAAGTCTGAAGTATCTCTCTTGACTAACTCGAGAACTTTATTTTGATTCCGGACAGTGCTCTTTTGTTCATGAAAATATGTAGACCCCATTCAGAAGTTGAAGTTTGACAATTGGTTATGCTGCACAACAACCTTGACCACTGCACAGTGGCGCAGCGGTAGATTTGCTGCCTTACAGTGCTAGAGTCCTGGGTTCGATCCTGACTACGGGTGCTGTCTGTACAGTCTGTCTAGTTCTCCCTGTGACCGTTTTTCTCTGGGAGATCTGGTTCCCTCCCACACTCCATAGATCAAAAAGGTAAATTAGCTTTAGTAAGGTGTGGAAATGGTCCCCCCTGTGTGTAGGTGCGTGCATGGGGTGAATGCTGGTTGGCTTGCACTCAGTGGGCAGAAGGGCCTGTTTCCACACTGTAACTAAAGTCTAAAGTCTAAACTGGAACCCAAATTGGGGCGCATTAGAATTTCAAGACCATTTGTTTTGAGGGATTCATTCCTTGACCTGACTACATGGGACTATGAGTAATTTTGATTTTGTGTGATATTGTTTAGGGGTTATCCCATTTAGATCTCTCTCAGACTTTGAAATGTGACAGTCTCCATGTCCAGTCATCCCAGGTGAATCCCCATTACATGAGTTATTTGGCTGGCTCCTGGTATTCATTCAGCTGCGGGGCATCCAGTTTCTGCTTAGTGGATGTCCTCAGTGGTCTAATGAGGTCCTAAAAGCCTCAAAGGAGATTTTGGTGGGATAAGGCTGCATCCTATGGTTAGTTTTGGTGCCATACATACATTGGGGATCTGCATCTATCCATGTTCACAACATTATTCACATTCCTGAGGCAAAGAATGATGATTCATTTTTCTGGATTGAGTGATTTGAAAGAAGGTAGCTCAGTGATTATCACTAATTTATACTTTCAGTTCAAATTAAATTACAGTCATCCTGAAGTAAGTAAAATTCTGAGAAGAATTGTAAGAAGTGTCATTTCAGAAGGATTCAGCCACAATAAATAATAAGATGCACTGCGGTTAATTTTGGCGTTCAGCAACTTATAGATTGTGCTGGAGGTGTTTTAGTTATTGACCTAAATAGACGTCCATGTGTTTTTTGACTGTCCTAAAAAGCCTCCTAGAAATAATGGCTCATGGCTGCCACTTTCTATTTCACGCCTCTGAATAATGATTTGTAGTTCTGTCATATTGTTGTCCAGAGTTTGGAATGACTTTAAACCTGACAATAAATTTAGATTACCTCCACCCTGAAGCATTTGTAATTAGGATCAATCCTAATCCTGATCCTGATAGACCTTGAATTGAATTGAATTGAAAAGAGCATTGGAACAAAAGGTACGGCGGTTGGCGGTTTGAGTGTGGTACCAATTGGCCTTGAATTGAATAAATGGAGGAAGATAGTTAAAGGTCCAAAAGGTTTACCGCTGATTCGACAAACCCTAATGGACGTCAAATGCCTTAGGTAATTGATAGCTTTGAGTTTTCTATAAACCTAAGCGGGTGATGAAACCACTTCAAAACTCACGATCTAGTTCATTTTTATCTGCAACTCTCTTCTCAGTGAATTAAGATTGATCATGTCTCGCACCCAATTGTGCACTTGTGATGGATTATGAAGCAGCACTAAATCAATGTAGCATCATATAATGGCGGCTACCTGTAATGTTTTAGCTAATTTAATGGTATTCCATATAAAAAACATTGACCTCGAGATGACATTAAATTATTTATAAATAGTCAACATACTCCTTTGTGTTATTTGAATGCAGATATTAACCCTGTTTTAAACAGTCCAGTGCCTGTGTTAAGGACAGTAATACAGATGAAGTTTTAATTTATCACTGGCTAATATCTAGCAGTATAAATTAATTCTGGGTATGAGCGTGTATCATGGACCACAGATATAACATGCCTATGAAAAGCCAGCAGAAATATAGGTTCTAAGGTTACAAAGGTCTTTTATTGTCACATGTACCATTAAGGTACAGCGATATGCAAATTACCATACAGCCACACGAAAAAAAAAAAGCAACAAGACACACAACTGCACAAAAGGTAACATAAGCATCCACCACAGCGGATTCCCCACAATCCTCACTGTGATGGAAGGCAAAAAAGTCCAATCTTCTTCCTCTATATTCTCCTGCAGTCGGGGCAGACGAACCATCTGTCGGGGAGATTGAAGCTCCCGCAGCCGGTGGTCGATGCTCCCGCGTCGGGGCGATCGAAACTCCCGCGTCGGGGCGATCGAAACTCCCACGTTGGGGCAGTCGAAGCTCCTGCGGCTTGGAGCTCCTGATGTTGGTCTCTGACCAGAGACCACGAGCTCCGTGATGTTAAGTCCGCAAACACCCACAGTTGGAGCTCTGAGGTCGATCCCTGGCAAAGGGATCGCGGGCTCTGCGACCTTAAAATCCACTGGGACCCATGTGGAGCTCTCAAAAGTCGGCCTCCTGCAAAGGCCGCCAACTCCTCGATGTTTGGCTGCAGTGCGGACGGAGATACGATACGGAAAAAAATCCCATCTCCGTTGAGGTAAGAGATTCGAAATAGTTTCTCCCAATCCCCCTCCCCTCCCACCCCACCCCCCACTCCACACATAAAACAAGCTAAAGAACATTAAAAACATACATTTAACACATACTATTAAAATACAAAGAAGGAAGAGATAGACAGACTGTTGGCGAGGCAGCCATTGCTGGCACCACCTGGTATTTTCAAATAGCTTTCCATCTTCCAATATTTCATATTTATAGATATTTACAGATCCGTAGTGAACTCAGGATAAAAATTAATTCAAAGTCTTCTGCTAAAAAGTTTCTGTTTTTTACTTCTAAAATTCAAGTCCATGTTAATCCTATCAACTGAAATACAACAGTGGACTGCAATGCCCCTCCTCAAACATGATTAATGCTTGCGACTGAACATTAGCCTGTACCCCTTTATCTCCTCGGCTTCTCACAGCTAGAAGTGTGGAGCAAGAGAGTTAGCGTGATTGGGGAGGGTTGACTCACACTTCAACACGTATCTGTTCATTTTCAAATTAGGGTGGGAGTTTATTTTTCAAATTGCTTTAATCAGTTCTGCGCTGTTCTCTGCTATTCTACGGTCAATTTGTTAATTTTATAGGGTAGGAAGGAACTGCAGATACTGGTTTAAACCAAAGATAGACACAAAAAGCTGGAGTAACTCAGTGGGTCAGGCAGCATCTCTGGAGAAAAGGAATAGGTGATGTATCGGGTCAAGACCATTCTTCAGGCCGAGAAATAGGGGAAAAGGAAACGAGAGATACAGACGGTGATATCGAGAGGTATAGAACAAATGAATGAATAATTTTATGGTTTTTTGTTCTAAGATGTACATTGGGAGCTAACCTGAAAACAGAACAATTGAAGAGAAAGAACAGGCCACATGACCTCTTGTTCATGCACCCCCCATCTGTAAGATATGTCTGATCCTGTGGCCCATCCACTTCCCTGCTTGATCACGACACACCCTAAGTCCTACAATCTTCAAAAATCTATCAATCTTGCTCTTGAATTCTTGATGGCTGATCACCATTAGCTCACCTAGAGAATTCTCAGAGAGAATAAATTTCACTTCAACTCAATCCTTAAGGAGCAATCCCTAATCTTGATCAAAACGCAAACTTCAGACTGATGAAGGGTCACGACCCAGCACGTTGCTTGTCCATTCCCTCCTCAGATGCAACCTGACCCACTGAGTTACTCCAGCACTTTGCGTTTTGCTAGGAATGCAGCATCTGCAATTCCTTGTAGAATTCGCCTCCATCTTGATACTGTACAGGGTTGGCCATCAGGGATTAAAATGAGGAGGTTGGACAGTGTTGGGTGGAAGATATCTTCCTGGTTTTGAAATCTGCTCCATTCTGTCTGTGGATGACTGAGTACGTGTACTGATTCAGGACCAACCTGTGCTTCTCCTGCAGGTGAAATGGAAGAGCTGGAGAGCTTGTGGCTAACTGGCATCTGTCACAATGAGAAGAACGAAGTGATGAGCAGCCAGTTGGATATTGATAACATGGCGGGCGTATTTTACATGCTGGCCGCTGCCATGACACTGAGTCTGATCACCTTTGTGTGGGAGCATTGGTTCTACTGGAGCCTGAGGCACTGTTTCGTGGGAACTTGTACCGGGAAACCAGGACTCCTCTTCTCCATCAGCAGGGTGAGTGAGGAAAAATGTGGCTTTGCCTACTTCCGTTTGTTGCCTGAACTATTTAAATCTTCTTCCTTCCTATTTATCATTCCATTTTTTTAGATCTTTAAAATGTGTTCAGTTTTATGATCTAATAATGACGACGTCAATGCAATAATTGCACCTCATTGTAAAAATTACCATCAAAGGCTGAGCTGTTCTGTTGTCAAATTAAGTTATTTGTAATATAGTGTTATTAAAACAAGAACATTGGTTCTTCCACGTAGTGGGAGTAATTTTAACTTAGAGGAATGATGCAAATGGTGCGATATTTTACCTAACGCCCATTGTACACATTGTACAGTTTTCTTTTATACCATGGCTGGAAGTTAATTTCTTCCCAGAGGATCAATCAGACAACTAAACCAATTCATATGCCTCCCAATAAGACAGTACAGAAGTAAATAATGAATCCCTTAATGCCCCAGGTCCCTGACATAAGTATCTAATTAATGCAACACCTTTGCTCTTTCCTTCTAGCCCAGTATTTGTCCCTTCTTAAATTGTGGTCCACTCCCCATGTGAATATCTTTGTCAAATCTGCTTGCGTGTATCACCTTTTAAGGCAGCATATTCCGGCTCACTCTTTCTGCTTTATGTTCAAGTCATTTTAAAAAGACAAGACGTCAGATGTCTGTGCATCTATGTAACTTCTGCTCCACTAAGAATTTAAATGTGACTGCATCTGGCGGGACATATCAACAGATGGTTAGAATTTCAATTCTAGTTTTCATCACAAAATGTACTTAATAATAGCATCGACATATTGCACTTTGCCTGTGCAGTTCTCTTCACTGACTTCAATAGAATGAATTTCAGAAGATTACAGAGATGCAGCAGTGATAGTTTTATGTTGGATTTGGTGCATCAGGCTGGGCCTAAGTTTTGAGGCAAGCCAACGTTAGACCAAACCCCTCCATGTCCCACCTGTGACCGCACTTATCGGAAGCTGCAATGTGAGATGGGCTGTGTTTTGGAAGCTAGTGCTCGGCAAGACCTTTGCAAAGTAGATCGGGCACATGACTGGTAACTGAGCCTCAGGTGCTGGAGTCGTAGACCCTGTCCCCTAGACTATCCGGAAGTTTCTGATAGTTAAAGGCATTTAAAAACGGTTGAAATCGAATAAATATGTACAAAAAATAAAGCAGTATTTAAAAATAATATTAATAATAAACTGGATTAATCTCTTGCTGAGTCATTAAAAAAACAGGGTAGCATGGTGGCGTAGCGGTAGGATATTGCCTTACAGTGCCAGAGACCTGGGTTTGACCCTGATTACGTTTGCTTGTCTGTACAGAGTTTATACATTCTCCCCATGACCTGCGTGGGTTTTCTCTGAGATCCTCGGTTTCTTTCCACACTCCAGACGTACAGGTTTGTAAGTTAATTGGCTTGGTATAAAATGCAAATTGTTCCTAGTGTGTGTAGGATAGTGTAAGTGTGTGGGGATCGCTGGTTGGCACGGACTCAGTGGGCCGAAGGGCCTGTTTCCGTGCTGCATCTCTAAACTAAACTAAACTAAAAGGAACATACGAAGATTTAAACCAAAACACTTGCGAAGCTTGCTGTACTTTTTTACAATGGTTGGCTCTAATCGAAGGTCTGCATACACCAGCCATGTTGAAGATCCGGCTCCTCAGCTCCATCCTATCTGTCCGTGGTGAGGCGGAGCTTAGATACACAGACATCTAAGGTTCAGCATGTCGTTGAGGGCAGATCTTGCCCCAAATTAGGGGGCTCGCCCAGTGAACACATCTATGTTATTGTGTGTAAAGACCTTCCTGGAAATAATTGCTGTAAAATTTTCCAAAGAGACGACTGCAGTACTGAACAGAAATTAAACATGGAAGCATTTAAAACATTTCTCCATGTATGTTTTCCTTGGAACTACATGCTTAGTGACGAAGAAGTCATTAATAATGTCAAACATGTTTAGATGAAAACTCAGCTGTTCAAAAATGTCCCTCTTATTAAGTGGTTTGTACTGCTAATCATGGCATTACCATCACATTTTGCGGTGTATTTTGAATCTCAGATGTAATTTTAGTTGCCATGGTTGGCAGGCATTGTGTGGAGGACAGATACACCGAGACACACTATATATTGAAGATAAATACATCGAAAAAAAGTCCAGGAATTTAAGCACTCTGCAACCACCATGCAAAGCATCTGCTTTGGATATGTTTCATTTAGATTTGATTTTTTGAAAACTCCCAAAGAAAAATCCATAAGAATGTGTCACGAGGAA
Organism: Okamejei kenojei; assembly: GCA_035221665.1. Taxonomy (NCBI): domain Eukaryota; kingdom Metazoa; phylum Chordata; class Chondrichthyes; order Rajiformes; family Rajidae; genus Okamejei; species Okamejei kenojei. The sequence goes on along the minus strand of CM069152.1, from coordinate 35,862,412 downwards.
ACAATTGGATGGCTGTATTAATTAACATTGGGATTGTTGGTATTCCCAGAGAATTGGTTTACTGGGAGTGGTAAGGGTGCTTCATGTGAAACACTCACAGAGGAATCCGTCCATTTCTGGAGCAGTGCCAGAGATCAAATGAGTAGTTTGAATACTTAGTAAAGCTGCATTGCTTTATTTACTTAGCTAGTAACTGAGTTGTTTCCCTAATAAGCTTTTGATGACCCATTGTGCCACGTAGGAATTTACCTCCAATTGTTGGTTTCAAACTGGGTTATCGGGCGGATCAAAGCGAGTTTTGATGCATATTTGGGAAGAGTTACCACCTCCTTCCGAAATAATGCAAAGGTGATGAGATTTTCAGAATATTAAATCATGTAAAAGGAAAGGGTTTAGATGAAGGGTTAAATTATTCAGGAAAGCACCTGTGGCATATTGTGCAGTGTGTGTGGTAGGAAGTGTGGATTAAGAAGCGGATATGAAGTGAATTATCTCTGGATTCCATCTCCTGCAACATTGCCATTTGCTAAAGGGAGTGACTTTCTGTCTCTCCATGATGTTTCATGTCCATCCAATTGAATTTTTAAATTGAATACGTTATTGTCACATGTGACAAGTCACAGTGAAATTCTTTGCTTGCAAGACCAAGGAATGCAAATAGTCGCCACATAAAGGGCACTTACAAAGTTACAAAGTATCCCGCCCAAGGTCCCCCTTTGTTCTGCCGCCTCCCCTCCACCCCCTCCCTCCCCTCCCCCTCCTCCCCCCCCCCTCACGGCAGTCCCTCCATGCCGGGTCCTCCTTTGTTCACGGCGCCCCATCCTCCAACTCCCACGGCCTCTGCAGGAACTGAGTTGACCTTGTCCCTTTATGGCCACAGATTGAGAATTACTCTGAATCAGTAGTCAAGTGGGGTTTAGATTTTGGGCCAATTTGCTGGTTGGAACATGATTACGAATGTTATCCCAGGCCAGATGACAAAAGTAGGATTTGGGAGGAAATTGTGGCTTCAGTTTGCATCATCTATCTTTCTAATTTTCCCACATCATTTTGATTTGTTTAGACATGGGTGGATACGGTGATTGAGACATAATGTGTTTAGAATGATCCTAAAGATGAATGAAGTTGTTCCCAAGAAAATAAGTACTTAATTCATAGGACAATTATATGAAGAGGTTTAACTACACTAACCTTTATTCGATGGAGATGAACTGATTACAGGAGGCTCAGTTCTTCATAAGGTATTCCCATAATGTTTGATTAATTATAAAACCTTCACATACCCGAGGATATAGATAACCCAACTTCACATCTGTTTTATTCTCTATTCACTTAATGAATTAACATTTGAATTCAGAGATATGTTCCCATTGTCGCAAACCAGCACATTAAAGTAATAGGTCAAAAACCTTCTCAGCCCACTTCATGCCGTCTTGGGTATCAACTAGTGAATGAAGTGTTTGTAGAGAAACCTTTTTGGACCAATGACCACTGATCGATTAGGTTTAAGATAGTTATGGGTAGGGACGGAGAGGGCCCACGTCTTAAAAATGCTAAATTGGGGTAAGGCCAACTTTGAGGGTATGAGAGAAAGTCTTGCTCAAGTTGATTAGAGCAGGTTATTTGAGGGGATAAAAACATCAGCCAAGTGAGATGTTTTTAAAAATGTGCTGACAAAAGCTCAGAATATGCATGTCCTTGTTAGAGTGTAGGACAAGGCAGGCAAACGTAAGGAAGCTTGGCTGACAAAGGGAAATTGAGGCTTTGATCAAGAATATTACTGGACAGTAATAACACCTACATCAGGTTGCTATTCATTGACTTCAGCTCCGCCTTTAACACTGTCATACCCGCTAGCTTGATCACCAAACTCAGCGGTCTTGGCATCTCCACTTCCCTCTGCAATTGGACACTGGATTTCCTCACTAACAGACCACGGTCTGTTAGGGTCAACAACCTCACCTCCTCCACTATAACACTGAACACCGGCGTGCCACAGGGCTGTGTGCTCAGCCCTCTCCTCTACTCCCTCTTCACCCATGACTGCATCCCTAAGCATGGCTCCAACGCCATCATAAAATTTGCTGACGACACCACGGTGGTAGGACTGATCAGTGACAACGACGAGTCAGCCTACAGGGAGGAGGTCCAGCCCCTGACAACCTGCTGTGAAAACAATAACCTCGTCCTCAACTCCCAGAAGACGAAGGAAATCATTGTTGACTTTAGAAAGAACAGAGGGGGCAGACACACCCCCATCCATATAAACGGGACTGAGGTGGAGCGGGTCTCCAACTACAAATTCCTCGGGGTACACATCTCGGAGGATCTGTCCTGGTCCCTCAACACCTCCAAGCTGATCAAAAAGGCGCAGCAGCGCCTTTACTTCCTGAGGAGGCTCAAAAAAGCCCACCTGTCCCCCCAGATCCTGACCAACTTTTACCGTTGTACCATCGAAAGCATCCTGACCACCTGCTTTACGGTATGGTACAGCAGTTGCACCGTAGCAGATAGGAAGGCACTACAACGGGTGGTGAAAACCGCCCAGTACATTATCGGTGCCCCGCTCCCTGCCATGGATGCCCTCCACCGAAAACGGTGTCTGAGACGGGCCGGGAAGATCATCAAAGACCCCTCCCACCCTAACCATGGACTGTTTGCCCTCCTACCATCAGGGAGGCGGTACAGGAGCCTCAGGTCCCGCACCAGTAGGATGAGGAACAGCTTCTACAACAACACCATCACACTGCTGAACTCGGAGTCCCGCCGATAGATTTCTCCAGTCTCTCCGTCCACATTGTCTGCATTCTGTATCTATTTATATATTGCTATTACTACGAAACTGACGCTAAACTGCATTTCATTGTACCCATACTTGTATCTGTGCAATGACATTAAAGTTGAATTGAATTGAATAAGGAGGCATAGGACAGGTATAGGAGCTGGGATCAAGGGCATCCCTGGAAGATTTTGGGAACAAAGGAGCAAACTAAAAAAGGAAATCAGGAGGGCAAAAAGGGGTCAGGAGATAGGATTAAGGACAATCCTAAGATATTTTATCAATACATAAAGGGAAAAAGGGTAACGAGAGAGAGTGTTCCCACCCCCCCCCCCCTCAGGAATCGACCAGTACTGGAAGGATAGTTTTAAGATGAATGAACCACTACGGAAAATGCTGAAATAATTGTGCACACTTACATTGTTTGCTTTTAATAATTATAATGCCACCCAAGTCCTGTCTATGATCTCTTACAATTTAGTTGTCCTTTGGTCCTGAAAATTAAGTCCAATAACAGCTATGAAAGCAATAACAAAGGCATGGTAAAGTGTATGATCTGCCAGAAAGTTATTATTCTGCTATTTAAGAATATAAAGCACAGACTGAATTGGAGGATAATATAATGATGGTCAATTCCAGCTTGATGGGATAGCAAATATATATTTGGTTTCTAATGAAGATCTGATTTAGGCGTTAAAAAATAATGTCAACAAATAGTATGTGCTTGCATTCTAAAGGGCCTGTCCCACTTTCACGACCTAATTCACGACCTCTGTCGAGTTTGCCCTTGACTCATACTCACAGCATGGTCGTCACGAAGTCTTAGGAGGTCATAGGAGGTCGTAGGGAGGTCGTAGCAGGCCGTGATGCTAGTTGTAGGTACTCGTGGCATCAAGTAGGCCGGGGCGTTTTTTCAACAGGATGAAAAATGTCCACAAGTAAAAAAGGTTGTGAATTAGGTCGTGAAAGTGGGACAGGCCCTTAAGGATTCCACATTAGAAATGTGGCAATATTACACATGTATCCATTGGTTGACATGTATTTTGGAATGTCTTGAGGCTGGGAAAGGTTTCTTTCTGTTTGATATTATCATTATTTTATATAGTGCATTTTAAGACTTATGTTTGTAAGAAAATTATGTTTTCCACAATAATTAAAAAAAAATCAGAACTTAAAATAAGTTGGTTAGATAGACAGAAGGATAAAAAAATCGTATATGAATGCGGGTGCAATATCTTTTAATAATATTGTCACCAATTGTCTATAACTTTATCCCTGGTTGATAGCACTAAACCAATTATATTTTAACATCTGTGTATAATAGTCTTCCTCCAAAATGCATTCTATTGAATTAAATGGATTGCGTTTTGGAAGCAGGATAGAATATGTTGAATGGTGTGCTTAGTGCTATCAAATGTGGATGAATTTGTCACAATGCCTTATGTACAGAGGTATCTAGCATCCTTTTAAATAATGAGCTTAAAGGCAACAATGTTTTGAGTCCGTGGGCTTTTAATTCTTGTTTCAGTTTAATTTTATTTCTGGTATTTACGGCACAAAGGAAGTTTCAAGCAAATAAGATAAATTTTAATGTCATGTTGCGAATAAATTATCAGCTCCCGGCATTAATACTCATTGATAACTCTGTTAATTAGAAACGACAGGGAAAAGTGATCTCATCCACAATCGATTCATTTGGCTAGATCACCACAAATTATTTTAATTGTGTAATAGATGGTTAACCAAAAAAATAATAATAAACAAGTTCATAAAGACTGTGAATACACCAACAGCTTTGATTGCTAATAATACAAAGACAAAATACAAAGTCTTATTATTTTCTGCGTTCCTTAATATGAATGGGCTACTTTCCAGCCATTGAAATCTAACAGATTTATTCCCTTTGACTAGATGTTTGACATACTTTGGATAACAATATTTTCATCATAGCACCCAAGGAGGGAGCGAGTTTAAAACTAAAGGTATAGTTGTATGAGTCAACAGTTTAAGGCAGAAATAAAGAATCTTTTCTCGTGGGGAATCATGAATCTTTGGCATTCTCGCGAGCTGTGTCATTGAATAATTTCAGGGCTGATATTGGTACAACTTTGGGGAGATGAGGGCTTGGGAGAACAAGCAGGAATGTGATATTGAGCCAATGCTCGGGCCCGCTGTGAAGCGACTGAATGGCAGCATAGGCTTGAGGGACTATGTGGCCTTCTGCTGCTCCTGTCCCTGGCCCTTTTATGTTCTTCTGGTTGAAAGGAGCAATGTCAAACAGCATATCTCACAGCCTCATAAAGAAATATGAGAGCAGGGGGGAATGGGTCTTGCACGGAAAAGCGGAAGTTTAAGGGGGAAGAGTTCCAGAGCTGAGGTCCATGGAGTTGAACACACTCAAACCGTTGGCTGAGGGATGAAGATTGGAGATGTGCTAGTGATTAAAATGAAAGGAGTTCAGAAAAAGAATTATTTGCCTGGAGGAAATCACACAGACAGTGAGGAATTTGAAGACAAGGATGAATGTTTTAGAACTGAAGCATTGGTTAATCGGGCGCCAGCGTTATGCATCAAGTACACGGGTGACAGACGCAGGGACTTGATGTGATTTAGCCCAGCAGAGACTAGCGCTTCAGTGATAGCAATTTAACTGTTTGGTAGAACATTCATTATTATTATTGTTCAGCTTGGTTGGTCTCTTGGAGAGCACATTACTGAAAAAGGGTTAAAGGCAATCTAAGATGGAAGTAGAAAGTCTGTAAAGGGCCTATCCCACTTAGACGATTTTTGAGGCGACTACAGGCGACTAGGCTGTCGCCACATGGTCGCCGGGGTGTTGCCTGTATAGTTGTGAGTAGTCTCCTCAGTCGCCCAAAGAGACATAACGTTTTTCTGGTCGCTGCTGGATTTTGAAATGTTCAACATTTTTCGGCGACAGTGGGCTTGACGCCCCTGACCGTAGCTTGACTTCCCCTGACGTACGTGCTGTCGTAGATTGTCGCCAGGATGATGTAGGTTGTCGCCAGGTGATGTAGGTTGTTGCCGGTGCTGACTTCGGTGAATTCCATTGGCAACTACCTACGTCAACCTACGTCAACCGGCGACAGGTACCGGTGACTGAATTGTCTAAAGTTGTCTTCAGTTGTCGCTGACAGTGTCATAGTTTGTCGTAGCTTGTCACGGGTGGATGTGGGTTGTCGTAGGTGTGGTCGTAGGTGGGCGTCCTAATGGGTCCCCGGTTGTCGGAAGCTTGCCGTAGCTTGACATCGACTAGGTGGTAGGTTGTTGTAGCTTGTCGTAAAGATTGTCGTAGTCATTGTCATAGGGGGGTCCAGTCGCCGGTTTTTCGGCAACCTGCTACGACTATGACAACCGCCAGCAGTCGCCGAAAAAATCTCCTAAATGGGACAGGCCCATTAAGTATGTAGTAGAGCATTCAACAGCCCACCATTTCCACCATCTGGACCTCACCCCTCAATGCACCACCACCTGTATCATCCACCTCCCCAAAGAAAAGGCAGTGATGCCTTTTGTCAGAATGAAAAGAAAACTGAGTAGCCCTTTCATTAAATGTACAAATAAATAAACTAAGGAGGAAACAAGAAAAGATCATCAAAAAGTTATGATCATGTCAGTTCAGTTCAGTTCAGTTTAGTTTATTGTCACGTGTACTGAGGTGAAGTGAAAAGCCTTTGTTGTGTACTAACCAGCCAGCAGAAAGACAATAGATTATTTGAATCGAACCATTCACAGTGTACAAATACACGATAAGGGAATAATGTTTAGTGCACGATAAAGCCAGTATAGTCCGATCAAAGATAGTTCAAAGGCTTTGTGGTCGGTAGTAGTTCAGGACTGCTCTCTAGTTGTGGTAGGATGGTTCAGTTGCCTGATAACAGCTGGGAAGAAACTATCCCTGAATGTGGAGGTGTGCGTTTTCACACTTCTATACCATTTGCCCAATGGGTGAGGGGAGAAGAGGAAGTGGCCAGGGTGTGACTTGACCTTGAATATGCTGCTGGCCTTGCCGAGGCAGCGTGAAGTATAAATGGAAGTTGGTTTGTGTGATGGTCTGGGCTACGGCTGCAATTTCTTGCGGTTTTGGAGGGAGCTGTTCCCAAACCAAGCAGAGATGCATCCCGATAAAATGCTTCCTCTGGGGTGCAAATTAATCGTGGGCAATGGTACTAATGGACAATTTTTTCTACCGGCCGAAACCCTTACTTAACATTCAGTTTGACTGAATCTGTGATTCTGAATATCAGCCACAGCATTTAACTGAAAACATCCTGCTGATGTCCATCGGACATGCATTGTAGAAGTCACTACACGACCATTAAAGGGAGATATAAGGAACTGCAGTTCCTGGTTAACCAAAAAAAAAAAAACACATTTTGAGTCAGGACCCTTTACAAAATGTCGCCTATCCATGTCCTCCAAAGATGCTGTCTCATCTGCTGAGTTAAGCCCCTGTCCCACTTTCACAACCTAAATCGTGGCCTTAAACGACCTAAAAAAATAAATCAAGGTCGCGGTAACCTACAACCTCCTACGACCTTCCACGACTATGTGTACGACCTCCAACGACTATGTTGAAGACCTCCCACGACTATGAAGAAGACCTCCTTCGACCTCCTTCGACTATGTTGAAGACTGGCTTCGACCATGTACGTTTTACGGCTGTTTGCAGTAGCCCTTTTGCTTCAGCAGCCTTTTAAGAAAAGCAGAAGGGGAAGAGCAAGGGTGAAGAGGAAGCACAAGAAGAGGTCTCAGGGTGAATGGAGATGATGTGATGGACTGTCCCAATACACCAGATGACTGGAAGAGAGTGGCGCTGGGCTTTGACAAAAGATGGAACTTTAAGCACACGTGTGGGGCAGTGGATGGCAAGCATGCTGTTATTGTCCCTGTCCCTGTACCCCTCATTTTCCTTTACGCACAGGATGGCATTCTGCTGGAACCATTCCTCAAGGTCCCCCTCCTGCTGCCTGGTGAAGGTGTAGGGCATAACCTTCATCCAGCCTTCCCTCACCACCAATGGGGCATCTGCCTCTGATGCTGTGTCAGACACAGGAGAACGGGCTGCTTTGCTGCCTTCAAATGAAGCAGTGAAGGATGGGGTGGTGGTGGGAACATATACTAGCTGCCTGGTCTCCTCCTCCAGGGGTCTCTCATGCAGGGCTACCTCCTCCTGCACTATCAAGTTCCTGTGGCATCACCTCCTGCCACTCCTCTTCTTGGGTGGCCAGCTTTTTTGAGGGTTGTGCCCTCCCCCTGCGCTGCTGCCTTTTTGGTGCCATCTCTAAAACACAAGTTTCCTCTCCAAAAAACTCTCCAGCTATGAATGAACATGCCTTGGAGTGACAGAGGTGACGTTCTGCTGTTTAAATAACCTTTTTTTTTTCTACTAACCTTTTTTTCATCCCGGAGCTATTTTCTTCGACTGCCTCCGACCACCTACAACTACCTACAACTACTTACCACTAGCATCACGGCCTACTACGACCTACCTACGAGTAAAAAGTATCGATTTTTTCCAAGCCGAACTTTTTTTTTACTCGTGGACATTTTTTATCAGGCTAGAAAAAACGCCGCGACCTACTTGATACCACGAGCACGCGGAGACCACTCACGAGCATGAGGAAGATCTCCTACGACTTTGTGGCGACCATGTTGCGAGTATGAGGCGAGGGCAAACTCGGCAGAGGTCGTGAAAGTGGGACAGGGGCTTAACTCAAGCATTTTGTGTTTTTGTAAAATTTGGGAAAGCTGGTCACCAATCTTGCTAGCTTCTTCATAATTAACGAAGTATGCTACAAAAATATACACCCTTTATTGCTAAGTGGCTGCTTCTTCCCAGCCCTCCCTTTTAACGTCAAAGGCCTCTGGTCTTTTGAATTTGGTCGCTTCAATAGATTTCCCCTCCTCCCAATCAATGAGATACTTACTGTATCTGTCACTCACACACGCTTCCAGCTCTCCAGCACCCTGACTACATAAAGATATAAACTCCTCATGAATTTTTGAAGGGTCGCTTGTGATATGGGTTTGATTAAACGGATCTCAGTTTATTAAAGATTTGCAAGCCTGATGCTGGAGACTGCATATGCTTAGCACTATTCTGTACGCTGAATATTCTCATATGCAGGATAGATCTTGCCCCATGAAAAACAACTTTTGCTGTCAGTCCCTGGGGAAATCTAACTGAGCATTTGGTATTACTTCACTGCAGGACAGGACCCTAAATTTACACGGCACATTCTATGAGAACAGAAATTAAAACAGCAGTGTGTTAGAGAAGGCATGTGTTTTAAAGGTTAATTTCACAGGAGAATCTGTTTCAATAAATCTATAAAAGGAAAATGGACGAAAAGTAATCCAGACTACGAGGGTAAGCTTAACATAAGAAAAACGTACAGATTTCTCACGGTGACTGTCTCCACCAATGCATACTGCAGTAAACATTATTGCAACCACACAGAGAGCAGTCTGACACAGGATACGGTCTTAAAATGGTAAAACCTTAAAACACCAGTGATTGTTCATCATAAATATTATGACACATACTTTACTGGGATACAAGCATTAAGCAATTTGCAGCTGATAAGTCTTTAATATTCTGCATTTAGGATATGTGAGGCTTGTATAGAAGAGATTTAACAGGTCTTGCTGAGTATAGCTGTGGTGCAAGTCTTTATAAACAAAACTGTAATGCTGGAAACAAAATGCCTACTGCAGGCATTTGGATTTATGCTCATTTTATTTTACATCTTGTTTTTTTCACTTTTGGCATGTATCATGGAGTTAGCAAGTCAAAACATTGAATCTAGCATTGTAAGCAAGGATAGATCTCTACCCTTCACAATGCGGTGACAGAGCCAATGATTCATAGAAGAAGCAAGACAATTATCTTTATTGCTTTTGGCAAAGTATAATGGTGAATGATGTTATGTTACTGGTGCAGGATCATAAGCCTCCATTGATCTTCTCGTGCACTTAAGTTTAATCAACCAATTATTTGTCTAGTGTGCATTTACTCTGACAGACTAGACAGCAAAGTTATTACGAAAAGTGAACTAGCCATTATATCAGATATTTATGTGTGGTTTTATGCTGAATCCTCTCCATGGAAGTTGTTTCATTAGCATTCATCAAAGGGAAGGTGGATGAGAGTGGCTGCATATATTAAACTCTATGATTCTCCCAAAGTTAATTTAAGATGCTCTATACTGCAGTGGGAAAAGGAAGAAATATTTAGACTTATATTGCCCCTTTCATAATCTCAGGACAGAGGACATCCCAAGCCCAGACTTGTATTCAACAGTAAAACACCATGGATTTAACTTTTTTTTACTGAAGAATGGTAATCCAGCAGATTAATATTGCGTCACAGTTCTCCATTTATGTATACACAAATGCACCCTTACCACAACAATTTGCAATTGCTATACAAAGTGCTGGAGTAACTCAATGGGTCAGGCAGTATCTCTGTAGAACATGGATAGGTGACGTTTCGGGTCGAGACCGTTCTTCAGACTGCTTATACACTCCATGAGTGCTCACATGAATGTATTGAACTGCTTCACTTGAACCCATTCATTTCTAGTGACAGAAGAAACTTTCCATAAATGAATTTAAAATCTATCGTTGTTACCCACTTTATCAACCTTTCAAAATCCAACAACACATGTGAGGTATAGGATCTTGGTGAAGAGGTTAACTCAAGCTCTCAACCTTGTTCGTAGAATCCTAATTTTACAACATGCTTTTTTGAACAATTTATCTTGCTCAACAAATTACTTGGATTTGTTTTCTTCTTTAATAATTTTGTAAATTTAAGTTAGGTTTGTATCAAGATTCCTCTTCACTTCTTGAGAAGCTAACCTCCGACAATTGCCCTTCATAACTTAATCTTTTGCTACTTAAATCTATGGGGTATTTCACCCATGATGAAGGATGGTTGTCAAATCTGCTCATCAGACGTGGCTATCCCTCAAGATCGAGGATGATGGTCTGCGTTCCATTGCTTTTATGGACTCTCAGGTGGCTTATGAGTCCAATCCTGGCTTTGAAAGTTCTTTGACATTCTGGACAGGCAATTCCAGATGGCAGATCGGGCTTTGGTTGTTGCTGCCTCTCTTTTCATTTTCTTCTCCTTTCTTCTAATTCTGTGCATCTGTTGGCTTCGAAGGTTGCTGTTCCTTCTTGGATGATGGTTCGCCAGAGTTTCCTGTCCTTGGCATTGGTTTCCCAATTATCAACGTCGATGTCGATTTCACATTTCTTCATGCTGGCTTTTAAGGCGTCTTTGAATCTCTTCTTTTGTCCGCCTCTTTTACCTTTGCCTTCTTTTAGCTGGGAGTAGAAGGTTTGCTATTGATAATGGTTTGCTAAAGGTCTGCTATTGATAATGCCAATCTCTGCTCCAACATATAATGTGATCATCAGTTTGTGTTACGCTGATTCCTGCTCTGTGTGGATCTGCAATTATAATGTTAGTGGGAGAGTCGAGGACCAGAGGGCGCAGCCTCAGAATAAAAGGACGTGCCTTTAAAAGGGAGATGAAGAGGAATTTCTTTAGCCAGAGGGTGGTAAATCTGTGGAATTCATTGCCACAGATGGTGGTGCAGGCCGTCATTGGGTATTTTTAAAGCAGAGTTTAATAGGTTCTTGATTAGTGAGGGCATCACAGGTTACGGGGAGAAGTCAGGAGAATGGCGCTGAGAGGGAAACATAGATCATCCATGATCGAATGGTGGAGCAGACTCGATGGTCTTAGTTAGTTAGCATATTTTATGCTGACTTGTCGTACAGGACTGGAACTCGTTAAATTTAGACAATAGTGAGTGTACATGGTCCACTAGGTATTAAAGACAAGAATATGCATGGTAATGGGAAACCAGACTGGAAGTTGAACCTTCCAAATGTGCTCTCTGTCCAGGGATTTTACTACACATGTAATTTTTATAATTCATGCCGAGTCAATTATATCTCACCCAACTGTTGATTATCACTTGCAAAATAGTAGTGATTACACATCTGTTAATCTGCAATATGAATATCATTGTGCATCATCAGCAGCTTGAAGCATATTAGCTCTACATTTATCGTGACAGCTACAAATGGCACCAAAAAAAACAAGCACCTTCAAAATTTAATTAAACAAATTAAAATTACAAATACTCCGGAATGATTTTGAGACAGTGACCTCTGATCTGGCATCAGATGAAAGTCATGGACTGCCACAATATCCCCCAATGCTTACTACGCCATCTGTACACCCTGTTATCCTGCCTGCGTTTTCATAATAGTAAGATACTGCCATTTCAGTATCATTTAAAGTTTGTTATTTGAGTATCTTATTCTTCAGGTTTGAAGTTTTGTCAATAATTACAACAGAGCTTAAAGGCTGACAAGTTTTAAGATTGAAATAAATCAATTGGATTTAGAGCCATGAACTAAATGATGGACAAGATCTTGATCAAATTCCTCAGACTCTATAAAAGTTTCATTAGTTAGCATCTTCTCCCAACAAATGTATGATGCTATCACTTGTCCCAATACAGGGCTTGCTCCCCCGAATCTGAATGATAACTTGGCTGTTAAATAACGGCAGTGGGCCACCTTTTCCAGTACTGGACTGATTATATCGCTTCTCTCAATACCTATATGATGACATTATCAAGACAAAATGGCTTGATCTGACTTGGCACATTAGGATCACTCAAATTATGATAATTAAAGTGGCAGCAGCAAGGGAAGGTCCAAGTCTTCCTCATTTCTTACCCATCGATTCTCCAAGCTTACTCGTATAATTTAACCATTAATAAAATCATCAGATGATTTTATATCTTTGACTAGCAAATATTACAGTGGCAGTTCCTTTAACTGAAAAGATGATTGAGAGTGGTGGGAAGGGAGGGGGGGTGGGGGAAGAGAAGTTTACAAGTGGCTCCCATGTTACGGGCTTTCACCCTTAATCTATTCCCAAACTCCCACCAGAGTATGGCAAAACTGTACTTTAAAGCATCTGTCCACGTGACCTTGGGTTGGAGATGGAGGAACCACCATCCCAATGGCCCGACGATCTAATTCATAAATCGTATGCCCCCCCCCCACGGTATCGATTAACTAAAATAAAAATTTACGACATTTGTTGTTTCTTCCACATAAGCCTTGTCCATTCCCTGTTGGCCTTAGCTCTTAAATAATTATGGTGGGGCATATTGTCATCGCTAATAAAATGGTTTAAAGAAAAATATCCTGTAGGAATGCATTTCCATTTATAATATGGGATCCAATGGGAAAAGTGGTTCACGTTAGAGAAAATCGCAATTGAATTGAATTGAATTGAATTTCCTTTATTGTCATTCTGACCTTTCGGTCTGAATGAAATTTTGTTACCTTGCAGTCATAACATATAATAAAAAACAAAACACACAATAAACACATATTTAACATCCACCACAGTGAGTTCACCAGGCACCTCCTCACTGTGGTAGAAGGCAAAAGTCTTAAAGTCTTTGTCTTCTTCCCTCCTTGATCTCCCTCTGCGCTGAGGCGATCTAGGCCTCCGATGTTATCGTCCACTAGGCCCGCGGCTGAGCCTCCGATGCCGGGCTGCCGCCACTGCTCTGAAGCAGGGTCCACCGCTGGAACGCTGGAGCCCCGCAGCTCTGAAGCCGGGTCGCCGCTGGAACGCTGGAGCCCCGCAGCTCTGAAGCCGGGTCGCCGCTGGAACGCTGGAGCCCCGCAGCTCTGAAGCCGGGTCGCCGCTGGAACGCTGGAGCCCCGCAGCTCTGAAGCCGGGTCGCCGCTGGAACGCTGGAGAACCGCAGCTCTTAAGCCGGGTCGCCGCTGGAACGCTGGAGCCCCGCAGCTCTGAAGCCGGGCCGCCGCTGGAGCACTGCAGCTCTGAAGCCGGGTCACCGCTGGAGCACCGCAGCTCTGAAGCCGTGGACTGTTTGCCCTCCTACCATCAGGGAGTCGGTACAGGAGCCTCAGTTCCCACACTAGTAGGCTGAGGAACAGCTTCTACAACAACACCATCACACTGCTGAACTCGGAGTCAGGGCAGTTTGCTCAGAACGCAACCCCTGCCTTGATATATACTTCAGAAAATGTTTGAGGATGCGTTTCATTGCCTGTAGTGGAATAATTAAGGATAAACCCAATGGCCTCTGAGAGATATGTGCCAAAAAGGATACCTGTCAATACCCAAGTCACATCCTTGGAATGTGGCATGGAAAACATCCAGCCTCAACTCTAAGGATGCAGAGAGCAGCACCATGCTGATTTCCTAGTTTCCGCATTATAAATTCTCTCATTCGCCTGCTCCCTCTAGTGGAATATCATGCACTATGAATAAATATTATTCTTTCCAAGTGAGATTTCAAAGGAAATAGTGATCGAGTATTCTTTTAAATTGGAAATGTTCATGTCCAAATATTATTATTCAGTTATTGACTGATAATGGGGAAGCAGCCATGTTTTAATTCTGATTCCAAAATGCATAATTGAGTGAGGCATAATCATTTACAGATTGTAGGTATAAAATATTGTAAGATGGTTGACATGTTAAGATTCAAGAGCATTTATTTGTCATTTGCACTGGATATGAACCGGAACAATGAAAGTCTTGCTTGCTGCGGCTTTACAGGTACATTAGATGCAACAACAACACGATTAAATGTACAGTAGATGTTACGTTATTTGAAATAAACCCAACCTTGATAATGCAAAATCCAAAGTGCAAAGAGCAACCACGGTAGTGCAAAGTCCATAGTGGTTTGGTGCTGAGGAACAGTCGTGGTCAGTGTAATGCAGGATGGTCCAAGAACCTGAAGTTGATGGGAAGATGCTGGTCTCAAACCTGGAGGTGATGGTTCTCAGGCTCCTATAGTTTCTTCCCAATAGTGGCAGCGGGAAGAGAGCAATGACTCAAGGTGGTGTTGGGTCATTGTTTATATTACCTGCCTTCTTGAGGCAATTTTGCCCGTAGATCTCTTCAATGGTGGGGTGTCAATACCTGTGAGGGATTGGCAGTGCCCACCACTTTCTACAGCCTCCGTCATTCTTGAGCTTTTGAATTTCCGAACTAGGTTGTGACGCAACCAGTTGGGTCTCCTGAAATTTGCTAAGAGTTTTTCTTGTTGAACCTTCTCAAACATCTGAGGAAGTAGAAATTTTGTATTGTTCATGTATTTTGATAGATTCTCATGTGTTTCTCAGCTCTGTGAAAACGGTTATTAGATTCCTTGTTGACATTGTTGGTTAAACACTGCAGAAACACTGAGGACATTTAGCTTAAGACCTTCATGCAGACTCTGCTAATTTATTTCCCCTGCCTTTTTGTTTTACAGGGAATATGGAGCTGCATACATGGTGTGTCCAACGAGGAGAAGAAGAAGTCTCCCAACCTGGATTTAAACAGTCCTCAAACAAATATACTGAGACTGTTTAATACAGCAAAACCAATGGCCAATATATCAAACCTTAACGCTTCAAGAGCAAACTCGCCAAAAATAACTTCCAATTTTATCCAGAGAGGATCACTAATACTGGATGTGGTTGATCAAAAGGGGAATTTCCTGTATTCTGGCAACAGGCCCTACCAACCCAAGGAGGGGGCCCTCAATGACAACACCGGTGAAATGTTAACCTTCAACGTGACCCGTCAGAAAGACAACCGCAATAATTATATCCTCCAAGGGCAGCATCCGTTGACTCTGAACGACGCAAATCCAAACACCGTTGAGGTAACAGTAAGCTCAGAGACTCCAAAACTCAACTCCAGGCCCAGGCAGTTATGGAAAAAGTCTGTTGAAACCTTGCGGCAGAATCCGGCAACAGTGGTGGAAAGTGTCAATGTGGAGCCCAAGCAACCTGTGAAAAACCAGAGGTACCTACCGGAAGAAGTGGGGCATTCGGACATGTCTGACTGCTCCAGCCGTACAGTTTCCCACAAGGACCCTGATAACAACCAAAAACACCACAAGCATAAGGAAACCTTCAAAAAGAAATCTATGATGGCCAAATATCCTCGAGATTGCAGTGAGATAGAACTCTCCTACCTTAAAGCTAAAGAAGGGCATCAACACCATCGTGAGAAAGTCTACACCATTGATTCTGACAGGGAGTCCAATTATCACTCAGATCACCATCATTACTGCGAAGACATGGCAATTCCTGAGGACTTGGACTACCCTCCGGTGTACCACGATCAGAACGAAAACTACAGGAAACAGGAAGCGGTCCTGCACCTAAATAGGACTCCTCAGCATAATGAGGACAGTCTTACCAATGCTGAGAACAAATACAGCCTGTACAATAAGCACTACAGCTTGAAGGAGAAAAATATCTCCCCAGTAGAGTACGGTGATAGGTACAAGCAGCCCACTGCACACTGCAGAAGCTGCCTTTCCAAGCTGCCTAACTATACCACACACTATTCCGTTAGGTCTCCGTACAACAGGTGCGACGCCTGTGTGCACACAGCAAACTTGTATGACATCAGTGAAGATCACATGTTACAAGAGCCAGTAAGCCCCATGTGCCCTGAAGAATCCTTTGCCCATCACTGGGCACCTTCCGATGTCTCGAACATGCAGAGAGTGAACAGGCTGAGGATTAGCAGGCAGCACTCCTTTGACAATATCCTTGAGAAGTCTAAGGAAATGGATCTGGGAAGACCTGCCCGCAGTGTGAGCCTGAAAGAAAAGGACAGATTTCAGGATGACCCTTATGCACAGGTGTTCAATATTAAACCAGAGAAGTTCTTTAGCACAAAGGTTTCCGTTTTTGACCACAATCTGGAAGAAAGCAAGCGGAGTAAGTCATTGTATCCAGAACACGTCTCTGACAATCCATTCTGGCACTCCTATCGCGAAGATCAGCATCTGGTCCATGGACGAAGATCTTCTGACATATATAAACAGTCGGCTGCATCAAAGGCACGCTACGATAATCACTTTAGATCATCTGTTAAGTCGACAACATCATTCTGCTCCAGAGATGGACGAGTTCCTAATGATGTGTACATATCAGAACATATTATGCCTTATGTATCAAGCAGGAATAGTATTTACTGTGCTCCCAGGGTTTTGAATTCTTCCAGCAATAGACGTGTCTACAAAAAAATTCCTAGTATTGAATCAGATGTTTGACTCATCATTTGTTTGTCTAATTCTATGTTAATGCTATTCATTTGTTGTAGCTAATGATGTACATAGTTGCCAACATATTGAAGTAGGAACTTAGGAGACATTAAGGGGCAGCTTTGCCAGATAGTCGTTGCTAACATTGTCTTCTTTCTCCTATTTTCTGATAGATAGGGCTGACTGGCCTTTCCTACTATCTGATGGCAAAGGAGCAACAGAAAAGAGATACATGTTGATGATCATACCAACTGGTTAGCTTTGCTGCAAGTGAAGACTACATAGAATGACCTAGTGGAATTATTGCCTCCCTTTTACGGTGCACTAATCTATAAGAGACCACACTAGGCAGTCCTTTGAATCTTAGGAGAACACTGGTTCTGTAAAATAAGAAAGAAATAGATGACAAGCTCAATATTACTGTGTAAATGTAGGGAGTTGGCAACTATGCTATTATATGTACTCCAGATTTGTGATTGCTGAAATCTTTAAATTCAACTGTTTCCCAAAGTGAAACCCTGAGCTAAAGCAGCTAATGGCATCCTTTAGAAACACTGAGATCAAGTGGGTCCTCTAGTAGAGTCATAATCTTTTTTCTTTGGAAAATAATAAAATTCCTGAGTGCATAGCTCATCTTGTACAGCCAACCTTTGCAATTGTGCAAACCCACCCTCGGGAATACGGCCCGATGAGCATCAGTCAGACACAGTACCACGAGGATCCCAATGTTTAGCCTCTTATTCCTACAACACCATAAGAGTCATCACATTGAGTAACAGTGCTACAGCCGTAATATTTTGAGCCTTGTTTTCTATTGTTCCATCCAGCAATTTGTTCCATCCTTTGTTCAAGTTTGTTCACTTGAAGAAGTCATGGACCAGCAGTCCAACAAAGACATGGAAAGATTAACCGCAGGGGAGCAACAAAAATTTGCTAATAAAATGCATGGCATGAAAGTTCAGGGATTTTGCACTTCTGAACATTATAGATTTTAATAAATCCTGGTAGTTGCAAAATGTAATTTATATGCTGTTAGCTTGGGGATTCACTTCAACCGAAATCTTTAACTCTCCCCAGATTTGATAGACATCCAAACATGAATTGTGAACGAATCTGATAGTCCATCTCTTTGCAGTATATTCCCATTGTATTGTATATTTATCATGTACACTTGAACTGATTATTTTGAATATGGAAACAGGGGTATAGCATTTGCCTCTCTGGGCAACAAACATTAGAATGTCACCATTATAAAAAAGAACATATAATTATTTTAAGAAAATAGTATACATAAGTATCTTCAGTTAACTCTAGATTTCTACCAGTGCTGAATTTTTGCTGCTTGATAAGTAAAATATGCCCACGGCTTTGAATAAAAACTTCCATAACTACCAGCACACACTGGGTATTTTGTATGTTTGAATGGCTGGAACCTATGACTTTGTATCAGTGGTATGCTTAAATTAGCGATAAAAAAAACACATTTGGCCACTGAATATATCCATTTAAGGCTTAAATGTACTTGTGTTTTGTTTTATGATGTTTTTCACAATATCATAATATCACAATATTTTTCGCAAATGGCATAACATAAACAAAGATGTTTTCAGCAAAAATAGTATTTCAGAAAGTTGCCCCTATTACATCCCAAAAAGGCCACATTTTACTCTGAGGTTTGTATCTAATTGTATCAAAAGAACGCCCATTAAAATGACAATTGGAAATACAGCGCAATATGTTATTTAGACTTGTGATAAATGCAAGAATGCAACAGTGCAATTGATTAACTTTGCCCTTGATACAAATGTTGTTTTACTACAGGATATCGGAATTAATTTCCAATCTGTCAGCAAACCTAGGTAATGGCAGCTCAATGTGCTAAGCTTGGACATCTTAGGAGCAAAATTAACTCACTGAAAATAACATTAACATTCCTTGAAGCTGACATATCAAAAAAATTAAATTAAACAGGAAAAACAATTAAATGATATTCTACAATTCTTGGAAATGCTAGTGGGAATGCAGCAATCTCCATTATATAAAGGTTTTAGCAATATTAGTTCCAGCCTTGCAATTTAGTTTTAATGGTCATTAATTGGAGTCACTGGTGCTTGGTGGAATGGTCACATTGAATGGTTACTGCTGAGAAATTCGTTGTTCGGTGAATGCAGAGTCTTCCTCCAGAAAACAGATCACATGTTTACACTAACCGATCATTCAGTAATGCTATGATAGAATTTCAAACCTCTATTAAAGATTTAAATTTAATTCTAGTACATTCCTATTGTGTTTTCTCTTTAACCAGATCTGTGAGGGTTGTTGAAAGGAAGGAGAGAGAAACATTTCCATGCTTTTTAACGCAATACTGCTTCGCACTCATTTCAATATAATTTCAAGCAATAATATAAATTCTGTTGAGAGACAAAATAGTAAGCTTCATTAAAAGTCAAATACCTCCTCTATCCCAACATGGCAACCTTTCTGGCAAACTGATCCGCTACTGAAACTTGCAACGTGTCGATCGTTTTAATATGCAGACTGCAGGCATACATAGAGTATCATTTAATATTGCCTTGTGCATGCTAAGAATACTTCCAATTGTTCAGGGGTTGTGTCACTTTTAACTTGTTACATAAGGAATAGTCTCATTTTATGATCACTTTTTTTTGACATTCCCAAGAAACTTCTTCCAACTTGTAATAACATAGTAAAATAGGTTGTACTTCTTTAATTAATATTGTTTCACCATAGGATCTATCTTAGCCTCAGTCTCTTTAACAAATGATGAAGGAATCATTCATTTTCCTTTTGAAACTGCTGGTTTTTATAAAAACTCTGTTTTTTAATGATATTCTTTTGTAATAACATAAACTAGTGTAGAACGACTTGCATTACTGAAGAATATCTTGAACAGTTGACAGATTACTCAAGAAAAGTTCGCCTTCTACCAAAACATGTGTAAATTGATTACCATGCAAAGATAAAGAAAAGCCTTTCAAAAATTTGATTATTTTACCATTAACTAGACACTTTTTATATTTCATATTTCAGCTGTAAATTGCAATGAGCTTGATCTTTATATAACTGTATTATAGTAATGAATGTGAAAAATAGTTACTAAAATTATAGACCATCATTTACATAACCGATTAAACAAAGCCAACACTTTGGTAATTAGTGCAGTTATGAGCGTAACGAGATAGCGCACATTTCCACCACTGGAGCCAATTAGTAGTTTCTCATCCCAATCCATGCCCATTAATGCTGGATCTTTGTTACAGACAAGTCACAATGGTAGATTGCAATATATATTTAGCTGAAGAATATTAATTGCTTTTATTATTATTTCCCATAGCTTATTTCCTTCTTTAGCATAGAATGATTTCTTAGGTTAGAGGAGCAACATGATATTGTGGAAATTTCAGTGCCACACACACAGCAGGTTTAATTCAGTTACAATGGTGATTGGCAATATTTCAGTTCCCCCTTTGCAAAATTAATTTTCTAAATCAAACAAATTAGGCTATAACTCAACACAGTCCGAAACATATTACCTTTTTTTATGGCCATGTATGTTTCTTTCTTAATTTGTAACTGCTTTGTGTTCTAATTGTCCATAATATTTCTCTTGAAATGAAAAGATTTTACATTATCTGGAAATAAAGCAAGTTTGATGTGGGTGACAGCTATGAAAGTGACAGATTTCAGATAGCATTAGTGGGAGTGTCACAAAAAACAATTCAGCAAGATATTTGGCAAGGACTAAGCATAAATGATTATAAGATGTATATTTTGCTAGACAGAGTGAATTCAAGCTAGTAACCAAATGTTTGGGTCTGAAATGTTCTTTGGCTGTGTGCATGTTGTTCTTAACCATAAAATATATGTCATGCTTATCCAATTTACATTCATGTGCAACTTGGGCGTAAAAGCATTGGACACACATTTTGCCTCACTAAACATTCACAAGGATATTCAGTTTAATTAATGATTGGTACTAAAATAATTTGATTCCTGCCTATTCCATTAGATGAGAAAATACTAATTATTACTTTGTGACAGTATAGATTTCAAACATAACCGCTATCGAAGTCTGTATTTACATTTGTTTTGATCTTTATATGAACTCTAACTGTAATATTTGCCAAGGTTGTCTTTAAAACTGTAATATGTGTTTTATTTTCATTGTAGATGTGTAGAAATTATAATTGGAATGGATTTAGAATGTTCAAAGTGTTTACTGCAACAGCATTTGATGTAAATAGATTGTCAATTGTGCCAGAAAATCCGATGTAAAAATGTAAATAAGTAAAAGTACCATTTTTCTAAGGAAGACTATTTCTGCCACTTTATATCAAAATTAAAACTATAGTCACTTAACTTTCTTTAATACTGTGGTTATTTCAAGTGAGTTTTTCCTCATTAACAACCTCCTTTATCATTCCCTGCAATGGAACTTTAAATGGTATGTGCACAAAAAATAGCCCTGAGATGTTTAAAAATCATCTATATCAATTTCACTTTTTGCAAAATCTGGACTAGACATTTGTGTATGTCGAATACTGGATGGTTACTTACATTTCCACACAACTTTATGGGTCACACCACCAGAAATCCCAGGTTTCAAGATCCCGCTACTGCTTGCGAGAGCTTTCCGTGACAGAACTGACCACCTAATTTCTCCTAATGATTATTACACTTATATAGAATTTGAATATCGAAGTTGGGAGGTCATGTTGCAGTTGTCTGTATAAGACGTTGGTGAGACCGCATTTCGAGTATTGTGTTCAGTTCTGGGCACCATGTTATAGGAAAGACATTATCAAGCTTGAAAGGGTTCAGAGAAGATTTACAAGGATATTGCCAGGACTAGAGGGTCTGACCTATAGGTAGATGTTGAGTAGGCTGGGACTTGGAGCGCAGGAGGATGAGGGGTGATCTTATAGAGGTGTATAAGATCATGAAAGGAATAGATCGGGTAGATGCACAGAATCTCTTGCCCAGAGAGGGGGAATCGAGGAATAGAGGACATAGTTTCAAGGTGAAGGGGAAATGATTTAATAGGAATCTGAGGGGTAACTTTTTCACACAAAGGGTGGTGCGTGTATGGAACAAGCTGCCAGAGGAGGTAGCTGAAGCAGGGATTATCCCAATGTTTAAGAAACAGTTAGACAGGTACATGGATAGGACAAGGTTGGAGGGATATGGACCAAACGCAGGCAGGTGGAACTAGTGTAGCTGGGACCTGTTGGCTGGTGTGGGCAAGTTGAGCAGAAAGGCTTGTTTCCACACTGTATCACTCTATGACTCTGTGACTTAAAAAGAATCCCCAAATGTCTCACAGTGGCTTGAGGTTGCAAAAGATTTAGCGTGTAGAAAAAAAGTGCCTTCATAACAATATGTTAATGACAGGACTATTTAACAGCATTGTTATACAGAAGGATCGTGTGGTCTTTCTGCTATGGGATCATAGCTCCCTGAAAGTGGCAACACAAGTAGAGAAGGCATGTGCTAAGCTTGCCTTCATCAAACAGGCCATTGAGTATAGGAGTCACAAAGTCATGTTGCAATTTTACAAGACTTTGGTTAGGCTGCATTTAGATTTTTAGTTTAGTTTAGTTTAGAGATGAGCACCGAAACAGGCCCTTGGGCCCACTGAGTCCGCATCGACCAGCGATCCCCGCACATTAACACTATCCTACACACGTACGGGCAATTTTACACATACAATACACCAAGCCAATGAACCTACAAACTTGTAGGATTTTGGAGTGTGGGTGAAAACCGAAGATCTCGGAGAAAACCCACACGGTCACGGGGAGAAAGTACAAACTCCGTACAGACAGCAGCCGTAGTCGCGATCCAACCCGGGTCTCCGGCGCTGCAAGTGCTGTAAGGCAGCTACTGAACCGCTGCGCCACTGTGCTGCCCAAGTATTGCGTGCAGCTGAGATCGCCTCATTACAGGAAGGCTTGAGGAGCCTTGAGAGAGGACATTTACAAAATTGCTGACTCGATTAGAGAGTATTAGGTATGAGGAGAGGTTGGGACAAACCTGGATAGGTTTCTGCGCAACATCAGAGGCTGAGCAGAGACCTGATAGAGGTACAGAAAATTATGAGAGGCCAAGAAAGGGAAGACAGTCAAAACCTTCTTCCCAGGGTGGAAAAGCCAAAGACTACAGGGCATAGGTTTAAAGTGAGAGGAGCAAAGTTTAAAGGAGATGTGCGGAGTATGTTTTGTACACAGAGAGTGGTGGGTGCCGGGAATGCACTGCCAGGGGTGATGGTGGAGGCAGATAAGATAATGGCAGTTAAAAGGCTTTTGGACAGGCACATGAATATGCAAGTCATGGAGAGATATGGATCACATACAGGCAGAGGTGATTGGTTTAACTTGGCGTCATGTTCATCATATTGTGGGCTAAAGGCCCATTCCTATGCTGTATCTCTCGAGGTTCTATGTCCTATTATAGGAAATAGAAGCAGGAAATGGGCATTTGCCCTTGTGCTTAGCTTCCATACAGTAAGATCAGAGCTAATGCATTAACGCAAGGCAACTTTCTTGAACCAACCCCATATTCCTTGATTCTTTCACATCCAAAAATCGATAAAATTCAACTTAAGTAACATTGGGGAAGTAAGTCTTATTCTGGGAAACAAACTAGCTACTGCCATCTGGTCAAAAGAAACTAACCTTCTTTCCCTTTGTGCTGAAGTGAACCTTCTGGAGGTGAGGAGAGACCTGATAGAAGTATGTGAAAGTAGGAGAGGGATAGAAAGGATAGACAGTCAGAACCTTTCTCCCAGGGTGGAAATGTCAATGACTGGAGTGTATTGCTGTGAAGTGAGAGGGAAAAGGTTTAAAGGAGATGTGCACAGGACAAGATTGACAGCTGGACGAGGCAGACTGAAGTGTCATGCTCAAATGCATAATAAGGAACACCATAAAAATAGGAGCTGGAGTAGGCCTCAAGACTGCACACCATTCACTATGATCACGGATGATCTAAGTCAGTCTCAACTCTGCTTCTGTGTTCTGTCCTCATAACCCTAAATTCCTTGATGTTTCAAATATTTATTCATCTTCCTCTCAAATATATTAATGACCATGCCCCCAGTAAGCCTGCGGGCAGAGAATTCCAGTGGCTCACTACCCTTCGATAAAAAAACATTCAATGCACCACAGTTATAAATAGCTGCTCCTTTATTTTGTAACCAATTCCCCATGTTTGCCACTCTCCCACGTAAAAACATCCCAACATTTATCATAGGAACATAGAAAAATATGTTCTATAAAAATATGGGGAGAAAGCATATTCCTGCTTTCTCCCCATATCCTTTGATTCCTTTTGCTAAATCTCTCTTGAAAACATCCAGTGAATTGGCCTCCATAGCCTTCTGTGGCAAAGAATTCCACAGATTCACAACTCTCTGGGTGAAGAAGTTTTTCCTCATCTCAGTCCTAAATGGCCTACACCTTATTCTTAAACTATGACCCCTGGTTCTGGACTCCCACAACATCGAGAACATTTTTTCCTGCATCTAGCCTGTCCAATCCTTTAAGAATTTTATATGTTTCTATAAGATCCTCTCTCATCCTTCTAAATTCCAGTGAACACAAGCCCAGTCGACGCATTCATTCATCATATGTCATGCCAAGCACCCCCCCCCCCCTTTAATCTATCAATGGTTCAATGTTTCAAAGGTTTTTTATTGTCACGTGTACCGATGGAACAGTGAACATTTTTTTTTGCTTAGAATTCAGTTAAGTATTACTGTACAAAAGCACAATCCTAGATTGAGTACAAAGTGTATAGAAATAGTGCACTGAGATAATATGCAAGAGTTGTCAGGATTTAGCACCATTTTCAAAGTCCAAGTTGTTTTAAGAGCAGCTGGCCATAAAGGACCGTTGACCTGGCGGCGTTGCAGGGTTGGCCTGGAAAGTGAAGTTGTGGGTGTCCTCCAGTACTGCTCCACTGCTCTGTGCTGCTGCAGGCCGCCTCAGGTCTGCACGTTTGGTCTCATGGAGCGGGCACCGATGCAATCGAGCCCCAGGCTGCTGCAGGGCCTCCAGCTGTCACCTTTTGTTTTAATCAAAAAATGTATTCAATTATTAAAAATAATATTTACAAAACAATAAAACAAAACAGAACCCACCACCATAATACAAGACAAACAAATATACGAAATAAACTACTATACAACTATGTTACAATCCTTGTCAAGGATGCATTCAACCTCCTGCGGTGCCCAGCGGTCCAGAAATGCCCCTGGGCGCTCGCGGACAGTGCGCAGTCCCTCTCTAACACCACCCAGGCGCGGATTTAACCCCGGAAAAGGGACAGGCAGCTGGCTCGTGCAGAGCCCTCTTCCGCCTGGCACTGTGACTCACGGATGGCCAGCTTGCTCAGGCCCTCCAGCTGTCACCTTGGTCTGGATGCTCCCATCAGCCAGCGAACTGTCGTCCCTCTCCACATCCGGCCAACGTTCAGTCTTTGTGCCCCAGGAGTGTCTCCTTCAGCCAACCTTGAGGTGGGGGAAGGTACGACCCGGTTCCTCTTTCCAGACCTTTTTCTTTGCGTCTTCCTCTACTGCCGCCATCTAGACACCCTCCTCTTTCCTCTCCGGTTCGCCAGACCTCGGGACTGCCCGGCTCTGCGGCGGGTGCGCCAGGCCTGATGCCGGGGGATAGGCACGGCAACACGGTCCCCATGCACCACCACAGTATGAAAGCTAAGATGTTTGAATAAGGCCACCTCACATTCTTCTAAACTCCAGGGAATACAGGTCAAATACGACCTTTAGTGGCATTGCTTTGATGGTTTTAGAATGATCGTCATGGAGTTACAAACATTTATGACATAGAAGGAGGCCATTTACCCCAAATGTGTATATGCCAGGCAAAATTGAAACTTGATCTCTCCTGCTGTGGTCTGTAGCTTTGCAGCTGCCTTGGCAAGACCAGCAGCATAATCAAGGACGAGTTTCTCCCCGTCCACACTCTCTTCTCCATTCTCCAATCGGGCAAAAGGTATATAAGTGTGAAAACACACACCTCCAGATTCAGGGACAGTTTCTTCCCAGCTGTTATCAGGCAACTGAACCATCCTACCACCAACTAGAGAGCAGTCCTGAACTACTATCTATCTCATTGGAGACCCTTGGACGATCTTTGATCGGACTTTATCGGCTTTATCTTGCATTAAATGGTATTCACGATATTCTCTTTGTTATGTATCTGTACACTGTGCATGGCTTGACTGTAATCATTTCTAGTCGTTCTGCTGACTAGTAAGCATGCAACAAAACCTTTTCACTGTAGCTTGGCACACGTGACAATAAACTAATGATTAATACAGATGATAATACTAATGACAAATACAGATTAGGGCACATCAGATGCTTAATACTGTCACACCATCAACCACCCTCTATCACCCTCCTTCATTTGGCCTGCCCCTTTAAGACCACAAACTCTAAGGCAACGGTATTTTGGGCTCAGTCCCTGTTTGATTGTCATTTGGTCAGGGAGCTTTACAGATTAGAGCAGGCTGCAGGTCACAGGCTACTGGTCAAAAGTAACAAGTTGTCTGTGCGCCTCTGTCAACTGGTGTGTGCCCTGATGTGAGCTGGCAGCTTGGCAGTCAGAGCCTTAACACCAGTGGAGCTGAATGGGCACTTTATAAGGCCAGTGAACAGGGTGAGTGAGTCTGGACCATGTACGGCACAGCAGAACATAAGAAAAGTTAAAAAATCGGAGCAGAAATAGCCCACCAGGAACCTAAAACCTTCCCACCATTCAGTATGATCATGGCTGATCCAAGCCAGCCTCAACTCTGCTTCTTTCCTCTTTCCCCGTGACCCTCAATTTCTTGATTTAAACTTTACTTTAGAGATACAGAGCGGAAACAGCCCCTTCGGCCCACCGAGTCAATGCCGACCAGCGTTCATCTCATGCAATAACATTATCCTGCACACCAGGGATAATTTACAATTATACCAAAGCCAATTACCAAAGTTGTCTGTGTGAAATTTGTATATTCTCCCTGTGTGGGTTTTCTCCGGGTTTCCTCCCACGCTACAGATTTGCAGGTTAATTAGCTTGGTAAATGTAAAAATTGTCCCTGGTGGGTGTAGGATAGTGGGCCGAAGAGCCTGTTTCTGCACTGTATCTCTAAACTAAACTAAACTAAACTAAACTAAAAGATATGAAGTGTTGTTCCTCCAGTTTGTGTGTGGTCTCACTCTGGCATAGAGGAGGCCCAGGACAGGAAGGTCAGCACCTGCATGGGAACCTCTGTCTCACCTGGAAAAAATGGTGGGGGATACTTTCTCCTGCAATTAGCATCGGTAAAATTGTAAATTGTCCCTAGTTTGTAGGATAGTGCTAGTGAACGGGGTAATGGGTGGTCGGCACAGACACGGTGGGCCAAAGGCCCTGTTTCTGTGCTGTATCTCTAACGTTTAAAGTCTAAAGTCTAAATTCTCGAGAGATCTATTAGATGGATACTCCTATGTGTCATATGAATGTCTGGCCGATAACTTGTCAAAGAGCAGAAGAAGTATTCGGGATAGTACAGAGAATTTCAAGGCCAAGCATCAGAGGCCTACAGAAGCCTGCGTAAATTAAATATTTTCCCTGTATCCCATTATACGTGGCAACATTAAACAAACACACATTAGCCATTTCTTGGCCCATCAGTGGAAGAACCCACTGTTCCATATTGGCCACCACCCAAATAGAGTGGAAATCATCCTCAACCCTGAGAGACTGTCTATGAAGAGGAAGAAGAAGAGGAAAAGAGAAGATTGGATTAAAAAAGATGCAGTTGATAATACAGAGAAATGTGAGGTGTTGCATTTTGGGAAGTATAACATGGGCAGGACCTACACAGTGAATGGTTGGGCTCTGGGTAGTGTTGTAGAGCAGAGGGATCTAGGAGAGCAGGTGCATGTTTCCTTGAAGGTGGAATCACAGGTGGTCAAAAAGGCGTTTGCCCAATATTTAAGAAGCAGTTAGACAGGTACATGGATAGGACAGGTTTGAAGGGATATGGACCAAACACGGGAAGGTGGGACTAGCGTGGCTGGGACATGTTGGTGGGTGTGGTCAAGTTGGGCCGAAGGGCCTGTTTCCATGTTGTATCACTCTATGACTCTGTGACTCTATAAAAACAGAAAATAAACTAAATCACAACTTCTCACACAATGAATGGTTTCTAAAGCTTGAGTATTTTGTTGGAACATCAAAGTCCTGCAGGTGCTGGAAACACTCAGCAAGGATGGGTGAAACATCGGAAGCATCTCTGATAGGGTGAGGCCAGGATTGCATTGGCGATAAACTGTAGATGAGGTTATCCTATTGATTAGTTAAGGGGTGATAGACGAAGGGAAGATCATGAGCAGAGGAATATGGAAGCTATTAAATGAAGGTAGATAGAGAGAGAAAAAACTTCATAAAGGAATACAGGTGTGAAATGCAGTGTGTAGTAAGTGCTCTGTAGTTTAGTTTAGTTTAGTTTAGTTTAGAGACACAGCGCAGAAATAGGCCCTTCCGATTCCGCGCCGACCAGTGAACCACATACACTAACACTATCCTTCACACTTAAGACAATTTTACAATTTTTCCAAGTCAATTAACGTACAAACCTTCAGACTGCAATCTTCTTCTTGCTTATGGCGTACAGAGCCTAAAGTTGTAGAACAACTTGTTCTATCTGATCTTATTTGATTGTGCACGCCGGGTTGATTGCATTCATCGTAACAGGGCAGACTATGTGAAGGTTGCCATCTTCCACCCCAGACTGCAATGACTTGTTGGAATTGGACAGACTGCATTTAGCTACAGAAGGTTAAAGACAAAGCATTTATCGAAGACAGTAGATGAGATAGTACAGTAGATCTACTGATACAGTAGATGAGATGGTTCTGAAAGAGAGAAGAAAAACCAAGCCAACATCATAAACGGATGAACTACAGCAGAACTGCCCAGATCCGATACTAACAGCGAGCCTGAAGAAGGTCTTGACTCAAAACACTATCTGTTTATTCCCTCTACAGATGCTGCCTGACACATTGAGCTCCTCCGGCCATGGTTTTTTGCTCAGGATGCCAGCATCTACAGTCTCGTGTACCACCAGAGAGCGAGTAACCCATAGTTGGAGACAATGAGTACAGAACAGGTGTTGACTTCCCACTAAAGGTCAGATTCTAGTCATTGTCTTTTCATCCCTCCCTCAGTCTCCTTGCAAATTAAAACAAGCTTGTTTTGGCTTTGCTGGAGATCTGCTGAATGGTCTTTGATCTGGCATGTTCATGCTGTTTCTCTTTCCACAAAATGACCTACTGAATGTTTATAAAACTCTAAATTGTGGGATTGAATCCATTTGATTGAATTAATTGAATTGATGGAAAGATATGGCCTGGGAACAGGCCTTTCATCCCACTGAGTCCATGCCGACCATAGATCGCCCACTCATGCTAGTTCTGGAACTGTGGCAGCAGGGCAGCACAATGGCGTAGTGGGAGATTTGCTGCCTTACAATGCCAGAGACCTGAGTTTGATCCTGACTACGGATGCTCTCTGTACGGAGTTTGCGCGTTTGTCCTGTGGAAAAAATGTGGGTTTTCGCCATGTGCTCCAGTTTCCTCCAACATCCCAAAGATGTGCAGGTTGTTAGTTAATTGACTTCTGTAAATTGCCTCTAGTGCGTCGGATAGAACTAGTGCACTGGTGATCATGGTTGACATGGACTTGATGGGCCAAAGGGCCTGTTTGCACGCGGTATCTATATTACTAAAAGTCTGATCTTGACCACTTCCTGTTGTTCTGTATATTGAGTTTAGAAAAAACACTGTTACTTATTTGCTGCTGTGATTTTTGGCCATCTTACTCAGAGTCCCCCTCCACTGCGCGGGACAAGAGGATTTTTCCCATCGATGAAAAATAAAAGAGATATTAGTGTTTAAAAGCTATGTTGAGATTCTCTCTCCTGAAGGCCACACCCCTTCCGGAGAGACTATAAAACCCGGAAGTGTTGAGTGCCTCAGTCAGTCTCTGCAAGATGGGGGAGCGAGAGGATCACGTCTCTCTGCCCAATTAAAGTTGCCTTGCCCAATTAAAGTTGCCTTGCCTAATTAAAGTTGCTTTGCCTAATTAAAGTAGACTTGCCTTCTATGTAATTAAAAGTCTAATCTTGACCACTTCCTGTTTGCGCTTTATATTGATTTTAGAAAATACACTACCATGTACCCCTGTGATTTTTAGAAATCTTACTCAGAATCCCCCTCCGCTCATCAAGTGCCGAGGATTTTTCCCATCAATGAAAAATAAAAGAGTTATTAGTGTTTAAAAAATGTTGAGATTGTCTCCCCTGTCAATCACGCCATGAAGGCCACTCCCCTTCTGGTGTGAGGGGGAGGGACTATAAAACCCAGAAGTGTGGGTGTGGCTCAGTCTCTGCAAGCTGGAGAAGGAAGAGGTCACAACTCGCTGTCTTTAGTGGCCTTGCACCCTGCTTGAAATGGTATGAAACTGCACTTGAATTTGGTGGCCTTGCACCCTACTTGAAATGGAATTTCAAGGAATAGCCGTGAGTTAACTGCCAGCCCACCAGCCATGAGTGAGTGAGCTGCCAGCACAACAGTCTTGAGTGACTGAGCCGCCAGCCCAAGAATCTATTCGGCCCACAATGTCCATACTAGCCCTCTGGAAACCAGTCCCGTCAGCCCACAACACCCATTCTAGTGCTCCAGAAAGCCCCCCCCCCCCCCGCCCCCCCCACTGGCCACCAATATTAGAATTGGTGGAGAGGTGGAATATTGCATTGTGGGATCAGCCCTCCCGTGTGATGCTGGGACCCGACGGGTCTCACTTAGTATAGTCTCTAACCTAAAGTTGTTATCCACAAACTATTTTCCACAATTTGAAGTCCATTCAACTGGATATTTTCACACTTTTGAAGGTTAGTTTAACATGATATTCTATACCCTTTTTCCAGGTTTTCTATAATAGCCTATATGTAAGAATATATTTCCTTTCAACATCCACATGTAATGTTGGATCTCCCATTTATTCATAACAATGTTGAGATTCCTCACAGATTGTCCTCTTACATTGTCATACATCTGCACAAGAGCAAAAAAGGTAGTCTGAATTAGACCCTAATCGGTCTGAAGAAGGGCCGCGACCCGAAACGTCACCTCTTTCTTCTCTCCAGAGATGCTGCCTATCCCGCTGTGTTACTCCAGCATTTTGTGTCTATCTTCAGTTTAAACCACCATCTGCTGTTCCTGCCAACAAAAAAGGTAGGAGCTTGGTCATCAGATCTGCGATCAAATGAATGTTCGGGACATATCTCTCTTCCATTTGACGTCACTATTCCATTGATACAAATAGCCAGCCTTGTGGCTTTTTTTTTTTTTTGGCTTCCCCTTCCAGTTGTGCTTTCTCCTTTCCCCTGGGCTTTTCAAGAGGAAGCATCTTCCAACATGTCTATTAGTTGTCCAAGCTGTGATCTGGGTTTGCAAAGCAGCAAGCCAACATCTCCATTACTGTAGTCCCGCCATTCCATCAGAGCAGATGGCTTTGGGCTGAGTGTAGAGAACGGCAATCCCAAGTGACAGTAAAAGATTTGATTATTTCTGGTTGATGTGCTCCAATTTTTTTCTGCCATGTTGTTGGTTTCTGGAGGTTAAGCTCTTTGTGTTTGAACAAAGTGGGGGAGGGACAGATTCCATGACTAATGTTTGTGATATTTGCCATTGGCAGTAACAATATTAATTCTTTGACTTTCCAAAGCCTGTAGGATACATACAATACAATACCGTTTATTGTCATTTGAACCTCAAATGAAGTTCAAACGAAATTTGATTTCTGCAGTCATACAACAAGAAAAGAATCAAGAAACACACCAACACAATTTACACAAACATCCATCACAGTGAATCTCCTCCTCACTGTGATGGAAGGCAAAATCTTGTCTCTCCCCTGCTCTCCATTCTTCTCCCGATGTCAAAGTCAGTCAAAGCCCCCGGCGGGCTATGGTAACTCCCACGGCCATTAAGAACGTGCCGGCGATGCAAGGCCGCGCCCCGAGTCTTGATGTTGGAGCCTCTGACGGGCGCTAGCAAGTCCCGCGGCTGTTAAAGCCGTGCCGGGCGATGTTAGGCCCCGCTCCAGGTCATCTTCAGCCCCGCGACTCGGGCGGGATTAGTTGCCGCTGTGGGAGCTCCAAAAAGCGGTCTCCCACCAGGGACATGCGAGTTTGCGATGTCACCGTCCACCGGGCCTGCGGCTGGAACCTCCGAGCTCCGTAGTCGGGTCACAGCCGCACGCCACCACAGCTCCTCCCGTTCTGAACTCGGCCAGCTCCGCGATGGTAGGTCCGCAGGCTCCGCGACTGGAGCCCCCAGGTCGTTCGGTTGGAGGCCGCTCCACGGTGCTAGGCCCCAACGACAGGGAAAAGTCGGGTCCCTCCATACAGGGAAGAGATTAAAAGTCCCCCCCCCCCCCCCCCCCTCACACATACACAGTTAAAAACAATTTAAAAAAACCCACTACAAACTGTACACTCAACAGGACCAAAAAAAAAAGACAGAGGGACTGCAGAGGCCGCTGTAACGTCGGTCGTGCTGCCCACAGCCTCTGTGTTCAAACTTTAGTCCACTACAAACAGAACATTGCTCAAAGGACCAATTGGCTGGGTAGGCGACAGCATACCGAAACGTGTCAGACGACAAGATTACAATGAGCGACTTTTTGTCGTGTCTTTGGATGTGTGGAACCTGCCGCTGGGAGTATGAAGATTGACAAAAAGCTGGAGTAACTCAGCAGAACAGGCAGCATCTCTGGAGAGAGGGAATGGGTAATGTTTTGGGTCGAGTCCCTTCTTCAGACTAGTGAGGGGAAAGGGAAACGAGAGATATAGACGATGATGTATCTCTTAATATGACGTCAATCTTGAGAGCTACTTGAAGACTGATTGGGCTGGATTAGGTTTAGGTTTATAGTCGTTACATGTACTGAAGTACAGTGAAAAGCTTTGTTTTGTGTGCTGTCCAGGCAGGTCAGATAGACCATACATTATTATGGAGAAAAGGAATAGGTGACGTTTTGGATCGAGACCCTTCTCGTCCCGAAACGCCTATTCCTTTTCTCCAGAGGTGCTGTCTGACCCGCTGAGTTCTTTGTGCCTATAATTTTGTTTCTATCTTCAGTTTAAACCAGCATCTTCAATATGGTGCATTTATTCCAGCACCATAAATAATTATAATCAGTTCAAACTCAAATACAATAGATAGAGCAAAGGAGAAGATACAGAGCGCAGAATGTATTTCTCAGCATTTTAGGCAGCGCTTGCATCTCAACCCGATACGTCACCCATTCCTTCTCTCCAGAGATGATGCCTGCCACGCCCGAGTTACTCCAGCATTGTGTGTCTGTCTTCGCTCACAGTTTGTACTATTCCCTCATTCCCCTCTGTCCCTTTTGCTCTCTCACCCTGAGCGATAACAGAAGCACGTTCAGGAGCTGACAGCGAAGCCAGCTGGAACAAACCTACTCTGCAGCACGCTGCATCTGAGCACCGACAACCCGTGCCAACTAAATGTGTCAATGCCTAAAAAAAGGATAAAGGAGAAAACGCAGTAGCAGCAGCTAAACTGAGAACAATCAGATTCCCGACAGTGCCGTAGCTGAATGTGTTCAATGAGTGCAGCAGAAACATGAGACATTTGGACATTTACTGATCTACCAGTTAATGCTCCTTTCCAGTATTCAATTATCGATAATAATTTGGGATGCAAAATTAGCATTCATATCTTAAGTGTGCCATTACAAGAAGAAAATCTGCATATATCTTTGAGAGAGAAATTTTGAACCAAAATATAAATCATGTAAAACCTAATGGCCATTCCAGCACCTGCTTTTGCCAGAATTTATGTAACAATGTCTCATGGAACCACAAAAATCTGGGAGTGAAAGGTTTAGTTTAGATTGGTTTAGAAATACAGCACGGAAACCGACCCTTCGGCCCACCAGGTCCGCGCAGAGCAGTGATCACCCCGTACACTGGCACTATCCTACACGGGCAGGTTTGTAGGTTAATTGGCTTCTATTAATTGTTCCTAGAGTGTAGAACTGGTGTTTGAGTGATTGCTTGAGTTCGTGGACTCGGTGGGCCGAATAGCACGCAACAAATGCTTTTCGCTGTATCTCGGTACACGTGACAATAAACTAGAGTGAAATTGAAGGCCCCGTTTCCACACTGCATCTCTAAACTACATGCTAGGGACAATTTACAGTTTTACCAAAGCCAATTAACCTACAAACCTGTACATCTTTTGAAGTGTGGGAGGAAACTGAAGCACGCGGAGAAAACCCACGTGGTCACGGGGAGAACGTACAAACTCCATATAGACAGCACCTGTGGTCAGGATCAAACCCGGGCCTCTGGCGCTGTAAAGCAGCAATTCTACCGCTGCTGCCCTCGTACACAAAATCCCTGCAAGTGCTGAGTAGTATATGATTTGAAAGTTGAATAATTATTAACATTATATTGTTGTATATCTTTATTATCATTTTTCCTGAGTACTTACATACCCAGAGGAAACGAAAAAACGTTGCTCAACCAGTGTCCATTCAGTGTGCGGTAAAAAATGAATAGAAATAAAAATACATATATCATGAGTTCCAATCGGCAGCGGCACGACAATGGCTCTGCTTCAGTGTGTCCAGGTTGGTGGTTGGTGCGCGATACTTTGGCAGGGGGCAAAGTCCGTTTATCAGTCTTATAGCCTGCGGGAAGAAGCTGAGGAGCATCCTGCTGGTTTTGCAGCTGATGCTCCTGTACCTCTTCCCAGATGGCAGGATGGAGAATATGTGATGCGATGGGTGGTAGGGGTCTTTGATGTTGGAGATGGCTCTGCTGATACATCTCTTCCTGTATATGTCCAGCAGGAAAGGGAGTGGAGCACCAATAATCCTGCTGGCGGTCTTCACAATCCTGTCCAGTTGGTGCCGTTCGTACGCCTTGCAGCTCCCGAACCAGGAAGTGATGCCGTAGGTTAATGTGCTCTCGATTGTCCCCCTATAAAAAGTTCGTACGTGTGCAGTGGGGGGACCTGCTTTCCGTAGTCTACGGAGAGGGTGTAGTCGTTGCTGGGCTCTCTTGACCAGTGCTGTGGTGTTGGTCATGGACGTCAGGTCATCTGACAGGTGGAGTCCTAGGAACTTCACACTGCTGACCCTTTCCACATCAGCTCCATTGATGTGCAGAGGTGTATGGCGTTGTTTTCCCGCCCTCCTGAAGTCAACCACCATCTCCTTCGTTTTTCCCACGTTGAGAATGAGGTTGTGGGATTTGCACCATCCTGCGAGCAGCTCCACCTCCATCCTGTACGCCGACTCATCATTGTCACTGATGAGACCCACCACTGTTGTGTCGTCAGCGAACTTGTTGATGAAGTTGTTGTTGAGTCTAGCAGTACAGTCGTGTGTAAGCAGTCTAAACAGCAGGGGGCTTAGGACACAGCCTTGGGGCGAGTCAGTGCTCACAGCTATGGTTTTTGATGTCCTACTGCCCACCCTGGCAGTCTGCTGCACATGGTGACACATATGACACACGGTGCATAATGTGCTGAGTTGGGAAAGAATGCCTATAATTTATTACACACATTTTCTGATCATCATTTGCAGGACTAACCATTCTTGGTCATCATTTGATATTCTGTGAACTGAAGAAGGTATTTTGTTGATAGACACAAAGTGCTGGTAACTGAGCGGGTCAGGCAGCATCTCTGGAGAAAAAGGATGGGTGAGGTTTCGGGTCGGGACCCTTCTTCAAGCTGCCTGACCTGGCGAGTTACTCCAGTACTTTGTGTCTTTTATTGTAAACCTGCATCTGCAGTTCCTTGTGTAGCATTTGTTCTGGCCTAGCATTTGTTCCGGTGAGAAGAGATGATTTAGAGTGGGGATAGTTGGGGAAGGGCAACTATTAGATGTGTGCATAGGACAGGACTCATGCACCAACAACGTTCTATATCTAAGCCCAGGCGTCACGCACAACGCAACACATCAGTGGTTGACACCTCACAGGTATCCTTCTTGGTATGGCAATAAATGCAGCAATTTGCTCCGAGAAATCGTATCCTCATGTGACATTTAATTGAGTTGGTTCATGACAATATATTGCTAAATACTCCCATAACTACAGCATTGTGAATCTGGGGAATGATCGAATCTCTTTCTGCTCTCTCAGGTGGATATAAAAGATCCCATGGCATTATTTACAGAAAAGAACAAAGGACGACTCTCTGTGCCCAAACCAATAATTAGCTCTCAAACAATGTCTGCAAAACAAATGATGTGATCACTGTTAAACCACTGTGTATGGGAGGTTGCTGTACACAAGTGGACTCCATGTTTTACATGTTACCACAGTG
The DNA here is from genome assembly GCA_035221665.1 of Okamejei kenojei. Classification (NCBI taxonomy): domain Eukaryota; kingdom Metazoa; phylum Chordata; class Chondrichthyes; order Rajiformes; family Rajidae; genus Okamejei; species Okamejei kenojei. The sequence goes on along the minus strand of CM069152.1, from coordinate 35,826,030 downwards.
ACCGCACTTTGAAAGTGCTCCATAGGCTGCATAATGCTTAGAGTGAGGGGGGAAGCTTCTTGGGGACGTACAAGCCATTTGTTTTCAGAAGATACGTGTACGAAGGAACTGTAGATGGTCGTTTACACCGAAGATAGACACAAGATGCTGGAATTGGGACAGGCAGCATCTCCGGAAAGAAGGAATGTGTTACGTTTTGGGTCGAGATCCTTCTTCAGACTGAGAGTCAGGGGAGAGGGAGACAACGAAATAGGGAAGTCTAAGGTGTGAAAAACGAGACATCAAAGGGGATGTAGGTCTAAGGAAATTGTAGAATAGATCATGTTAGCTGGGAGAAAATGACAACGAAGTTTACAGAGATAAAATTTAATCGGGGAGGTGTTCAGACTGGTCAGAGAACTAGGAAGGCGGAGGGATGGAGAGAGAGGGAAGGGTGATGTTGCTCTTCTGTAGCTCGAGTTAAGGTGCACTGTTGGAACTAATGCAGACACATTGAAATGAGTGGACCTGGATGAAGAATGTGGGCTGGAAATGCAATTGCTGGCTGTTAGCTACAGCATTCTTAAATTAATCCCATTGCACTGCTCACTCTCCTAACCTACTGCAGTTTCCTCCGAAAAGAGGGAATGGTTTCCGTCAACTTGACACACTCCCCAATTAACATTGCGCTTTTAGTTTACTTTTACTTTGGAGATACAGTGTGGAAACTGGCCCTTTGGCCCACTGAGTCCACACCGACCAGTGATCACCCCAAACACTAGCATTTCCCTGCACACTAGGAACAATTTTAAATTTACAGAAGCCAATTAACCTACAAACCTGTATGTCTTTGGAGTGTGGGTGGAAACTGGAGCACCCGGAGTAAACTCACGCGGTCATAGGAAGAAGGTACAAACTCTGTACAGATAGCATTCATAGTCAGGATCGAACCCGGGTTTCTGGCGCTGTAAGACAGCAACTCTACCGCTGCACCACCCTGCCAGCACCAGTGACTTTCCATGGCTACTCCTTTAGAAAAACACATCTAATTCTGAAATGCTGTTTTATCAATGTAATCTGAATGAATTTGCAGTGATTGGTCCTCAGTGATAATGGACACAAACAAATGCCTTCTCTCTCCGTCCTTCCCCACCCTGGTCGTCCTTCAAGTTTCACTGTTCATATCCCTTTGTTATCACCTCCTCCCTAGCCAACAATGGACCATTGTGGGCTCCTTGGCCCTCAGTGCCGACTCTGATTTGTTCTTTGCACCTTTTCATACCTCTGGTTTCTCTCTCCTCTGACTCTCAGTCTGAAGAATGGTCTCGATCCGAAACGTCACCAATTCCTTTTCTCCAGAGATGCTGCCTGACCCATTGAGTTACTCCAGTTACTTTTGTGTCTGTCTTCTTGCAACAAGAGGTTGGGGTGTCATCACAGAGATCCCAGCTCGTTCATTGTATGCGTTGGGAAGCTCATGAGAATCGTCAATGAGACATTGACAGCACTGTGTTAGCCCATGAGTTGGACACTGGGATTGCCCTCACACTCACAGCAAAAAATGAATAAAGCTAACTGCCACAGAACAAAACGTCCACATAAATAGTTGAGGAAACAAGTTAACAGAGAGAAAAAGATATTACAGCAACTTTGCCCAATCAGAGCTGGGATTCGTGCCAGAAATACTGAGTCGAGGATACTTCAACAGGAATTTTGCCCTGGCAGCAGCGGCTCGCCTGCAGTCCGTCTGTTTTTCTTGTCTTGTTTTTAGCATTAGTTTGAGTTACTATGTAATGTATGTGTGTGGGAGGGGTGGGAGAAACGTTCTTAGTCTCTTCCTTTTGGGGGGACGCAACTTTTCTTGTCGTATCCCCCGTCTCCGTCTCCGTCTGCGCTGAGGCCTATCGCGGAGCTGGCGGCCTCCAACTTTAACTGCGACCGACCCGAGGCTCCGGAGGTAGAGCCAGCCAGGACTTACCAGCGCGGGTCTGGCTGACTTCGGGGCTGCGGCGGGTTCAGGCGTTCCGGCGGCCCGACTCGGAGCTGTGGCGGCTTTCCGGTGGCGGTGGCGGTGGCAGCGACTTTGGAGGCCCGGCCGCAGGCCCAGTGGACGACATCGTCGGGAGCTCGCAGGTCACTGGTTGGTGACCTGTTTTTCCGGAGCTCCCGCAGCAACAGCTGCGTCCGCTGGACTGGAGGGCGGCAGCTTCGGCAGCTTCGACTGCCCCGGGCCGCGGAGTTGAACTGGCCCGCTCGCGGAGCGCGGTTCTCCGGCGGGACTTATTTACATCACCCGGTGCGGTCACAACATCGGAGGCCTGGGTCGCCTCAGCGAAGAGGAAGAAGGGAAGAGACAAAGACAAGATTTTTGCTTTGCACCACAGTGAGAAGGTGTCTGGTGAACTCACTGTGGTGGATGTTAAATATGTGTTTATTGTGTGTTTTTGTTATTTACTATATGTATGACTGCAGGCAACAAAATTTTGTTCAGACCGCAAGGTCTGAATGACAATAAAGTTTTCCAAGTTCCAAGTTCCAAGACATGGGGAGAACGTACAAACTCCCTGTTAACAGCACCCGTAGTCAGGATTAAACCCGGGTCTCTTTTGAAGAAGAGTGGGAGGTTATACGTGGTGAGGTGGCTAATATTTACCAGGTCATTATTTCTATTGACATTTGTGAGAGCTTGCTGTGCACAAATTGGCTTCCAAGTCTACGAAAGTTTAATAATAACTTTGCTTCATAGGAAGTTGCTGAGTTTATGAAAGGCCTAATCTAAATATAAGTCGCTCTGTCTTTAGCAGACAACTTGTCGTAAAAGCTCAGAGGAAATGTCTGTCCCCTCCAGTTAATTGAAACCTCTGGACAAATGAATCTTAAATTTATCTTGAATTTGCATCTTTCTCATTCTCAGATGTCCCAGATGTAGGAAACATGATGGGCTGATTTTTGATTTGGATATAGAGTGAGAAAGTGAGGAAACAGACTCTTCGGTTCACACTAACCAACATGTCCCATCTACACTAGTCCCACCTGCCTGTGTTTGACTCATATCCCTCTAAACCTGTCCTGTCCATGTACCTGTCCAAATGTTTCTTAAACTTTGTGATGGTCCCAGCCTCAACTACCTCATCCGGCAGCTCGTTCCATACACTCACCACCCTTTGTGTAAAAAAGTTACCCCTCAGATTCCTATTAAATCTTTTCTCCCATCACCTTAAACCTATGGTTCTCGATTCCCTTACTCTGGCCAATCTATTCTTCTCATGATTTTATACACCTCTATAAGATCACCCATCCTTGCAAATATCTCACAAGTTCTATAGGGTGCTACACATTTCTTACGTCATCTATAGGCTGCCACAGCAATCTTCATTACTAGAAATGTAAATGCAATATGTATGACTATAAAATTGTTAAGGAATAGAAGGAGTCTATTTAGCTGATCCAATCTATGTCTGCCCTGTTGATCAATCCATTGTCCTAATCCCCTACTATTTCCCTTTTTTCTTGCATATTTTTTTTTTCTCGTGGTATCTTTCATGTGCCTATGACCAGAAGAAATTGCAGAGAGTTTAGATGTAGTGCGGTCCCTCAAGTGGACCAGGCTTCCCACCATTGAATCCATTGACACTCAACTCTGCCTTGGAAAAGTAACCGACATAATCTAAGTTCAAGTTCAAGTGCGCTTATTGTCACGTGTCCCTGACAGGACAATGAAATTCTTGCTTTGCTTCAGCACACCAGAACATAATAGGCATTGACTACAAAACAGATCAGTGTGTTCATATACCATTATATAAATATATACACACATGAATAAATAAACTGATAAAGTACAAATAACAGATAATGGGTTATTAATGTTCAGAGTTTTGCCAGGTTTAATAGCCTGATGGCTGTGGGGAAGTAGCTATTCCTGAACCTGGTCGTTGCAGTCTTCAGGCAGGGAGATGAGTGTGTGGCCAGGATGGTGTGGGTCTTTGATGATACTGCCAGTCTTTTTGAGGCAGCGACTGCGGTAAAGATGACCTATCCCATTCATTCCTTCTTCTCCCTGATCCCATTTGGCAAAAAATGCAGAAGCTTGAAAGGGCATACCACCAGAACAGCTTTTGAAGGGTATCAGGCTTCTGAATGGTCCCCCCATAATTTCTGACTCACCTCTAGCACATTGAGGACATGGGATTGTCTCTGGAAGTGATGCGCTGCAAGTGTTACAAAGCTGAGCTATATTCTGCACTGTATATTCCCCTTTGATCTATCTTCAGTTTTGTTTCAAGATACAGTTTTAACGCAGAAACAGGCCCTTCCACTTACTGAGTTCACGCCGACCAGCGATCCCCGTACACTAACACTAGCCTACTCACACTAGGGGCAATTTACAATTTACAGAAGCCAAGTTAACCTACAAACCTGCTCATCTTTGGAGTGTGGGAGGAAACTGGAGCTTCCGGGGAAAACCTACGCGGTGACAGGGAAAATGTACAAACTCTGTACAGATAGCACCCGTAGTCAGGATCAATCCCGGGCCTCTGATGCTTTAACGCAGCAAACCTACTGCTGTGCCACCGTGCTGCTCCAACCTATCGATTGAACTTGAGTTTGACTTGATAATATTTATATATGTACAGTGGCTTGCAAAAGTATTCATACACCTTGAACTTTTCCACATTTTGTCACATTAAAACCACATACGTAAATGTATTTTATTGGGATTTTATGTGATCGACCAACACAAAGTGGCGCATAATTGTGAAGTGGAAGGAAAATGATACATTGTTTTCAGATTTTTTTACAAATAAAAAACTGAAAAGTGTGGTGTGCAAAAGTATTCAGCCCCCTTTACTCTGATACCCCTAAATAAAATCCGGTGCAACCAATTGCCTTCAGAAGTCACCTAATTAGTAAATAGAGTCCACTTGTGTGTAATCTAATCTCAGTATAAATACAGCTGTTCTGTGAAAGCCTCAGAGGTTTGTTAGAGAACATTAGTGAACAAACAATGTTCCTTGGGCATCATGAAGCCCAAGGCACACACCAGAAAGGTCAGGGATAAAGTTGTGGAGAAGTTTAAAGCAGGGTTAGAGTAGATGATATGTGTGTACACCTTTAATTGATAGTAACGATGTCCATGCTAACCACTCCCCCACCAGTTAGTATAATTGTAACCCACACGCCCCTAGCTCCCTCTCTGGTGCTCGTGACAGACCACGTACAGCCAGGGCTATGTATGCTGTGTGTTTAATAAAAGTGCTGAAGACTTAAAGGTGCCTTAGAGCAATCTTCAGTTAGGTTATAAAAAAAATCCCAAGCTTTGAACATCTCATGGAGCACTGTTCAATCCATCATCCGAAAATGGAAAGAGTATGGCACAACTGCAAACCTACCAAGACATGGCCGTCCACCTAAACTGACAGGCCGGACAAGGAGAGCATTGATCAGAGAAGCAGCCAAGAGGCCCATGGTAACTCTGGGGAAGCTGCAGAGATCCACAGCTCAGGTGGGAGAATCTGTCCACAGGACAACTATTTGTCATGCACTCCACAAATCAGGCCTTTATGGAAGAGTGGCAAGAAGAAAGCCATTGTTGAAACAAAGGCATAAGAAGTCTCGTTTGCAGTTTGCCACAAGTCATGTGGGGGACACAGCAAACATGTGGAGGAAGGTGCTCTGGTCTGATGAGACCAAAATTGAAGTTTTTGACCTAAATGCAAAACGCTATGTGTGGCAGAAAACTAACACTGCACATCACCCTGAACACACCATCCCCACTGTGTAACATGGTGGTGGGATGCTTTTCTTCAGCAGGGACAGGGAAGCTGGTCAGAGTTCTTGGGAAGATGGATGGTGCCAACTACTGGGCAATCTTGGAAGAAAACCTGTTAGAGTCTGCAAAAGACTTGAGACTGGGGCGGAGGTTCACCTTCCAGCAGGACAACGACCCTAAACGTACAGCCAGAGCTACAATGGAATGGTTTAGATCAAAGCATATTCATGTGTTAGAATGGCCCAGTCAAAGTCCAGACCTAAATCCAATTGAGAATCTCTGGCAAGACTTGAAAATTGCTGTTCACAGACGCTCTCCATCCAATCTGACTGAGCTTGAGCTATATTGCAAAGAACAATGGGCAAAAATGTCAGTCTCTAGATGTGCAAAGCTGGTAGAGACATACCCCAAAAGACTTGCAGCTGTAATTGCAGCGAAAGGTGGTTCTACAAAGTATTGACTCAGGGGGGGCTGAATACCTTTGCACGCCATACTTTTCAGTTTTTTATTTGTAATAAAATTTGGAAACCATGTATAATTTTCCTTCCACTTCACAATTATGCACCACTTTGTGTTGGTATATCACATAAAATCCCAATAAAATACATTTGCGTTTGTGATTGTAACGTGACAACATTTGGAAAAGTTCAAGGGGTATGAATACTTTTGCAAGCCACTGTATATAATCTGTTTGGATAGCATGCAAAACAAAGCTTTTCACTGTGCCCCAGTACACCTGACAATAATAATCCTAAACCTAAAGCTTTCTGAACGATTCCATTAGCACCAGCCTTGCACACAGTGATTCCAGACGCTAGCCACGATGCACGAAACCTCTTCTTTAAATCCCCCCTGTGAATCCTGGGCATGTCACTTTAAACCTGCCTTGCCCAGTCTTTGAACCATCTGCTGATAGCTTCCCTCTATTTACCTTGCCTAAACCCCTCATGTTCTTGAGCATCTCATTCAAATCTTCCTTCAGCCTTCCTTGTTCCATTCTGCACCCCCCCCATTTCCCATTTGCACTTTACTAATGAAATTCAGTCATTTAAAGATTGTTGCTTTTCAAAGCGCACATGGAGCAGATTTGATTGATGAAGGTTTGTCCTGAGTCTCATCTGTTCGTTCTCATCGAGAGCAGACGGATGCCAGGGAACAATTGGAGCCTGAAGGCATCCAATTAAATTATGCGATCTTTGCAAGTCCAGTGAAAACAATTGGCAGCTCTGTTGGGATAATGAGAAAATAAGTTAGCATGGTGCAGGCACACACACACATGAGCCAGATGGTTTATTTTCAAGGGCAATGTCTGCTACAGGTAGAACCATTGAATCAATGAACTCTCTACTTTTCAACGATAACTAGGGCAGCACGGTGGCGCAGTGGTAGAGCTGCTGCCTTACAACGCCAGAGACCCATGTTCGATCCTGACTATGGGTGCTTGGTTGTCTGTACAGAGTTTGTATGTTCTCCCCGTGACCTGCGTGGGTTTTCTCCGACATCTTCGGTTTCCTCCCACACTCCAAAGACGTGCAGGTTTGTCGGCTGATTGGCTTGGTATAATTGTATAAATATAAAATTGTCCCTAGTGTGTGTTGGGTAGTGTTAATGTGTGGGGATGGCTGGTCGGTGAGGACTTGGCGGGCCAAAGGGCCTGTTTCCAAAGGGTCTGCGGCTCTCCCGCCTGGGAATTCCTGCTTGTTTAACACCCCTCCCAATGTCGTATTTCTTCCCTCCCGACCTTGGGTTAAACTTTATCCCCGCACTCGGTTACAGCGGACAATCAGCAACAACAGGCACCATCTCACGTCACCTCATGGTCCTTTACTGCGAGGGTATAACATTATGACATGATCTTATGATCTTATCATCTTATGGGTTTACTGTGAGAGAAGCCGTAAATTTTGATTAGAGATAAAGGTTTAGTGGAATTTTTAAAACAACATACAGACCTTCAGGAGTTGACGTGAGAATTCTAAAGTCACTGAAGACAAGACCACATATGTTGGAGCTATTGAAGAACGGGGATTTGCCAGAATTGGAAGAGTTCAGAACTTTGGAAAGTTGCCATGCTGGGTGAAGGCTCAATGCAAAGGCAGAACAAGATCCAGGCAGAATTTTGAATACTTGAAATGAATACTTTGTTGTCACATGTGACAAGGCATGGTGAAATTATTTGCTTGCATACCCAAGGTATGCGAATAGTCGCTCCATACAGGGCACTGACAAAGTCACAAATTCCCCTCCCCCTCCCCACTCTCTCACGGCAGTCCCCCGCACACCGGGTCCTCCTTTGAAAACAAGAATTAGGGTTTTTATCCTGAATTATTGCTGTGTTTTTGTCTATTGCAAGGTTGTAGTTAAGATGAAACAGAGTGATTTATTATGACTTGTGGTTCCCTCCTTTCCCTCCTCTCAAGCCTTTTTCATTCCTTCCTTCCTTTCTGGCATAAAACTCAAGGGTAACCAAAAAACATCCCCTGACAATGAAGGGAAGGTGAAGAAACTATTTGTATCTGCCACTTTAGCAGTAAGATATGTTCAGACTGATTTAGTTTAGAGTTTAGTTTAGCTTAGAGATACAGCGCGGAAACAGACCCTTCGGCCCACCGAGTCTGCACTGATCACGATCCCCGCACACACTAGGGACAATTTACAATTGTACTAAGCCATTAGCCTGCAAACCTGTACTTCTTTGGATCATGGAAAGAAACCGGAGCTCCCGGAGAAAACCCATGCAGGTCACGAGAAGATTCAAGATTCAAGATAGTTTATTGTCATGTGTCCCAGATAGGACAATTAAATTCTTGCTTTGCTTCAGCACAACAGAATATAGTAGGCATAAATACAGAACAGATCAGTGTGTCCATATACCATTGAATATACAGTGGCTTGCAAAAGTTTTCATACCCCTTGTACTTTTCCACATTTTGTCACGTTACAACCACAAACGTAAATGTATTTTATTGGGATTGTATGTGATAGACCAACACAAAGTGGCACATAATTGTGAAGTGGAAGGAAAATGATACATTGTTTTCAAATTTTTTTACAAATAAAAAACTGAAAAGTGTGGTGTGCAAAAGTATTCAGCCCCCTTTACTCTGATACCCCTAAATAAAATCCAGTGCAACCAATTGCCTTCAGAAGTCACCTAATTAATAAATAGAGTGCACTTGTGTGTAATCTAATCTCAGTATAAATCCAGCTGTTCTGTGAAGGTCTCAGAAGTTTGTTAGAGAACATTAGTGAACAAACAGCATCATGAAACCCAAGGTACACACCAGACATGTCAGGGATAAAATTGTGGAGAAGTTTAAAGCTTCTCCACAATTTAGGTTATAAAAAAATATCCCAAGCTTTGAACATCTCACGGAGCACTGTTCAATCCATCATCCGAAAATGGAAAGAGTATGGCACAACTGTAAACCTATGAAGACATGGCCGTCCACCTAAACTGACAGGCCGGGCAAGGAGAGCATTGATCAGAGAAGCAGCCAAGAGGCCCATGGTAACTCTGGAGGAGCTGCAGAGATCCACAGCTCAGGTGGGAGAATCTGTCCACAGGACAACTATTAGTTGTGCACTCCACAAATCAGGTCTTTATGGAAGAAAGCCGTTGTTGAAACAAAGCCATAAGAAGTTCCATTTGCAGTGTGCCACAAGCCATGTGGGGGACACAGCAAACATGTGGAGGAAGGTGCTCTGGTCTGATGAGACCAAAATTGACGTTTTTGGCCTAAATGCAAAACGCTATGTGTGGCGGAAAACTAACACTGCACATCACCCTGAACACACCATCGCCACTGTGAAACACGGTGGTGGCAGCATCATGCTGTGGGGATGCTTTTCTTCAGCAGAGACAGGGAAGCTCGTCAGATTTGATGGGAAGATGGATGTAGCCAAATACAGGGCAATCTTGGAAGATAACCTGTTGGAGTCTGCAAAAGACTTGAGACTGAGGCGGAGGTTCACCTTCCAGCAGGACAATGACCCTAAACATACAGCCAGAGCTACAATGGAATGGTTTAGATCAAAGCATATTCATGTGTTAGAATGGCTTAGTCAGTCCAGACCTAAATCCAATTGAGAGTCTCTGGCAAGACTTGAAAATTGCTGTTCACAGATGCTTTCCATCCAATCTGACTGAGCTTGAGCTATTTTGCAAAGAAGAATGAGCAAAAATTTCAGTCTCTAAATGTGCAAAGCTTGTAGAGACATACCGCAAAAGACTTGCAGCTGTAATTGCAGCGAAAGGTAGTTCTACAAAGTATTGACTCAGGGGGGCTGAATACTTTTGCACGCCACACTTTTCAGTTTTTTATTTGTAATAAAATTTGGAAACCATGTATCATTTTCCTTTCACTTCACAATTATGCACCACTTTGTGTTGGTCTATCACATAAAATCCCAATAAAATACATTTACATTTGTGGTTGTAACATGACAAAATGTGGAAAAGTTCAAGGGGTATGAAAACCTTTGCAAGCCACTGTATATATACATACATAAATATATAAACAGATAAAGTGCATTGGGCTATTAATGTTCCACGTTTTGTTTGAGTTGAGTTTAATAGCCTGATGGCTGTGGGGAAGTAGCTATTCCTGAACCTGGATTTTGCAGATTTCAGGCTCTTGTACCTTCTACCTGAAAGTAGCGGGGAGATGAGAGTGTGGGCAGGATGGTGTGGGTCCTTGATGATGCTCCCAGCCTTTTTGAGGCATCGACTGCAGTAGATCCCCTCGATGGTAGTGAGGTCAGAGCCGATGATGGACTGGGCAGTGTTTACAACTTTTTGTAGTCTTTTCCGCTCCTGGGCACTCAAGTTGCCGAACCAAGCCACGATGCAACCGGTCAGCATGCTCTTCTACCTGTAGAAGTTCGAGAGAGTCTTCCTTGACAGACCAACTCTCCGTAATCTTCTCAGGAATTAGAGTCAAGTCAAGTCAAGTCACTTTTATTTATATAGCATATTTACAAAACAACTCTCATTGGCAAAATTGGTATAAGAATAGTATAACAAACAACAGTGGTTCATAGATTAAATACAAACATCAGTACATACATATAGCCCTCGCTCAGAGGACGTCAAGAAAGGCTTGAGTGTAGAGATGAGTTTTTAGTCTCGACTTAAAGGAGTCAATGGAGGGAGCAGTTCTGATGGGAAGAGGGATGTTATTCCACAGTCTAGGAGCTGCAACTGCAAAGGCACGGTCACCCCTGAGCGTATGCCTAGACCGCGGGATGTTCAGTAACCCCAAGTCGGCCGATCTGAGGCACCTGGAGGCGGTGTGAGCAGACTTTTAATGTAGGTGGGGGCAAGCTCATTGAGCACTTTGTAGACATAAAGGGGGATCTTAAAATTTATTCGGAACCGCACAGGGAGAGAGGCCAGGATCAGGGTGATGTGGTCCCTTTTTCGGGTGCCCGTCAGGAGTCTAGAGGTGCTGATGTGCTTTCTTTATGATTGCACCAGTGTTCTCGGACCAGGAGAGATCTTCAGAGATGTGCACACCCAGGAATATGAAGCTCTTGACCCTTTCCACCATCGACCTGTTGATATAAACGGGACTGTGGGTCCCCATCCTCCCCCTTCCAAAGTCCACAATCAGTTCCTTGGTTCTGCTGGAGTTGAGAGCCAGGTTATTGTGCTGGCACCATTTGGTCAGTCGGTCGATCTCACCTCTATACTCTGACTCATCTCCATCAGTGATACGTCCCACGTGCAAACATTGTACACACAGCACCCGTGGTCAGGAACGAACCCGGGCGCCTGGCGCTGTAGGGCAGCAACCCTACCACTGCGCCACCAGGCCACCCATTTATTCCATTCACAGACCCAGCCTTCTGTAAATATCACTGTAATTTGGTTAAAAATGTTACCTATGCTTCCACACGATGCTCATATTAATTGTGTTTAAACACCCACGATCTGATATTTCTCACCTGCTGTTCCCAAGGAAAATACTTTTCCCCTCATAATATTAAAATCAACATTGTTTATTCCCATCAGTATAGGTTTGGAGGTTTATTACAGTCAGTATAGGTTTATTACAATCAGTAGAGGTTTCACCTAACTAAATATGAATCACTACTTTCCAATTAAAAAAAATAATTGTTTTACATTACAGGGCAATCACAACTAAACTATAAATGAGAATTATTGCACAATACTGTGGTCAAATTCACATTATTCTTGATTAGTTTTGCTTACATTCGTTTAGAATTCATCACCAAGAAAGTTCACTGGGGATACTTTTGGATAGAGTCCTAGAGTCATAGAGTGATACAGTTTGGAATCAGGCCCTTCGCCCCAACTTCCCACACCGGCCAACAATGTCCCAGCTACACTAGTCCCACCTGCCTGCTTTTGGTCCATATCCCTCTAAACGTGTCCTATCCATGTACCGGTCCAACTGTTTCTTAAATGTTGGGGTAGTCCCTGTCTCAACTACCTCCTCGGGCAGCTTGTTCCATACACCCACCAACTTTGGTGTGAAAAAGTTACCCCTCAGATTCCTATTAAATCTCTTCCCCTTCAACTTAAACCTGTGGATGGCTTCTTTAAAATGGACGATTGCAGTGTATACATTGAATAACCATGTTCTGGTCGTTCAATGCGTACATTGTTGTTGTTAATACAATGAATTATATAATTAACACAAAATGATGCTAAGTCCCTCCATGGGTTCTGTAGGATGAATGAGTGACTATTCAAAGCTGTAAGGAGGAAGGAGCGATATTAAGACGCAGAGGTTCAGTGAATGAATTCCAGAGCTGAAGCTTTGGCAAACTTTACCTTGGCTGTTGAGAGTAGTTCGAGGGGGAAACAGAAACCAAGTAGGTACAGACCAAATGTGTAGAAAGGAACTGCAGGTGCTGGTTTATACAGGAAGTAGACACAAAATGCTGGAGTAACTCAGCAGCAGGTCAGGCAGTATATCAGGCAGAAGTAGATGACGCTTTGGGTCAACAACGCTTCTTCAGACTGAAAGATAGAGATGGGGATGAGGAGAGGAGGGGGGTGGGCGGACAGGAGGTGAGAAAATGCCTGAATAAATCAGGGCCAGCAACAGGTGACCTCAGGGAGGGTGGAGTTCATAATGGTTCATTGTTGGCTGGGGAGGGCTGTGCTGATGTCGGGGATACGAGGATGTGAACTATGGAACTAGTAGGATGATTAGGATGGGGGAAGGGGGGAGAGAGGGAGGGAATGCAGGAGTTATTTGAAATTGGAGAAATCAACGTTAATACCACTAGATTGTAGGCTGCCAAAGCGAAATATGAGGTGCTGTTCCTCCAATTTGCATGTGGCCTCACTCTGACAGTGGAGGAGGCCCAGGACGGAAAGGTCAGCATGGGAATAGGAAGAGCAACCATTGAAATGTTTGGCAACCGATGATGCTGCCTGACCCGCTGAGTCACTACAGCATGTTGTGTCTATCCAAATAAGCATAGCCAAGAATGGAATTGTGATTTAAATTAAGCCAGCAAAAGAGGCCAGAGATAGTGGTGGAGGTGGAGCGGCTGGTTGCGCAGTGGTAGAGCTACTGGCTTACAGCGCCAGAGACCCGGCTTCGATCTTGACTATGGGTGCTGTCTGTACGGATTCGGTGGGTCGGGGGGCCTGTTTCCGTGCTGCATCTCTAAACTAAGCCTAAAAAGGTGGGTCTAATTAGGACATTTAAAAGACACTTGGTCTGCCACATGGATAGGAAAGATTTGGATAGATATGGGTCAGGAGCAGGCAAGTAAAACAAGCCTTTTTTCTTCTTTTTTGTCTCGTTTATGTACTACGTTGACATATTCTGTTGAGCTGCAGCAAGTAAGAATTTCATTGTTCTATCTGGGACACATGGCAATAAAACACTCTTGACTCTTGGCAACTTGATCGGCATGGTCGGGTTGGGCCGAAGGGCCTGTTTCGGTGCTACATAGCTCTATGACTCTATTACTCTATACATGCTATCTTGGAGGACTGTAGATAGACACAAAAATGCTGGAGTAACTCAGCGGGACAGGCAGCATCTCTGGAGAGAAGGAATGGGTGACATTTCGGGTCGAGACCCTTCTTAAGACTTGGACTGGAGGAGATAATAGAGATAGGCAGGGACAAGGCACGAGAGGATTTGTGTTCCTTGGGCAAATTCTAAGATAGAGTGATGGGGATTGAGCAGAGCTGTGATTTTGGAAGCAGGGTTTTAGATGACAAGTTTTAACAAGTGTCAGATGAGGCAGGACGGCCAGAGATCTGCAGGAACAGTCATAGGATTGGACAGGAAGATAGACACAAAATGCTGGAGTAACTCAGTGGGACAGGCAGCATCTCTGGAGAGAAGGAATGGGTGACGTTTCAAACAGGAAATTTGATATTATCACTTAACCATCTTCTAGTTTGTCTAATTGTACCTGCGACCATCACAAATCAGATCTGCAGTGAACAAGTTTACGAAGTAACTAAGTAGTGTACAGATGATGATTTATAATGCCACTGATGTTTCTTTATGTAAAATATTTTGCAAATTAAAGTGACATTTGGAAGTAGATGCTTATCAATATGAAGACCACATCGAGACAGATTCAATTATAATGACAGTGTAGTGCAGCAATGTAACATTATTCCCTCATAGACATACATAACTTGCTTTGAAAATTCTATTTACTATTGCATGACACTCTCACTGCATGTTCTACCTGCTACAAATTGTATTCTAACTAAACTTTGGATCTAACTATGAAGGGCAACAGAATGGCGCAGCTGGTAGAACAGCTACCTCTCACCGCCAAAGACCCAGGTTCGATCCTGACCTTCGATGCTGTCTGTGTGGAGTTTGAAGGTTCTCCCTGTGACCACATGGGTTTCCTCCGGGTGCTATGGGTTCCTCACACATCCCAAAGACACGTGGGTTTGTAGGTTAAATGGCCGCTGTAAATTGCCCTTAGTGTGTAGGGAGTGGATGAATAAGTGTGATAATACAGAACTAGTGAGAACGGGTCATCGATGGTTGGCCTGGACTCACAGAGAGAAGGTACAAACTCCACACTGTCACAGGGAGAATGTGCAAACTCCTCACAGAACGTGCAAACTCCACAGACAATGTGAAAACTCCACACATGATGTCTAAACATTTAGAGAGTTCTAATTATTTAATAAAGGAACTTTGTTGTTGGTCTGAATTGTCATCAATTTCCAATCTCACGGAGAGGGAAAAATAAGGGATCTTGTCCTTGCTGTCTTGTGAGTTGCATTGTGCCTATCAATGGAGGGGGCTATGGGGGAAGGCAGGACAATGGGATTAAGAGGGCAAGAGAGATCAGCCATGACTGAATGGTGGAGTAGACTTGATGGGCCGAATGGCCTAATTCTGCTCCTATCACTTATGACCTTATGATCAAGGACCTTGGTGGGTCACCACCATTTGCACCATCAGCACTTTTCACCCAGGCCCTTCACCCTGTGTGTGGCATCTTGTTCACTTCAGGCTGCTTTCGTCTGCACTTATGCACACCTTCCAGATCAGCAATGTTTTCCAACCTCGATAAGAGTTAATTGACAGAATGGTAACTCTTTTTCCCTCACCACAATGGCAATCATATCCAACTCCTCACATTGCACTGCAAAAGACGATTTTGATTTAATCCCGAAATTAGTCTTTTGTGACTGTTGCATGAAACAGAGCAATTCCCACTTCATTAGGAATGTAGCTGGTACTCTTCATATCCTATTGATGCTAATCAGTGCTAATAATGAACATTTATTTGCATGCTGATATACTGAAGAACAAACTGTATTCAACCACATTCCAAAACCGTTCAGCACTTTCAGTGAACCAGCAGGTAACGTTTAGGTTTCAATATATTTGCAGATGGCAAGGAAAACGAGAAGATGAAAACGTTGTTGGTTCTTTGCACCCAGGCATAGATATTCAGATGAGCCCATTTTGGGAACAGTTTCAGACTATTTAAGTTCTGCTGGTGAACCACAACTAAGCCTAGTTGCTCCGAATGAAGATGACACAACAATTTCAAGGCAAGCTAACCTCCCAGGGGAATGGTCAGGGCCCTTATTTAATTATCCAAAGCTACTAATGCAGGTTTTGGGATTGCATGTTAATATGTTTGGCCTGTTTAATGATGGTGGCAGTGTTCCAGCATTTAAGTTGAAAATGTGCGTTGCCTGACAATTTTAGGCAGTGGAGATTTTAAAATCACTGGCTTTAGATTTTGTTTTAGAGATACAGCATGGGAACAGGCCTGAATCTGTGCTATTCATTAAATTTGTGTGTGTTATTATATTATCTATTGAGTACGGTCCTTATAAACCGGTTGTGGTGCGGCTGCAACTGAGAATTACATTCTTCTCTTTCAGTACAAATGACAATAAAACACATAACAGACACAAAATGCTGGAGCAGGTCAGACAGCATCTCTGGAGAAAAGGACATTTTGGGTCGAGACCCTTCTTCACACAATAAAACACACTTGACTCTATCCTGACTCTTGATATGCAGGTCATGCTTGGTCAAGCTCACTGGTCATCTCAGAAAGTGCCCATTATCACACAAGGTACTCAATTATCTCACCAATAGGTCGCACTTCCATCATGCCAACCACTTGGATATTGGTTGTCCATACCGTTTCTTTTATTTTAGTTTAGTTTTGAGATACACCGCGGAAACAGGCCCTTCGGCCATCGAATCCGCGCCGACCAGCGATCTCCGTACACTATTGCTACCCTACACACTTTGGACAATTTACTATCTTTACTTCAGCCAATTAATCTACAAACCGGCACATCTTTGGAAGTGTGGGAGGAAACTGCAGCACCCAGAAAAAACACACACAGTCATGGGGAGAACGTACAAACTCCGTACACACAGCACCCATAGTCAGGATTGAACCATACTCAGGTCTCTGACTCTGTGAGGCAGCAACTCTATTGCTATGCCACCGTGCCTTCCTCCCACTCCAGGGATGCTGCCTGACCCGCTGAGCTACTTCAGCACTTTGTATCTATTTTTCCTCCCGAAAGTATGTTGGCTGGTCGATTTATTGGTCTCTGTAAATCGCCCCATGTGATGCATGGACTGGAAGAATCTGGGGGGAACAGATGGAAATGGGGAAAAGAGAAATGGGCTTAATTTAGGATTGGTGTGAAAGTGCTTGCTAGTGGACAAGGACTTGTTCTGTGCTATGTGGCTTTATGACTCTTATCAATAGTTCTACGCAGGAAAGGCAGAGATTGATAGATTCTTGATTAGTACGGGTGTCAGGAGTAATGGGGCAAAGGCAGGAGAATGGGGTTGAGAGGGAGAGATATATCATGATTGAATGGCAGAGTCAACTTGATGGGCCGAATGGCCTAATTCAGCTCCTATAACTTATGAACATGAATTCATGAAAGGTGAGTCTGGAGAAGGAATGAGTTAAACATAGAAACATAGAAATTAGGTGCAGGAGTAGGCCATTCGGCCCTTCAAGCCAGCACCGCCATCAAAATATGATCATGGCTGATCCATCAAAATCAGTACCCTGTTCCCGCCTTCTCCCCATCTCCCTTGATTCATTAGCCCTAAGAGCTAAATCAAACTCTCTCTTGGAAACATCCAGTGAATTGGCCTCCGCTGCTTTTTGTGGCAAAAAAAACAACAAAAAACAGCAGAGGAGGAGGGGAGAAGCAAGTAAAGCCTGGCAAAGCTGGCAGGATTGACATCATGGGTGAATATATTATCGTGGATTGGCTCAAGGAAGTGTTTCCATTTCACCTTGCCCCCCAAAGGCTGGAGTCATCTATTGACTTTGCTGCCCATTCCCCTTTCTCCTGAATGCCGTGTGCTATTCATGCCATCTCTCCGTCACTTGCTGCACTCTTGCTTCTGGATTCAAGTCCCACTGTGTAGATCTGCGCACAGAATCCACCCAGACAATCCAACACAGTACAGAGGGTATAGATACAAAACGCTGGAGTAACTCAGCGTTCTCGATCATTGTTGCTTTTTTGGACATCTTTCATTCATTTCTTCTACATCTCTCTACATCTATATCTCTCGTCTTCCTCTCCCCTGACTCTCAGTCTGAAGAAGGGTCTTGATCCGAAACAACGCCTATTCCTTTTCTCCAGGGATGCTGCCTGACCCGCTGAGTTACTCCAACATTTTGTGTCCATCTGCAGTTTAAACCAGCATCTGCAGGTCCTTCCTACACGATACAGGCGGTGCGGCACATAAAGGGTATGGCGTCTTTTGGATGTGATAATACACTGAGATATTGTGCAATTGCTCAGCTGTACACAAAAATATACCATGCCAGTATTTTGTAGAAGAACAAGAATGATTTCTTGATCAATATTTAATCAACATAATTGGTGGATTATTAAATTGCAATTTGCATGAGCACACTCTCTGCAAAATTAACTGGCATCTTTTCCTGTATTATACACTGCGGTGATTTCGCCTGTGGGATATCAAAAGGTAATGAAATGTTCCATGAAATTGCAAGCTCTTTCTCTCCTTTGTAAATTCACATAAAACAAGTGAAATTGGTCATAGAAAGTCCAAAAAGTGCAAATAATGGAATCACTAAGTAGGTTGGTCAGCATCAGTGGAAAGAGAAACAGTTAAAGTTTCAGATCCAAGACCCTTTGCAGAAAGAGAGAGCAAGATAGTTTTCAATGGACATCAGGTGGAGGACAGATAGAGTCATAGAGTGATACAGGGCTCAACTTGCCCACACCGGCCAACACGTGCCAGCTACACTAGTCCCACATGCCCACGATTGGTCTACATCCCTCCACACCTGTCCTATGCATGTACCTGGCTAACTGTTTCTTCTGTTGGGATAGTCCCAGCCTCAACTACCTCCTCTGGCAGCTTGTTCCATACGACCACCACCCTTTGTGTGAAAATGTTACCCCTCAGATTCCTATTAAATCTTTCCCGCTTCACTTTAAACCTTTGTCCTCTGGTCCTCAATTCACCTACTCTGGAGTCTCAAGAGACTCTGTTCATCTACCCAATCTATTCCTCTCATGATGGTGAAAACAAAGAGAATATATCTATTAAAGATAAATTGCAAAGCTTCAAGAAGACAACAAGGGATAGGGATGGATAGAGTGCTTAAAAATGCTTAAAGTCCTCTTCATGTGTTATAATAATTCTGTGCTTTAAAGAAGATTGAAACTAAGCATGTGTAACCGATACTTACTGCAGCCTACTTTAGTCATATTCTGTTCTCTGTTGCCAAAGGACAAATGGCAATCGCAAAACAATAAAATAAGGACAAAAGGGACACAGGACATTTGCTTATCTGTAATGGGGTGGACATGGGCTGTGTGTACTCTGCTGTGTCTTTATTTTTAATATAGAGATACAGCGCGGAAACAGGCCCTTCGGCCCACCAGGTCCGTACCGACCAGCACTCCCTGCACACTAACACCATCCTACACCACTAAGGACAATTTTTACATTTACCAAGCCAATTAACCTACGGTGTATATTTGTTACAAGACTATTTGGAAGAGAGAAAAGTTCTAAAGTGCCTTCTGCAAAAAAAACAAACCATCAAAGGTAAATTCTGTGTATGAGTAGTAGACGAATCTTTGTTCGTTGAGCAATCTCCTAGATTGTTCCCAGTGGTCACTGTATTTGGCGCTGGTAAATAAAGTCTTGATAGTCTTAAGGGCCTGGCCGACTTTCACGACCTAATTCACGACCTCTGCCGAGTTTGCCCTTGACTCATAATCGTAGCATAGTCGTCACGAGGTCGTAGGAGGTCGTAGGGAGGTCGAAAGTAGGTCGTAGGAGGTTGTAGGGAAGTCATAGGTACTCGTGGCATCAAGTAGGTCATGCCGTTTTTTCTAGCATGATGAAAAATGTCCACGACTAAAAAAGATCGTGAATTAGGTCGTGAAAGTGGGATAGGCCCTTTACCCGGTCTTTGTGTTAACCATATAACCATATAACCATATAACCATATAACCATATAACCATATAACCATATAACAATTACAGCACGGAAACAGGCCCTCTCGGCCCTTCCAGTCCGTGCCGACCATTTGTTTTCCCCTAGTCCCATCTACCTGCACTCAGACCATACCCCTCCATTCCCTTCACGTCCATATACCTATCCACTTTACTCTTAAATGTTAAAATCGATCCTGCCTCCACCACTTCTGCTGGAAGCTCATTCCACACAGCCACCACCCTCTGGGTAAAGAAGTTCCCCCTCACGTTACCCCAAAACCTCTGTCCCTTAATTCTCATGTCATGCCCTCTTGTTTGAATCTTCCCTACCCTCAATGGGAAAAACGTATCCTGGCAACATTCTAGTAAATCTCCTCTGTACTCTCTCTATTTTGTTGACATCCTTCCTATAACTAGGCGACCAAAATTGTACACCATACTCCAGAATTGGTCTTACCAATGCCTTGTACAATTTTAACATTACTTCCCTACTCCTATATTCAATGCTCTGATTTATAAAGGCCAGCACACCAAAGGCTTTCTTTACCACCCTATCTACATGCGATTCCACCTTCAGGGAACTATGCACAGTTATTCCTAGATCCCTCTGTTCCACAGCATTCCTCAATTCCCTACCATTTACCATGTACGTCCTATTTTGATTTGTCCTGCCAAGATGTAGCACTTCACACTTATCACCATTAAACTCCATCTGCCACCTTTCAGCCCACTTTTGTGTTGTGTTTTTAAGTTTTCTTTAGCAGCGACAAGGTGAGTCTGGGTGAGTTTATGGAAGGGCACAATGATACAAAGTGCTGTAGTAACTCAGGGGTGAGGCAGCATCTCTGGATGACATGGCTAGGTGACCTTTTGGTGACCATGGATAGGTTCCTTCTTCAGATTGATTATAGGGGTGGGAAGATAGAAAGCTAGAAGAAGGGTGGGCAGACCAAAACGTGGCAGGTGAACACAGGCAAGGGGGAGTTTAGATAGGCAGATGTTTGGTCAAAGGCCAGAGATGAACACACACAAGGGTGTGAAACAAAAGTTTTAGAGAGTTGCTAATTGTGTAGCTGGAGGATTGACGAGGTGCAAATTGTAGATGGAGATGGAGGGGTGGGGAGAACAGGTGCAAGGTGAGTGAGGGCTCGGGGGGGGGGGGGGGGGGGTTATGGGGGTGTTTATAGGGGGAGGAAGGGGACGAGAGGAGTTTTGTAGAGGTTACCTAAAGTTGGAGAATTCAATGCTCATACTGTTAGGTTGCAAGTTACCCAAGCGGAATATGAGGTGCAAGTATTTTACTTCGGAGTCACCAACAAATACAGGGCTCCGGAGAATTGCTTGTCGCTGAATGTCCCTACTGTTAATACACCCATATCGGGTAACATCAGCCCCGGGATCAGGACTCAGGAGTTAAAGATCCAGAATATCCTGAAATTATTGATCTCCGGCATCACTGCATTTGCCAGGTCAATAGACGGTACAGACATGATGGAAGAGCAGCAAGATGCATTAGCTCTGCTATGCAACACACAGTATGAAATAAACTGTTTTCTGAACAGCTCTATCCGTCCTACACTAAACCCCAAGTTTGCGGATTTTGTGTAAGGCCAATGTTACGCCACCACCAAGACAATTGTTTGGTGATGATCTGCCTAAACAGGTTAAAGACCTGGACGAGGAAGCCAACGCGGTTGGATTAATTAAACCGCCTTCCTCGAGCAGACCTCAGGTGTACCATAGGCAGCTTCCATATGCAACAACAAACAGGCCTCGGGGTCAACCCAACAGAGCAACAGGAACTTTCCCTAAGGTCGCGCCCTATCCACAGAGGCCTTTTTTAGGCCAGGGCCCACAGCGACCAGCCTGGAAGATGCGCCAACCCCACATCCCAGCAACCCAAGAAAGACCAGAAGATCAGGCCCCACTGGTAACCATGGAGGTAAGGGGGTCTGGTTCTCTTGGGGGTGCTGCATGCGGAACCTCACTATTAGGAGGGAGGTTGCGTCTGTTCTGGGATGCATGGAGTTCTTTAACTTCTGACACTTTTATATTACAAAGTATTCATGGGTACGAAATTGAATTCATAAACGGACAACTTTTTGAAGCTGATGAACAGTCCTGTCTCCATTCTCCTGATGTTTTGAGTGACATTAATGCAATGTCGGAGATAGGTGGTTATGCAGAGTCGTACATCAACGGGATATGCTCGGAATTCCAATTTCAGACCTGTTGTCCCAGGCCTGTGATGTTTGCGTAACTCGTCTATAAAGAAGGTTACTTTGGTGAGGGTCAAGACCATCCTGTCCAGTTTTAGTTTGTGGAGGGTCTGGACTCGTTGTGCTGTGATCAGTGCCATTAACATCACCACTTTGAAGGTGAGTTTATCCAGTGGTAGATCTGAAACTGGTGACCAGCTCCTGAGTAGGGACAACACAACCCCAATGTCCCAGGTTATATTATAACGTGGTCGTGGAGGGTTCAAATTGAATATACCCCTCATAAGTTTTGATACCAGCTGGTGGGATCCTACTCCGATAATGAGATAGGGTGACAATGCACTTCTGGCACTGTTGATGGCACTGTAGCTAAGGTCCTCATCATAGTGAAGGCCTGCGAGGAATTCGAGCACATCAGTGATCGTTGCAGAGTCGTAGGTGGTCTTGGTCCGAGTACAGAAGGCCTCCCATTTTCTTATGTGGGTGAGGTACTGCTTCCTCGTGGACTCTCTGCACGATGCTGTGATGATATCCATGGTCCTCGTTGACAGCCCGAATCCTAGTAATGGCCCCTTCAGAACCTGCAAGCCAACAGGTTCAGATGAGCATGGCACAGATGACCTTCTCCTGTTATAGGATGGGTTACTAGATCCGGGCATTTAGGGACTTGCACCCATGGATATTTCACCATGATGAAGACCACCGGGTACCATGGTTGTGTGGGCCAGTCAGGTATTATCAGAATCCCAGATGCAGAATCTATCTGGATTTCTGCAATACCCGACTGAGAGGCAGAAAGGGGGAAATGCATAGAAGAACAATTTCCCCCAATGTAGCGAGAACACATCCATCGCCACTGCCCCAGGATCTGGTTCCCAAGAGACATATGTTGGTATCTGATGGTTCAACCTGGATGCAAAGAGGTCGATATCTGGTGTTCCATACTTGGCTATAATATTAGCAAATATTTGGGGGTTCAACATCCACTCAGTGTTGTAATTAAATACTCGTGACCTGGTGTCTGCCACTGTATTGAGCTTAGCCAGAAGGTATGTAGCTGAAATCGAAATATTTCTTTCAATACACCAGAGCCAAATTATGTTTGCCAATTCATCGCAAGATATCGACTTGATACCACCCATATGGTTTAAATATGCCACCACTGTGGTATTATCTGTCTGACGGACATGCGCATTTTGCATAGTTGTGCAGTAAGCCCGCAGCCCGTGAAATGCTCCCAGCATTTCCAAATAGTTTATACCTTGTGATTGGAGTAAAATAGATTTGTGCAAATCCCATCTGCCGCCACAACTGGAAGTGATGTCGGTAGCTCCCCAGCCCTGGGCGCATGCGTCGGTTTGTAACACGACTGACGGGTTTACAATTATGATGGGATTGAAACAATTACGAATGTTCCTAATCCACCATCGTAGCTCAATTTGTGCCTTGTTTGGCAGCTGCATAGGTCTGTCAAAATGTCCAGCATTTGTTTTTAACACTGAGATCTCAGCTCTTTGCTAATTTTGATAATGTAATGGCCCAAATTGTGCAGCTGGAAATGTAGCTACAAGTTTTCCAATCACCTTGGCAGCATGTCTGATAGTCGGTTTCCTGGTACAAGCGAGGCTGTTACACGCTTCTATTATGTCTGTTGCTTTGTTCTCTGGGAGAGTGACAATCATATGATTGGTGTTAACGGTGAATCCCAAGTAGTCCATAATCACAGAGGGGTTGAACTTAGATTTATCTGGATGACGAACCCCAGTTTTTCGAACAGTGACCTGGTAGCTGTCACAGCTGATTTAGCTAACTCTAAAGTTTTTCCCACAATTAAAATGTCATCAAGATATGCCATGACTATGTGCTTTTGTCTTCTTAGAGAGGCCAATACTGGTTTCAGTATTTTGATAAACAACCTGGCGGCTGTTGTGAGTCCATTAGGTAAGGCTTTGTACTGCCATAGTTGCCCCATCCAGACAAATTTTAAGTATTTACGGTGATGTTTCCGTATAGGCACTGAATAGTATGCCAGTGGTTCTTGGATGCCAGAACTAAGTGAGCTGAGCCTGCCCAAGGAGTCTATGCCTAACTCAACGAAACTTCAGTAAAGGGTGGTGCTTACTTGATAACCCCAATGATATACTTGCATCTACGCAAACAGTTTTTTAATGTGCTTGTTAACATGCAGGTAGCTTATTATTGCATATAGAGTTAGTCATTGTCATCAGCATAAGTTGGTATAATCAGTTTAAATCGTACTTTGGCTTTGGGCTTGGTTTTCTAGGTTGAGCAATTATCCTGGTGTTACAGCACGTACTTTGTGTTTTAACAGTCATTTTTTTTTTGCTGCTCCTGCAGTTTGGAACTGGCAATGGTGGAGGCCCAGGACAGAAAGGTCAGTATGGGAATGGGAACTGAAATTTCAGCATTGGAATGGGAATAGAAAGGTCAGTGTGGCAATGGGAAAATTCTGACAGTTAGTTAGTTTAGTTCATTGTCACGTGTACCGAGGCCCTTCACAGTGTACAGATACATGATAAAGATAATAACGTGAATAATGTTTAGTTTAGTTTAGTTTAATGTCATGTGTACCGAGGTACAGTGAAAAGCTTTTGTTGCATGCTATCCAGTCAATGGAAAGACGATATATGATTTATACATGATTGTTTAGTGCAAGATAAAGCCAGTAAAGTCTGATCAAAGATAATCTGAGGCTCTTCAATGAGATGGATAGTTGTTTTCCAATGATGTGGACAGTAAGAGAGAGGGAGACAAGTAAAGGTGGAGAATTTAATGGTGAGTTAGAATCATAGGGTCATAGAGCGTAGAAACAGGCACTTCATCCCAACTTGCCCACACTGGCCAACATGTCTCAGCTACACTAGTCCCACCTGCCCGTATCTGTGTCTCATATCCCTCCAAACCTGTCATATCCATGTATCTGTCTAACTGTTTCTGAAAATTTGGGGTAGTCCCTGCCTCAACTACCTTATCTGGCAGCTTGATCGATACACCCACCACCCTTTGTGCGAAAAAGTCACGCCCTCAGATTTCTGGAAGGGTGCAACAGGCCCAGACGAAAGATGAGATGTTGCTGTTCAAGCTTGCGTTGGGCCGCGCAGAAAGCCACGTACAGAAAGGTCAGAATGGGATGGAGAATTAAATCGTGACATTTATCTTAGGCTGTTGTGCAACAGAATTAGCAGCAATTCAACAGCCCATTCAAAACTAGGCTGATTTCCAGTGAAATATTATAAATGAAGATTCATGTTTCTTTTTTATTCAGTGACAAGGAAAAGAACATTTCTTACACATGATTGCTTACAACTTGCAAAGCACATAATCTCAGCCTGCACACTGACGGACTCTCTTAATTAGTTATTTAAAAAATATGAAGTCAAATTAAACAGTGGGAAACAGGCAATTACAAAGTTACACGCGTTATAAAATGAAAACATAACAGTTTTAGACTGAAAAGCAGTAAGATTTAAATTATATGAATTGCTCTCGTTTATTGAATATAAAATGGACAAAGCACTGTTCCAGGCCATTTCACACGAGTTTTAAAAGGAAAGATCAATCACCAACTGCACTGAATTTTTTGAAGAAGCAACAGAAAGCCTAAACAAGGGTATAGTGGTAGATATAATATACAGGCACCTCGAGTTTTATGCAGGGTCTTATGTGCTTGAAAAGCAGCGCCTAATTAAATAAATACATGAATTAAACATATATACGACTATGCTGTTCAGCAGTAAATTTGAGTTCATCACATTGGTCAGCATGGGCAAGCTAGACTGAAGGGCCTGTTTCCTGCTGTATGTCTCTATTTCTCTACGATTCTATTCTGAAAATACCAGTATGCAAATCAAGCTTTGGTATTTCCAAAATGCTTCAATGAATTACGCGTAAAGGGCAAGGTGCTTGTATTTGAATTTTTGGATATTTGTTTATAAATTAGGGAAAGTGAAGTCCTATATAAAGTGAATGTGGACGAGATACAGGAGACATAATGGACAGCAAAGCAGCTGCAGAATCTAGGAATTACAGACGATTCCTCACCTGACTCAAGGTGGGAAGTGTTATTCCACAGGAATTGCTGCAGGCAACATTGTTCACAATTGCAGGATTGGGCATGTCATAGGTGAATATATTTCAATTTAGATCTATATAAGGCAGAGCATTTTGGAAAAAATATATACACTGCTTTGATAAGGACACTTTGATAAGGAGGAAAGGTGCAAAGGCATCTTGAAGTAAGAATGTCCATATCACAAAAAGCAGCATCAGTTTGAAATGAACCATAAAAAATGCAAACCAAACCCTGGAGATGATCTTTGGAGGAATAGTTAATGCACAGAAAACGTGTTGGATTAGGGTTGTATTATAACTTGGTCACTATATGCAATTTGTCTCCATTTTATCAAAGAGATGAGGAGGATATATAGTAAGTTTATAGATGGCACTAAAATTGGTGGTAAAGTGGACATGGTATCCTTATAGTGCTATATAAAATCATGAAGGGTATAGATAAGGTGAATATCCACATGCTTTACCTCTTAGTAGGTGAGTCTACCTATTCATGTTCTTCAGATACATTGCCTGACCAGCTGAGTTACTCCAGCATTTTGTGACTGGTCACAAGTTTAAGTGAGAGGTGAAAGATTTCAGAAGGAACCTGAAGTGTATTTTCTTTAACACAGCATACATGCCTGGAATGAGCTGCCAGAGAAAATGGTAGACATGGGTACAATATGACATTTGAAAGACACTTGAGCAGATACATGGATGGGAAATGTGGGCCAGGCTATGACAAATGGGACTGGCAATTGAGGAACTTGGTTGGCATTGACACGTTTTGCCAAAGGGTCCTTGCTGTATAGTGCCATGACTCCAGAGCACTGACAGTGAAAATTAGTCCTTTTGATGTATTTTTTATTGATCTATCTTCAATATAATCCTTCTGATGGTTATCCTGTTGGAGACATTTTGAAAATATGATAGGATTGAAAGTTCCGTTAGCATTGGGATTCATTCATTATTATTACCCATATCAGCCATCTGAGGTATGGTTTTACCAAATTATATTCCCTTCCTTTTTACTGCCAGCAGGGCTAACAGGGGAATATTTTCTTATATTCCCCTTTCTAGCCAACCCCTATGGAGTTTACCTGTTTAAACAGCGGGGAATATAACCTTATATTCCCCTGGTCTCACATCCGGGAACGTGACGCTGCGTGACGGCAACGTCACGCTGCGTGGGAAATTTAAAATTTATTCTCAAAAAAAAAAAATGGCTGCCGGTTGCGAGAAAAGGTTCCCGTTTTAAAACTTCGACCTTCACATTGTCACATAAATGAATGACATAAATTACATAAATGAAACATAAATGTTACATTGTTTTAGTACCCTTATTTACAATGTTGGAATGGTTTTTAGTACCCTTATTTACAATGTTGCAATGGTTTTTAGTACCCTTATTTACAATGTTGCAATGCATATTGCAAAATGCATAGATACATTCATATCATATGAGATGTTCAGATTTTCCTCTAGATGTCTGATAATGGGTAATAATAACAATATTGACTGTCCTCTTTCGGGAGATACGACATATATTGCCCTCACTAGATCCATATTGCCCTCGTCTTCGACTCGGGCAATATGAATCTACTTCAGGCAATATATGTCGTATCCCCCTCAAGGCCAGTCAATATTCTATTAATATTACTTTATCCATTCTTGAGGTCTAATATTTAGTTCTGCTTGTAGATGTATAGAGCATAGTACAGTACAGCACAGGAATAGTGTCTGTGCCAAACATGATGCCAAGACCAACTCTTATTTGCCTGCACATAATCCATATCCCTGCATATCCATGTGCCTATTCTAAAGTCTCTTGAATGCCACTATTGCATCTGCCTCCACCACCATCGCCGGCAGTGTGCCTCAGGCACCCATCACCATCTGTGTAGGAACTTTGCCCTGCACATCTCCGTTAAATTTTGTCCCTCTAACCTTAAGGCTATGCCCTCTAGTATTTGATATTTAGCGAACTTTGAAATGACATGACATGCTATCTGTTAAATCTGACAGCAAAAGCAACCAACAACATAAAAACAATTTATTTTAAAAGCTTGTTCAGTTTTAACCCCTTTGCATTGGAGAACAGGTCCATAACCTAAGTGGCTCCAAGCAATTACCACTTTAATTAAATTTAATGGACTGAAGATTGTGCTGGAAGTACGATGGATGACCAATGCATTATCAGCTGTTTTATGAACTTTCTAAAGTTATGATGCACCAGTAAGGTTATGCTTTTTTCCACAACAAGAACCAATCACACTTTGTAATATTAACGCATTGAACCATGAATTGTTCCAGTAATATATTTGAGCCCCACAATTATTCTTCACACAGTGATATTTTGTATTGCTTCAGCGTCCGCCAAACCGGAATGTGTTTTTTGATGGCCCATCATTTCATCTCATTCGTCTGGCATAGTTTGAATGCCCCTCATGCTGCACTCCCTCTATGATTCTAGGTAACTTCAATAGCTCTCATTTTCTTTTCCCTTGACTCAATCTGAAGAAGGGTGTTGACCCGAAATGTCACCTATTCCTTTTCTCCGGAGATGCTGTCTGACCCGCTGTTACTCCAGCATTTTATGTCTCTCTTTGGTGCTCACCAGCATCTGTAGTTCCTTCTGACACATTTTGTCTGCTCCACTGCAAAATCTCCTCATGATATGCCTATTTTGAAGAAGATCCCCTCCTTCCTCAGATGAGAGTTGTCTCTGTACAGGGCACCGTCCTGTACGGGTATGGCTGCCCAGCCTGCAGCTGTCCGTCTTTTCTCTCTTTTTTTATTTTTAGTTAGTTGAGTTTTTCTGTTTTTCGGAGTCCTAGCATTTTTTATGTGGGGGTGGAGGAGGGGAAGGGGGAATCTGCTTTCTAGGGTCCCTACCTGGTCGGAGAGGCAGCTTTCTCCGGGCTGCACCGTCGGCCCGTCCTCGCGGCCTACCAGCGGGCCTGGAGCGGCGTTTCCTGGGGGGACCGCCCAGAACCACGGCTTCGGCAGCAGCGCAGCGCTGGAACACCATCGTGGAGCGGAGCGGGCGATACCTTGCCTGGGTCGCCGCGCTGGTGCTCCGGTGAGCTGAAGACCGCAGGTGAACATCGCGGAGCTGCGGGGCGGCCGGCCGCGGGCGGTGGCGCTGAAATTTAAATCGGCAGCCTGGGATCTCTCGGCGAGATCGCCAGTTGTGGAGCTCCATCCAGCGCGGCCTGTTGGCGTCGGAAGCCGCGGTCTCCAGCAAGGAAGCGGCCGTTACAGGCACCCTGAGCCGCTGAGAGGGTTCTCCCACCGCCGGAGCACCATCACCCGGCGAAGAAGGGCCTGGAACATCGGCCCCCATAGCGGCGACTGTGGGGGCCTCAATAGGCCTG
Organism: Okamejei kenojei; assembly: GCA_035221665.1. Lineage (NCBI taxonomy): Eukaryota > Metazoa > Chordata > Chondrichthyes > Rajiformes > Rajidae > Okamejei > Okamejei kenojei. Next base: position 35,796,650 of record CM069152.1, on the reverse strand, counting down.
ACTTTGGGTGAACTGGGGATGGGGTCTGGACTTTGTGCCTTCCCTCATAATGGGAACCATTGTGGGGAGGTGTTTTTTTATGTTTATGTTAAATTCTTTAATGTTATGTCTTATCTTTATCTATGTGCTGCACGGCAAGACAAATTTCACTACACCAATTGGTGTATGTGACAATAAATGTCCTTTGTCCCTTGTCCTTTGTCCTTTTGAGGTCCGTCCTCTGTCTCTGCGCCCTCTCTGTGGTGCTATGTACCTTCTATATCTCTCGTTTCTCTCTCTCCTGAAACTCAGTCTGCAGAAAGGTCACGACCCGAAGCGTCACGCGTCCATTTTGTGCAGAAGATTTATTGTGAGTATTTGGAGTATTGTGTTCAGTTCTGGGCACCATGTTATAGAAAAGCTGTTATCAAGCTGAAAAAGGTACAGAGAAGATTTACAAGGATGTTGCCAGGGCTAGAGGGTCTGAGCTATAGGGAGAGGCTGAGTAGGCTCACCGCAGGAGGATGAGGGGTGATCTTATTGAGGTGTATAAAATCATGAGAGGAATAGATTGGGTAGATGCTCAGAGTCTCCTGCCCAGAGTAGGTGAATTGAGGACCAGAGGACATTGGTTTAATGTGAAGGGGGAAAGATTTAATAGGAATCTGAGAGGTCACTTTTTTATACAGAGGGTGGTGGGTGTATGGAACAAGCTGCCAGAGGAGGTAGGTGAGGCAGGAACTATCCCAACATTTAAGAAACAGTTAGACAGATGAATGGATAGGACTGGTTTAGAGGGATATGGGCCAAACATGGGCAGGTGGGACTAGTGTAGCTGGCAAATGTTGGTGGTTGTGGGCAAGTTGGGCCGAAGGTCCTAATTCCACACTGTATCAATCTCTGACCCAATGAGGGGAATAGGTAGGGTGAATATGCTGAGTACTTTTCCCAGAATAAGTGACTCAAGAACAAGGGGGCATAGGTTTAAGATGAGAGGGGAAAGATTTAATAAGAAACCTAGGGAGAAGATAGGCAGGGACTTCTTTCTTTGGAGCGTAGGAGGCAGAAGGGTAACCCTACGTGAGGTTGTGCAATATCACGAGGACATGGATAAAGTGAACACCCACAGTCTTTTTTTTCACAGGGTGGAGGTTTCTAAAATTAGGCTTAAAGTGAGAGGAGAGAGATATAATAGGAACCTTAGGAGAAATTTTCCACTCAGAAGATAGTCCATATCCGGAATGAGCTGGCAGGTGAAGTAGTTGAAGCGGACACAATTGTGAACTTTATTAAACATATGGTCAGATATATAGACAGGAAAGGTTGAGAGGGGCTAGGGACCAAATGCAGGCAAATGGGACTCACTGACACTGCTACTGTGCCTTGGTTGGTATGGACAAGGTGGACTGAAGAACCTGTTTCCGTGCTGTTTAGCTCCATGACTCTTTTTCTCTGTATTTTTGCAAATATCCTGTCTTGACGGAGCTCGGAGTATTGTGTTCCTCCTGGGAGTCTTATGTACAGTAAGATAAGCGGACAATGTGATCCATACACAGAGCTTGTTTATGCATGACCAGAGTCCCTGTATTGGGGATATTTGGCTTGGAGATGATGTTGGCTTTAATTCATGTCATCTGACAATAGGTTTGGAGAATTTGTGATTGTGGTAATTATCTAATGTTTTGTAGTATCTATGTTATATTGTCCACATCTCTGACTCATTAAGGAGAAAGAGAGTACAGTTGCCTAGTAGATTATGCCTGGTGTGTAAGAAGGATCTGCAGATGCTGGTTTAAACCGAAGATAGAGACAAAAAGCTGGAGTAAAGTCAAGACTTCTTCTTCAGTCCGAAGCTAGGTCTCGACCCGAAACGTCACCCATTCCTTCTCTCCAGAAATGCTGCCTGTCCCGCTGTGTTACTTCAGCTTTTTGTGTCTATCTTTGGTGGATTATGAGTTTGGAATTAGGTTTTAGACTTGGTGTTTGAACTCTGATTTGATGAAAAGATGTGCTAACAATCTGCAGGCAATGATGAATTATGTCATCAATATCCGCCTTTGTTAAAATTAGCTTTCTGAGATCTGGGATGTAATCCATTTTTCTCTGTATCTTGATTATCTTAATAGTATTGTGTAGCAGGGCATATTGATGAAGGATCTTTGCCTTGCAGATATTTAATGAAAGATCTATTCAATTGTCTGATTTAGTGAAAGTGTCAACGAGTCTTGGATGTGTAGGAAGGAACTGCAGATGCTGGTTTACACTGAAGATAGACAAAGAAAGCTGGAGTAACTCAGCGGGTCAGGCAACATCTCTGGAGAAAAGGAATAGGTAACATTTCGTGTCGAGACCTTTCTTCAGACTGAGAGCATTATCTTTATTCCGTCTCAGTCTAAAGAAGGATCGTGACCGTAATGAATTCTTGGAGTTCAGCATCTAATTAGGTGCATGCATAAGTCAGTGGTTCTGGTGAGGAGTTGATGACATTTCAAGTGTTTCCTGTTAATAGATTAGCTCCACTTCTGTGAGATGCTTCTTGAAGGTGTGATGCCACAACCTTGCTTGACTCTAGTCTGCGCTGGGATTTGGTCTGTGTCTGGATCCATTAATTAGATTACAGCCTGCATGCTAATGTGTTTGGTCATGAATTTCTCATGTCAGAAAAAAATCTAATGGTTCTCCATAATCGCTCACAGTTGATAGAGTCATAGGGTTTATGAGGTTATTCATTCATTCATTCGTTCATTCATTCATGTGTTCATTCATTCATTCATTCATTCATTCATTCATTCATTCATTCATTCATTCTTTCTTTGTCACAAAATGATGTGGAGCCAAGTCAATGGATATGTTTAAGGTGGAAATTGAAAGATTCTTGATTACTGTGGGTGTCGGATTATGGGGAGAAGGTAGGAGAATGGGGTTGAGAGGGAAAGATTGATCAACCATGATTGAATGGCGGAATAGACTCGATGGGCCATATGGCCTAATTCTGCATTTATAACTTATGAACTTACAAAGAATCATGTACAATGGCTTCTTCCTGCATATTTTGGGGTTTGTGGTGCAGCAAAGATACTGTTTGTTCTGGCTCTTGAAGGACTTTCACATCCATTTCTAGGTGGAGCCACCAGATCACATCCACAATCATCTCCCTATCTGAGCTGCCCTCCCCAATAACTGGGCTCGTCAATAGTCACGTTATTCAGTGATATCTCAGCTTTAAAGCGGTCCTGTCTTCTCATTGAACAGAGTCAATTAGTGTTCTGCTTGGCCCAGGAGAACGACATTCCCTCCACACTATCGCTTTTCAACGAAAGTGCTAATTGATGAAGAGGTGCAATATCTCTATAGTGGTAGCTCTGTGATATTCTCAAAGTAATTCGGGGGCAGAATGGGTGCCAGCTTTAATATAAGCTAAGAGAAATTGTAAATGAACATGAAGGTGATAAGAAATAGACCTTCGAGAGCACTTCAATTGGATTAAAATACAAAATACATCGGTAAGCACATTACTTATCATTGGATTCTTAAAGCTAATTGATGTTGACCAATTTCTACAGGACTGTTTCAAAAAAACGTAATGCCACTGCCAAAACTTTAACGTATATGGATTTCCAAGGAAGCATTTAATCATGAGTCACAAAGACATTGCTGGCAAAGTCGCGGAAAATGGAATTAAAAGGAATGCAATCAAACAGGTTGGAAAATGGATGGGTATTGGACATTTAGGATTGTAAAGCAAAGTTTCTTAATGAGTAACAAAAAGTGATGAGTAGTAATTTGCTCTCAGAATAGAAACTATCTTTATTTGTTATAATTATGATTGGTCTGCACCTAGGAGTTGGGAAGCACGTCTGAATTTTGTTATCAATCTGGAGACACCACAAACCATGTGGCAGATGGATGGGTGGCAGATGCAATTCCATTTAAACCGTCACTGTGATAATTTATGTGCAGGGAACTGCAGATGCTGGTTTACACCGAAGGTAGACACAAAAAGCTGGAGTAACTCTGTGGGACAGGCAGTATCTCTGGAGAGAAGGAATGCGTGATGTTTCGGGTTGAGACCCTTCTTCAGTCTGAAGAAGGGTCTCGACCCAAAACGTCTCCCATTCCTTCTCTCCAGAGATGCTGTGATCATTTATTTCTAACACCGTATCGTTTTAAAAAAAATTGAACCCCTCCCAGGAAACGATGCTTCTCCAAATATTTCTCCTTAGATATCCATAATTTGAATCATACCAGCCATTGAGTTTGTGACTTTAGTTGGGCAATAAGCTCTGGAATTTCTCTCTCTAAATCATTCCACTTGCATAGCTGGGCCATTTATATGGGTATCCTACAGTTGCACTACTGCCCCTTTGTTTGCAAGGAAGAGCAGTTCTGAGAGTGACAGTGGGTTCATGTATTCAGATCACTGGTCCCCATCTGGGTCCATCAATTCACAGAGTTGCGGGTTAATGGAGAGGTTACAGTGGAAAAGTAAGGCTATAATAATATTGGAGTAAGTTTGCTGAAAAGTTCATTAAAATGAGAATGAAAAAAAATACTCTTGACTTGCTACACTGTAGATGTCACAGCCATGGAGTTAGTCACAGACCCACCCCAAATCACCAGGACAACCTCAACATTGTAAAGGAGCAGCCTGTGATGTGATCCAATATATCTAATTGAGTGGGAATTAGTGTTTTGTTCATTCAAAAGGGTTACGAACAACACTTGTGCAGAAATAAGTTACTTGTGAAAGACACAAAATGCTGGAGTAACTCAGCGGGTAAGGCAGCATCCCTGGAGAATGTGGAAAGGTGACGTTGCAGATCAGGATCTGTCTTTAGTCTGAAGACGGGTTCCAAACTAAAACGTCACCTATGCACGTTCCCCATGGATTTCCACTGCTGAGACTGCAGCAATTTGTGTCTTTCCTTGGTAAACCAGCATCTGCAGTTGCTTGTTCCAATGATTTACTTCTTGCTTACGGTCTTGCGTAGAAGTTGTGCCTGATAATTTGCTAACATTGACATGCGCTGCTGTTTGAACCATTTCGCCATATCTAATAATGCTAGGTTTAAAGCAATTCCTCATTCTGCAAAACCCGTGTTTCAATGTTTTCATGGATGAAGCCATCCTCAATAACCCATTGACATAATTCAATTATTTCCTACCTCTCAGCAGCAATAATATTTCTCCTGTGATTGTTGACCACAATTTCACATTGAACTCCTGATGGGTTGAAGCAAGAGCTTACACAGCAACATTTTTTTGCATACTAATAACGCTTGGCATTACAAACCATGCCTTATTACTTTTTTTAAAACACAGCCAAAAGCCATTTGCTTATTAAAACACAGCCTGCAAAAAGAGTGTTTGCCAGACTAATCAATAAAGTAGATGCAATGCTTGTAAATCTCACCTCTCTCTCCTTTATTTGATCATATTCATTCATTCATTTATTCAATCGCTATTAGATATTTTCAAATGACTTCAAAGGAAAATCAAAACAACTATCTTATACATTCTCCATTTGGACTTCACAGTTCTCGAAGGAATAATTGCTGTGTATTGTGGTCCACTCAAGGTTGAAGAGCCAATGGTCTTCTGAGGATTATTTAATTGACCCTGAAGTGAAAGGTGGCCACTTTTTTACTTGCACCCTTGGTATGCAAGATTGGCTTCTGGAAATATTAAATAAGAAATCAGTCCTTTGGGTACCATCCTTTATTTAATTATTCTATGCAAATGGGTATATTACTGAACACACATACACACGTCATGCAGAACTATAAATCAGGGTGATGGGCACATATTCAATCAAAATATTTAAGCGTGAACTGCAAGGCATGAAGGAAAAAAAAGCAGCAGGGCTATGGGAAAAGAGAAGGCAAAGGGTTGATATTATTCTTCAAGGAAATGGTGTCAGTTTATGGAATGAATGATCCATCCAGGACTGTAAACTCTTTATTATTCCATGATTTTAAAAACAAATCTGTTCAGACATGGGATAATAGATAAAATATACCAGAGAATTTAAAGGACACTTGGACTGGTTGATGGGTATAAAGATTTTGAAGGCTATAGACCAAACATGGATTAAAGGGACTAGCTTTGATGAGGCATTTGGCATGGATTAGTTTGGGCTGAATGGCCTGTTTCTATTTTATATGACTTTTATAACTCTATAGTAGGCCAGCATGTAAGCTTCACTGGTTTATCTATCTGCACAGCAACAATGTATTTTCAATAGAAGTTGTCTAATAAGGTTTCTGTATTAACACCATTATGTTTAATCTGTAAAATGCTATGCACAATTTGATATTAGTCCTTTCTAGTTTTTTTATGTTCTCTGTGAAAGCACACTGATAATTGCCTGAAGAAATTCTTATTATAAAGTTTATTATAAGACTTCAATCAGCTTAAAAGAACATGAGGTGATTAGGTGCAAAAACTTTAATAAAACATACAAACGTTTTTTGATGTTGTGCTTGATAGCCTTGGACTGGTTTAGTGGGTGGAAAATCAGATATTGCTAATTTAGAATTGAACAAACTAAGCTGCCGATTCACCAGTGGCAGGTATCACAGAGAGAAAGGATGGGTTAATGTGTTGGGTATAAGGATAGAGTCAGCTATTTCAGATCAGCATTTGCAGTTAGTTTGTCAGAATTGGAGTATAATGTTCAGTTTTAGTCACCATGTTATAGGAAAGATGTTGTCAAGTTGGAAAGTGTTCAGAGAAGATTTATGAGGATGTTGCCCGGACTCAAGGGTCGTGAGCTATAGGGAGAGATTGTGCAGGCTAGGACTTTATTCCTTGGAATGCAGGAGGTTGAGAGGTGATCTGAAAGAGGTGTACAAGATCATGGGAGGAATAGATCGGGTAAATGCACAGTCTTTTGCCCGGAGTAGGGTAATCTAGAACAAGAGGACATAGGTTTAAGATGAGGGGGGGAAAGATTTCATAGGAACCTGAGGACTGACTTTTTTTCCACAGAGGGTGGTGGGTGTTTGGAACGAGCTGCCGGAGGAGGTAGTTGAGGCAGGTACTATCATAACGTTTATGAGACATTTGGACAGGTATATCAATAGGATAGGCTTCGAGAGTTAAGGGCCAAGTGCAGGCAGGAGGAACTAGTGTAGATGGTGCATGTTGGTCGGTGTGGGCAAGTTGAGCTAAAGGGCCAGTTTCCATGTATAAACTCTGTGACTCTATGACTCCAATTAGGGAACACGCTATCTTGGACAATTTCCCTGCTCTTCTTTAACATTTTTAGTGGGATCTTTTATACACAATTTCTACACTCGGCTGTCAGCCCAGATTATGGCCTATAATTTAATCCTAGAAACATTGAGCTTGTTTGTATCAATCAAAATGAAAACAGAGTAGAAACAAGGCACTGCAAGGAGCAATGGCTGGTTTACCAGCTATGATGCAAAATGCTGGAGTTACTCAGTCGGTTAGGCTGTATCCCTGAAGAACATGGATAGATGATTCTTCAGTTCAGGAGTCATCTTCTGAACCGAAGCGTCACCTTTCAATGTTCTCCAGGGAGGCAGTCTGATGCGCTGAGTTACTCCAGCATTTTGTGTCTTTCCAAAATGAAAACAGACATGTTCCTGTACTGAGGGGACAGGCAGCACAGGAACTGTAACTGTGGCGTGTAGAATCTTAAACGTAGGAATTAAGGGCAGGAGCAGGCTCCGTGAGTCCCTTGGGCCTGCTAAACTTTATAATAGGAGTATGGAGAATTTGACTTTGAACTCCACACTGCATATCCATCGAGACACAATAGCCTTTAACCCACAAGCCAATCTCAAATCTAGCTACCTCTGCTTTCAAAGACTCTGCTCCAAAGATTCAAAAGATCGATACAAAAAGGTGAAGTAAAAGGCCTATCCCACTTTCACGACCTAATTCATGACCTCTGCCAAGTTTGCCCTTGACTCATACTCGCAGCATGGTCGTCACGAGGTCATAGGAGGTCGTAGGTAGGTCATAAGTAGGTCGTGATGCTAGTCGTAGGTACTCGTGGCGTCAAGTAGGTAGGGGCGTTTTTCTAACATGATGAAAAATGTCCACGAGTAAAAAAGGTCATGAATTAGGTCGTGAAAGTGGGACAGGCCTTTAACTCAATGGGACAGGCAGCATCTCTGGAGAGAAGGAATGGGTGACGTTTTAGGTCACCCTGCCTGTCCCGCTGAGTTACTTCAGCTTTTTGCGTCTATCTTCGGTCTAAACCAGCATCTGCAGTTTCTTCCTACACATTTCCAAAGATTCATAACTGTCCAGGAGAAAGAATATCTCATCTCTATCTTAAATTGGCAATCGTTTATATTTAAAAAGCTACTCTCTGCTAAATTCTTCTACATCCACCTTGCCAATACCCCTGGGGGTCTTTCATGTGCCCAATAGCAGGCTTGCTAGCAAAAATGGAGCATGGCAGCATAGTGGCGCAATGGCATAGTTCCCGCCTTACAGCACCAGAGAAACGGGTTCAATCCCGATTAAGGGTGCTGGCAGGGCCAGATTTACGTATAAGCTTCACAAGCTTAAGCTTAGGGCCTCGAGATCTAGGGGGGCCTCGGCAGGGCCGGATTTACCTATCGGCTCCATAGGCTGAAGCCTAGGGCCTCAAAATCTAGGGGATCCGGCCAAGGTGTTTTTTTCCCCAGAGTAAAAAAAATCCAGAGAAAAAAAAAATTGGAGCGCATTCAGCATTTCCACTTTGACGGAAATTACCCGAAATTCAGGTTCCGGCCTGCTGGAAGTTTTGGGGAAAAAAATTGCGACCATCCACGCCTGCGTAGTTCGGGGGAGCCGGTGATGCAACAGCGACGTAAAATAACGCTGTCTTTCCGCATGTGCGCAGTGGGCTCGGGAGGATTCAGATCTCCATTTGCACGCCACACAATCACCTCGATGCCTTGTGTCTACCAAAAATCCTAGACGTCTACTCCAGGTAAGTAGTGGAATATTGTGTTGCGGGAGTGCATGTTTCTCCAGGCTGGGGGGTGGGGGGCTGCGGTGTCTGTGGTGTCTGCAGCGCGGAGTCGGAGCCTCGCTGCGTGGGAGGGAGAGAGAGGGGGAGGGAGGGAGAGAGAGGAAGGATGTGAGAGGGTGAAGGGCGGGTTGAGAGAGAGGGAGGGGAGAGAGAGGGAGGAGAAAGAGGGAGGGGAGAGGGAGGGAGGGGAAGAGAGAGAGATGGGGAGGGAGAGAGAGGTGGCAGGAGAGGGAGGGGGGAGGTGGCGGGAGAGGGAAAGGGGGATTATCTTTAGTGAGATTGGAAAATTAAGGTAGGTTTTAGAGCAATTATATTTTCTCCTCCACATGAATAATATCAAACAATTGGAACTGCTTTCTTTTCCTTGATAACAATACTGAAAAATATGTATTCCATAGTTTGCGACTTTCATTTTGCATCATATTTTTAATGTACACACAATAACACAGTTGAACAGTAACAGGCAATCAAACCAACACACAAAACATTTCTAAAAAAAGGTTTTATTTACTGCCAAAACTTACAGTATTTTATTTGCAGTGTTTGCATGCTCCTTTATAACATTTTACATAACATTTTACAGCACAACTTGATTGTTAAAACAAGGACAGCTTGAATTCTTGATTTAAAAAAGTGTATACAACAATGACTCCAATCATCCCATTCCAACCACTCATTACTCTTGACTCAACCAAAATTATTTCTGAAATATTGCTCATATGCCCATATACAAAAATGCTCCAAAATAAGGCTCAGAATGCACCAGAGAGCATCTAAAACCGCAGAACTTTCAGGGCCTTTAAGTGGGCCCTGGACCCCGGCTGCAAGGGTCTTTGAGCTTCGCGCTTGTGAAGCACTTGTGCGCTGCTTGCACTTATTTCAAATAACAGTTTTGTAATCCTGCCATGCCACCCCCCTCTTTGAAAAGCTTCGTACGGGCCTGGTGTATAATATTTTTGAAACTGTCATAGGTCTTTCTTACATATGCTGTCACAACGCACTGTAGTTTCTAAACAACACTTCAGTAATTTTCCTTGCCCTCCATTTCAGAATAATAGTGTTTTAAGCCGATAACGCGACACCAGCACTGGCAATAAATAAAAAGCGCAATTTCCAACCCTTATCTCATTAGCCATGCTCGGCTGCACATCAGCGTCAATCTGATGGACTCTTCTATCTTCCTCTCATCGTGGGGGTGGGGGATTGGGAGGGGCCTCACAAGTGGAATAGCCTAGGGCGCTGACTTCATCTAAATCCGGCCCTGGGTGCTGGCTGTACGGAGTTTGTACGTTCTCCCCGCAACCTGTGTGGAATTTCTCGGCGATCTCTGGTTTCCTCCCATATTCCAAAGATGTACAGGTTTGCAGATTAATTGTCTTGGTATATTTGTAATTGTTATATCGTCCCGAATGTGTGAAGGATAGTTTCAGTGTGCGGGCATCACTGGTCAGCGCAGAGTCAGTCAACTAAACTAAACAAAACTAAACTAAACAGATGCCTTAAAGAATCTTAGATTAGAAAATGACTGAGTTACAGAAAACTGAAGAGTCTGAGGGAATAGGTGGATGCCCTGGGACATTGTTTTTTTGGATGTATATTACTAGGGGTGCAAGCCAGAATTTCTACATTTGCAAATGATGCAAAACATGGCAGGACTGTGAACTTCAATGAGTACGTCTTTGGAATGTGGGAGGAAACCAACGAACCCGGATAATAACCATGTGATCAAGTGGACAACGTAGAAACTCCACACAGACAGCACCCATAGTCAGGATCGCACCCGGGTATCTTACACTGTAAGGCAGCAACTGTACCGCTGCGCCTCCATGCCAATCCTAATGCAATAGACAAGGTTGGAAGAGATGCAGATGTCTATCTTACCTGTAAGGGCTGTTTAGGTCTTTGTGTGGGGTGGGAGAGGAGGTGTAGGGACTGGTTTTACACCTGCTAAAGATGCAGTGGAAAGTGCCTGGCGAGGTGGAGGGATGGATGGGCGGAGAGGTATGACAGATATTTCTCAATGTTTTTTTCCTGCACAATCCACCTATCTCATGATTCCCTTAATATCCAGAAATGTATCTTTTATCTCTGAATGAGCCCTCGGACTGAGCCTCCATTGCTCTTCAGTGTAGAGAATTCCAAAGGTGTACCATGCTTAGAGTGAAAACAAAATCTCGTCATCTCAGCCCTAAACAGTTGAAGTTCTTTAGCCAGTGGAAACATTTCTTCCCATTCCTTTACCTTCAAGAGAAGTCAGTGTTTTACTAGTTTCACAAACACAACAAGGCGACCACCCCTTTAGTTTAGTTTAGTTTGAGTATAGTTTATTGTCACGTGTACTGAGGTACAGTGAAAAGCTCTTGTTGCGTGCTAATCCGTCAGTGGAAAGATAATACATGATTACAATCGAGGCATTCACAGTGTACAGATACATGCTAAGGGAATAATGTTTAGTGTAAGATAAACCCATTAAAGTCTGATCAAAGATCAAAGACCAGTCAAGTAAATTTCCTTAACGTGTTTCCATCATGTTTGGGTCAAAACCAAAACTGTTTACAATACCCAGGTGCTCTACCAAGGTACTCTACAATTGGCAGCACAGAGACGCAGCTGGTAGAACTGTTGCCTCACAGCGCCAGAGACCCACGTTCGATCCTGACCTCGGGTGCTGTCTGTGTGGAGTTTCCACGTTCTCCCTGTTGCCAATTCTTCGGGGTAAACTAAATGCTGTATACCTTTAAGTATTGTGGACCTCATGGTATGACATTGTATAGATTATTATATCAGACACTGTTATTAGGTGTGGGATTAGTGTCTTGAATAATTATGTTGTTAACATCTTCATCTCTGTGATTTGCCTGTGAAGGCAGTAACACCAAGGAATCTACATTCACCACAACAATGTTATATTAAGCATTAATTGGTAAACTGTACTACCTTGTCTAACACATTGCTTCAAAGATTATCTCATAGAAAACTGTTTTTTATTATGTAAGTTTGTAAAATTGCCTCTTTGCAAAGATCAATAATTACTTGTGAATACAATGGCTGAGAAAATTAGTGTCAGAAGAGACTGGAATGTGAAAGAAAATATATAATCTGCTTCAAGGATTCAATGCATCAAGAAGCATTTGTTGAGGCAAGGATTGAGCCCACTGCTCATGTGAAAGTTGTTTGGCAGTCTTATTATTTGCAATTTTTTTCATGTTCATAAGTCATAGGAGCAGATTTAGGCCATTTGGTCCATCGAGTCTACTCACTATTCAATCATCGCTGATCTATCTTTATCTCCCAATCCCATTCTCCTGCCTTCTCCCCTTAATCTTTGACACCATTACTAATCAAGAACCTGTAAATCTCTGCTTTAAAAATACTCAATGTCTTTGCCACCACAGCCGTCTGTGGCAATGAACTCCACAGATCCACCACCACCCTTTGACTGCAGAAGTTCCTCCTCATCTCCATTCGAAAGGTATGTTCTTGTTACCCTTTGTTACTCTCTTATGTCCTAGAAGGAAGCTGTTCAGCCCTTTGAGTCCCTGCCAGTCTGGGTGGAAATCCATCACACCCATTTGCCCAGTTATTTCCTGTCGTTTATTCTCTTTTACCTTACCCCACAGTTCTCCGGCCACTCAACAAGATTTGATTTGATTTGATTTGATTTTATTACTTGTCATTCGAACCTCAGAGAGGCTCGAACGAAACTCCGTTTCCACAAGCCATACAAACAAACAAACAGAACAATTCATAAAAAAACACACAAACAATTAAATTCACACAAACATCCATCACAGTGGATCTCCTCCTCACTGTGATGGAAGGCAAAGTTCTTCTCTCTCCCCCGCACCATCTCTCTCCCGATGTCGAAGCCCCAGGCGGGCGGTGTTAAGTCCCATGTCCACTGAGGCCGCGCCGGGTGATGTACGGCCCCGCTCCAGGCCCAAAGTCACAAAGTTGGAGCCCCCGGCGGGCGCTGGAATGTCCCGCGGCCATTAAAGCCGCGCCGGGCGATGTTCGGCCCCGCTCCGGGTCGCTCCATCCCCGCGACACAGGCTGGAGAAGTTGTGTTGCGGAGCTCCGGAGAGCGGTCTCCCACCCGGACCCGCGAGCTCCCGACATCCCAACAGTCCGCCGGCAGTAATCTGCAGCCGGAGCTGGAGCCCCGGAGTCGGGCCGCAGCTGGAGCCGGAGCTGGAGCCCCGGAGTCGGGCCGCAGCTGGAGCCGGAGCCGGAGCCCCGGAGTCGGGCCGAGCTGGAGCCGGAGCTGGAGCCCCGGAGTCGGGCCGCAGCTGGAGCCGGAGCCGGAGCTGGAGCCGGAGCTGGAGCCCCGGAGTCGGGCCGCAGCTGGAGCCGGAGCCGGAGCCCCAGAATCGGGCCGGAGCTGGAGCCGGAGCTGGAGCCCCGGAGTCGGGCCGCTCCACGGCACTAGGCCCCAACCACAATGGAGACCTGACAGGGGAAAAGTCAGGTCTCCCGTGCAGGGAAGAGATTAAAAATGTTTCCCCCTTCCCCCCCCCCCCCCACCCCCCACATATACACAGTTAGAAAACATACAAAAAAAACACAAACAACTACATTTAACTAGACAAAAACAAAAAAAAAGGCAGACAGGCTGTAGGGGCCGCTGCAACGCGAGTCGCGCTCGCCCACTCAAGACTGGGGATCATTTGCAATAGCGAGCTCACGTACTGACCAGCGAGTCTCTGGGGTGTGGAAGAGAAAGAGGATCCAAGTGCAACCCATACAGACACGGTGAGAATATACAAACTCCACAGATGAAGCATGGATAAATCCCGTGCATAACATCATGAGGGGAATAGTTGGGGTGAATGCGCAGAGACTTTTACCCAGGGTAGGGAAATCAAGAACCAGAGGACGTAGGTTACAGGTGAGAGGGGAAAAGTTTAATAGGAACCTGAGGGGCAACTTGTCACACAGAGGGTGGATGGTATATGGAATGAGCTGCCAGAGAAGTGCTAATAGGTGCTGTCTGTGTAGAGTTTGCACATTATATGTGTTCTGGTTTTCTCCCACATTCTGTAGACGTGCAGGTTTGGAGGTTAATTGGCTTCCGTAAGCTGTCCCTGGTATGTAGGATAGAACTATGATTGCTGGTTGGTGTGCTCAGTGGGCCAAAGGGCCTGATTCCACAGTGTATCTGTAAACTAAATTAAACCAAACTAAAGGCGGATGTTGAGGCAGGTTTTCTAACAACATATAAATGACGTAGGACATGTTCATGGACGGGAATAGTTTGGAGAGAGATGCAGTGACTAGTGGGGTGCCGCAAGGCGCGGTGATGGGACCCCAGTTATTTACAATATACATTAACAATTTAGATGAGGGAATTAAATGTGACATCTCCAAGTTTGCGGATGACACAAAGCTGGGTGGCAGTGTGAGCTGCGAGGAGGATGCTACGAGGCTGCAAGGTGACTTGTATCGGGTGGGTGAGTGGGCAGATGCAAGGCGGATGCAGTATAATAGTAAGATTAAACAAGAACTTACCAGTTTGAAGTTTGATCTTTATTTTATGAGGCATTGCGATGAGGGATTTCGTGAAGACCCCGCCAGCACACATGCGCAACATTCTTCAAAGCAGTGGTGTGGAATCACAGATAACAACAATGACTGAAGATAGTAAGGTTAAAAAGACTCAAATATACCAGTTGACCTTATGATAGAGGATTGGGAGCGGAGGGCACGAAATCCCTCATCGTAACTCCTCATAAAATAAAGATCAAACTTCAAACTGGTAAGTTCTTGTTTAATCTTACTATTTTACTTCGGCGTCACATGAGTGACTTCGTGAAGATTTCAAAGCTCTGTGATTTCATGCCCTGGACGATGTCCATGCTCTCACACTGCCGCAATACTGATGGAGGAAGTATGTTAATGCATTCCAGACTTGAACAAGCTGAAAAAGTAATGAGTATTTATTAATACAAATAATATCAAAACCCCTAACTCGGGGATAAATTATACTACGGAACGGCACTCAGCACTACATCCGCAAATGTTGTGGGGGCGGCCACCGGCTTATTGTAGAAGCGTTGAAAAGTGGTCTCACTGGCCCAGCCTGCGGTAGCGAGGACATGATCCATGGGCACCTCCATGGTCCTCGCTGATGTGGATGCAGCCCTGGTAGAATGAGATTTAAAAATGTTAGTGTCTAGCTTCTCAGTAGGGTCAACACCACCCCTACATCCCAGGTGATGTTGTACCTGGGTCGTGGAGGGTTGGTATTAAATACACCCCTCATAAATTTGGGCACCAATTGGTGTGAACCCACACCAATGTTGAGGTATGAGGATAGCGCACTCCTTGCGCTATTGATGGCACTGTAGCTGAGACCCTCATCATAATGAAGGCCCGCGAGGAATTCCAGTACGTCAGGGATCATGGCAGAGTTGTAAGTTGTATTTGTTCGTGTGCAGTAGGCTTCCCACTTCCTGATTTGGGTAAGGTACTGCTTCCTGGTAGATGCCCTGCATGATGCTGTGATGAGGTCCAATGCCCTGGATGATATTCCGGACTCCAGTAGTGGCCTCCTTAGAACCTGCAAGCCAACAGGTTTAGATGACCATGGCACGGGGGGTGAATTTCCCCAGTAATGGGGTTTGTGACCAAATTGGGGCTTTTAGCAATTTGTACCCATGGAATTTTTAGCATATGGAGGACCACCGGGTACCATGGTTGTGTAGGCCAGTCAGGTATGATCAGTATGCCTGATGCAGAATCCAGTTCAATTTTCTGAAATACCCGACTGATGAGGCAGAATGGGGGAAATACGTAGCAGAACCATTTCCCCCAATGGAGAGAAAATGCATCCATTGCTACTGCCCCAGGGTCTGGTTCCCAAGACACATATGTTGGTATCTGATGGTTCAACCTAGACGCAAAAAGGTTGATATCTGGTGTACCAAATTTAAATATAATTTTAGCAAATATTTGGGGATTCAACATCCACTCGATGTTATCATTGAATACTCGTGACCTGGTGTCTGCCACTGTATTGAGCTTCTCTGGAAGGTAGATTGCTGATATCCAAATATTTCTTTCAATACACCAGAGCCAAATTGTGTTTACCAATTCGTCACAAGATACTGACCTGATACCACCCATATGATTTATGTAAGCCACCACAGTGGTATTATCTATTTGAAGACGGACATGCGTATGATGTAAATTTGTGCAGTATGCCCGCAGCCCATGAAAAGCTCCTAGCATTTCCAAATAGTTTATACCTTGTGACTGAAGAAGAGTGGACTCGTGAGAATCCCATCTGCCACCACAACTGGATTCTCCAGCATCTGCAGTTAGAAAATTCGCTCCTTAGATGCTGCTGCACCCGCTGAGTTTCTCCAGCTTTTTGTGTACCCTCGATTCTCCAGCATCTGCAGTTCCTTCTTTAACACTGGATGTGGTGTCAGTTGCTCCCCAGCCTTGGGCGCTTGCGTCGGTTTGTAACACGACTGATGGGTTGCTTCTGGTTCTCCTAAAGCAGTGGGCTCTTCTACCGTGGCCTCTTCATCAAAGTCGGCCATCTGCTGGCTTCTGGCATTGCTGGCGGATGAGGGAGAAATACTAGGTGGCCGCATAATCTGGCTCCTAGACCGCTGGGACCCACGCTCGTGTCGATCCAGGTCTCATTGGAGTAGTTGCTCCACCATAAGCTCCATCCTAGCCATGCGACCGCCGCCGCAATATGTGGACGACAAGTCGACTTCCCCAGGTTCTCCTGAATGACTGGGGCTTCTACCAGCGGACCGCACCTCGTCGAGGTGATGACAAGGGTCCGTTGGCAGGTAGTCGCCGGCTGCCGCTCCTGCGGGGCCGTAGTCTCCCGCGCGGACATGCCGCTAGTCCGCCGTCGTTCGGACTGTAGCGGCCCGCATGCCTGATAGGAAGGCAGTGGTGATGAGTTGGTGCCGGCTCCCGCAGCCAGGCTCCCCAACGTCCGCGCGGGCTTACCGCCACTTCTGACCACATGGGTCTGTGACGGCGCATGGTCGTCGCTTACCGCCTCAGCGGGGCTGCACGACCAAAATCCGCTGCCACAGGCCTGCACTCTGGCAGCCTGACCCGGTGGTGTGCCGGTACCTCCTGCTCCTGCAGGGCTCCCCGACTCTCCAGCAGAACTCCCACCGGCCTGCACTCTAGCAGGTTTCCCCAGCGGCATGTTGACGCCTGCCGCAGCTGCGGGGCTCGACTTCGACGCAGCTCTCCCCCGGGTCTGCCCTCTGGGGACCTGTAAAAGAGGGGAAGTAGAACGCGCCGCTGTGCGAGGCACGTTAGGACGTACCTGATTACTACCAGCCCTGACTTTGGGCAATGGCAGTATGAAGTCGGGGTCTGTAATACCCTTCCCCTCAGCGGAGCTCCGTCCAGTTTGGTGTGGAGGAGAGTCGGGCCCTCCTAACTCCGTAGGGTTCCCCAACCTCTGCACCTTTTTACCCGGCCATGAAACGGGTGCTGCTGGTGTTGCGGGCAGCTCCGAGGATGTTGGTCGCTGACTTCCTGGAGTCCTGTGGCCCTTCGAAAGTTTAGATTTTCCTTTTCCTTCCATCGATGCTGTAGATAGAAACACACTATCTACAGAAACCAGCTCAAGGTTAGTATTACTTACCTGAAGCGTCTCTTTGAAGGAGCTGTTGGGGAAGTGCAATTCCTCTCCAGCTGTCGACAGCAAATGCGTGACTCCGAAGTAAAATGTGGATACATGTGAGGTTATCCATTTTGATGGCAAGAACAGGAAGGCAGATTATTATCTGAATGGTGTCAGATTAGGAGAAGGGGAGGTGCAACGATACCTGGGTGTGCTTGTACATCAGTCACTGAAAGTAAGCATGCAGATACAGCAGGCAGTGAAGAAATCCACTGGCAAGTTGGCCTTCATTGCAAGACGATTTGAGTTTAGGAGCAAGGAGGTCCTACTGCACTTGGACTGGGTCCTGGTGAGACCGCACCTGGAGTATTGTGTGCAAATTTGGTCCCCTAATTTGGGGAAGGGCATTATTGCTATTGAAGGAGTGCAGCGTAGGTTCACCAGGTTAATTCCCGGGATGGCGGGACTGACCTAAAATGGTCCGACTGGGCTTGTATTTGCTGTAATTTAGGAGGATGAGAGGGGATCTTATACAAACATAACATTCTTAGAGGATTGGACAGGGTAGATGTGGGAGAAACTTTTTCCCCTGGAGAATTGTGAATCTGTGGAATTCTCTGCCACAGAAGGCAGTCGAGGCCAACTCACTGGATGTTTCCAAGAGAGAGTTAGATTTAGCTCTTAGGGCTAAGGGAATCAGGGATAATGGGAAAGAAACGGAATGGGGTACTGTTTTTGGATGATCAGACATGATCATATTGAATGGCAGTGCTGGCTCGAAGGGCCGAATGGCCTACTCCTGCACCTATTTTCTATGTTTCTGTGCGCCAAGTGCTGTTTCTGTGCTTTGTGACTCTATGACTCCATGCACTAAAGAATCCCATCTGTTTAATACCTTCATCCAAAGCCAAAATTAAGTCCAATCAGTGTCTGTTGCAGAGAACTTGCAGTGAAATAACTGTCCTTTTCAACAGCATCCAACAGAATCCAACTAACACCTTCATAATTGATTAAAAATATGACATTGTCCTATGCAGATAAAAGCAGGAGAGCCATGGCCTGAAGCAGCTCACATGCCTTCTCCAATAACCTGTTGTGGCTCCATAAGCCATTTCCTACCCTGCATGCAAATGACAGATAGAGGCCATAGCTGAAAATAGGTGTTCTCTTTTCAACACTAGGTCACAGTGATACGCAGTGAGACTTCAGGGAAAGTGGTACAGGCACTCGAGAACGTTCCCTGGCAAACATAGATCTTTTCAAGGACACAGGGCTCCTGTAAATCATCCTTGTAGAGGAACTTCATCGCTAAAAGCACAAACTCCCTCTTAAGTTACAGGATGACAATGTCACAGCTTCTGGTGCCTATTGCAAAATAGATAGCCCGACTCCACAACGAGGATTATAGACAATCAGGCACCATATGTGGACCCTTAAATAAAATGAGCACTTATTTCTGTTGATTTCCATTTATTAAAATAGATTTTCTGTAACGTCGATGTCCTATTTAAGCATTAATAAATAAAAAGCTTTTTTTAAATGGTCTGGGTAATATTGAAAGTATAAAGTACTTTCTATCTTCCTTTCTTCTTGACAGCTTAGTGGCCCAAATAATAAAGCAGACATTGCAGGCCGCTGCAGATACTCCATCTTGGGGGGCTGGAAAGAAAGTTCTCCTTGGTTAGTGATCCTTGTTCAGTGAAAGTATATCAGCCTGATCTTTCTCTCCTGAATATGCACTGAAAAATGAAGACTGCAGATCTGACGTAAAACTACAAAAATGTAATGGTGCGGGAAGCAGAATTATCACTTGAGGTCTGTGGAGAAGTTACTGGCCTTAGGTGTCACCTTTGTTTCACTTTCCATAAACATTATCAGAGGATAGACACAAAGCTGGAGTAACTCAGCGGGACAGGCAGCATCTCTGGAGAGAAGGAATGGGTGACGTTTCGAGATCCTTCTTCACTGAAACACACCCATTCCTTCTCTCCAGAGATGCTGACTGTCCTGCTGAGGCCTGTACCACATAGGAGACCTAAGCAGCAACCTCTGGTAACCTTGCCCAGCACCCAAAAAAAAATCAAGGTCGAGGTGACCTGAAACCTCCTAGCACCTTCCACGCATATGTTGAAAACCTTCCTCGACTATGAAGAAATCCGGCTTCGACTAGACCTGCGACTAAAAAATGATCGATTTTTAAAACTGCAACCTATTTTTAGTCGAGGCCAGTTTTAATCATGATGAAAAAATAGCAGCAACCTAGATGAAGCCTCGACCATGCGGAAACCACTTTCGACCATTAGGGAAAGTGACCAAAACCTCCTGTGACCTCATGGAAACCTTAGGTGGTGGGCAAGGTCACCAGTGGTTGCTGTTTAGGTCTCCTAAGTGGGACAGGCCCTTTTACTCCAGCATTTTGTGTCTATTTTCGGTTTTGCACAGTTCCTACACAGTTCTGAGCTACACTCTAACTCAATCAAGACCCTTGGACTATCCTTAATCAGACTTTACTGGACTTTATCTTGCACTAAACATTATTCCCTTTATCATATATCTGTACACTGTGGATGACTTATTATATCATGTATTGTCTTTCTGCTGACTGGTTAGCATGCAACAAAAGCTTTTCACTGTACCTCGCGTACACCTGACAGTAAACTAAACTAACTTAAGTATACCACCAGCCTACCTTATCTAAATGTGCTTCAAACAGGAACCAAATGGAACGTCCATTACTATGATAGATATGTAAAAAGGATGAGGTGCCAACATTAAAAAGGTTGAGGATGAAATATGTCAGAGGGGTTGTAACAAATTGCATCTCACTTTACCCGACAGCAAGTGTAGCTTCTCATGGTCTCACAAACAGTTAAAGAATCAATTGAATGCTGGATGCTGTTAGTGAGAGGTCAACAAATCGTTGGAACATGATGGCGCAGCGGTAGAGTTGGTGCCATACAGTGCTGCCAGAGACCCAGGTTTGATCCTGACTACAGGTGCTGTTTATACATTTTTTGTATGTTCTCCCTGTGACAGCGTGGGTTTTCTTTGGGTGCTCCGGTTTCCTCCCACAGTCCAAAGATATGTAGGTTAATTAGCTTTGGTAAAGATTGTAAATTGTTCTTAGTGTGTTGGATAGTTCTGGTGTACGTTGATCACTGGTCAGGGTGGACTTGGTGGGCCGAAGGGCCTGATCCCACACTGTATCTCTAAATTAAACTAAACTAAAAACTCTTTTCCACAACAGGACAGTGGTTCAATATCTCAATTTGGGAGTGGCACTTGCAAACAATGCTCATCCGTCAGCATTGCACAGAGGTAGTTGTATGTCTAAATCCTGAAGAAAGGTCTCGACCCAAAACATCACCTATTCCTTCTAGGGTACACAAAAGGCTGGAGAAACTCAGCGGGTTTCTCATCTCCTCATTCCCCCACTCGCAACGAGGGCAGAGTCCCCCTGGTCCTCAGCTTTCACCCCACCAGCCGGCACATACAACACATAGCCCTCTGCCAGTTTTGCCACCTCCAACGTGACCCCTCCACTCACCACATCTTCCCATCTCCCCCCCTGTCTGCCTTCCACAAAGACCGCTCCCTTCACAACTCCCTTGTCAATTCTTCCCTTCCCTCCCGCTCCACCCCTTCCCCGGGCACTTTCCCTTGCAACCGCAAGAGATGCTACACTTGTCCCTTTACCTCCCCCCTCCACTCCTTTCAGGGACCCAAGCAGTCCTTCCAGGTCCGACAGAGGTTCACCTGCACCTCCTCCAACATCATCTACTGCATCCGCTGCTCCAGATGCCAGCTGATCTATATCGGTGAGACCAAGCAGAGGCTTGGCGATCGGTTCGCCGAACACCTCCGCTCGGTCCGCACTAACCAACCCGACCTCCCGGTGGCTCAGCACTTCAACTCCCCCTCCCACTCCGTATCCGACCTCTCTGACCTGGGCCTCCTCCACGGCCAGAGTGAGCAACATCGCAAATTGGAGGAACAGCACCTCATATTCCGCTTGGGGAGTCTGCTTCCTCTGGGCTTGAACATTGAATTTTCTCAATTCTGTTAACCCTTGCTGTCTCCTCCCCTTCCCACCTCTCTCTCAGCCCTCGGGCTCCTCCTCCTCCTTTTTAATTTCTTCTCCCGCCCCCCCCCCCCCCCCCCCCCCCCCCCCCACCTCCCATCAGTCTGAAGAAGTGTTTCGGCCCGAAACGTTGCCTATCTCCTTCGCTCCTTAGATGCTGCTGCACCCGTTGAGTTTCTCCAGCCTTTTGTGTACCCTCGATTTTCCAGCATCTGCAGTTCCATCTTTAACACCTATTCCTTCTATCCAGAGATGCTGCCCGTCCCCGGGGAGTTACTCCAGCATTTTGTGTCAATCTTCAGTATGAACCAGCATCTGCAGTTTCTTTCTACACCTATCAATGAGCAAAACTGCCTCTTGTATGAGACTACTGTATGTGAAAAATTCCTTTCATTTGATCTTTGACTTGTTACTGTAAGACCATAAGACATGGGAGCAGAATTTGGCCATTCGGCCCATCGAGTCTACTCTTACTAAGGCCATTTAGTCTTTGCGGTACATGGCTTTAATTTATTCAGCTATATTTTGGTACAATGCAGAGTGCATCTTTTAATGGACAGGAATATTATGTATGGCATTTTGTATAATGAATTATTTACCATAGGAATGCATCTGATGTGTAAATCGAGAAATAGCTCAAATGCAAAAAAGACCAAGTGCAACTCTTGCTTAAAGCTGTGATGTGATCCATGTAACCATTTCATCCTCCTCATTGATATTAATCAAAAGTCAAACATTTCGAAATGATTATGCAATCCTCGGAATAATTGAACCGAAGACAATTAAAGCTTTAACCATTCAGGGAAGGTCATCAAAATAATTAATAGGATTTTGTTTTGTTGTGGCTTGAGGCAAATTTTGAGATGATTAAGGAATTAATTGATCTGAGTTCTTACATCATAAAAACTCAAATTTAATCATCTTTATTTTTCGAGGAGATCTCAACCACAGAGTTCAATTAATACGCTCAATGTGTACAGATGTTTGTTTATGATATTCAATCAATTAAGGATTTGTATGTTGAATAACTGATATTTAAAGGAAATACTCCAGTGTTTAATGTGTATACATGTAAAAGAACAGTGGCTTGTGTTCTATCAATCTATGTCTGATTCTCTATTAATCCAGTGGGCATGTTTGTATTAATATTTCATTCATGTATTGTAAAAAATCAATATTTTCTGGCAGTCCAGATATGCAATACTGTGAACTGCATCCACATTGTTGATGCCAATTTTCTGGTGATCCTGTATTGCTGCTGTGTTTTTATTTCATTGCATTTGGCTCCGTGAGGTTCATGTTCCCCGAACAGCGTACAGTAATTGGACAGAGTTCAGCTGTGCAACCAACAGAATATTGTGGCTTTGAACCCAGTGCCCTGAAAGAGTGAACCTAATTCCCCAGCTTTAGGAGAACGAGGTAGGATGTTATCAGTGCACTAAGGGTTATATTTGCAGTATAGCAGTTCCTTTGTTAAAAAAAAGTTTCAGTTGAATCCCAGACAGTACGTTCCTGGCTTACAATATAAATTTCCTCACCAGGCATACTTAAAAATTGTTTCATGGTGTATTGAGAGATGTTGCAAAACTTCAACGCATGGAACGTCATCTGTATATCATATCATCATAATGTTCCATTCAAAAATAGCTTGGCGCACAGATCCTGGCAGGCATTGGCGTATATGATCTGGCAGCACACTGTGAGTCTGCCACAGGCTGTTCAACACATTTTTGTTTGCAGTATTCATTTTGCAAAATCTTGAGAGGATTAATGATGCAGTCACTTCCTTCAGCTTTGAGATCTTTGCTGGAATATTGCTGGCTCGTGAAAGGCCCAAAGAGGCTGGATTTGGAACATTCTTTAAACATTTCTCGACTGATCATAGCAAAATACTGACGGTGCAGCAGATCTGAAATGGACACTGAAAATGCTCAGAGTGAACACAGAACCTGCTGTCAACACTCAGCCGGTCAGGCAGCAACTGTAGTGAAATGAAGAACGTTAAAGTTTCACGTTGATGAATTGCTTTAAGAATTTGCTGATCAAGACATCATTACTTTCTTTCCGAATTTCAGCATCTGTAGTATTTTGCTTTTGCAACATGAGCCACACTCACGCAGAGTCTGTGGAGAATGGAGCAGAGCTGTTTCAGCTCAATGACCTTTCATCAAAAATTTGAACATTTAAAATTAAGAGCAAAGTCTGTGACAGGTGGAATGTAAAAGAGATTAAAATCGCAACAGACATCATGATGCAAGTTATAATACGAGTACTGCATGAACAGGTTAAAGTGGAAATAGTAAGATTAAATGAGAACTTACCAATTTGATGTTTGATCTTGATTTTATGAGGAGTTATGTTGGTGATTACGTGAAGAAGCCCAGCCATTCCGCATGCACATCAATCTTCAAAGCAGCGGTATGAAATTACAAATAACAATTACCCAAGTGACATAATAAGATGCGTGACTCGAGAACTACCAGATGACCTTTATGAGATAGGGTTGGGTGTGGAGGGCACGTAATCACCAACGTAACTCCTCATAAAATCAAGATCAAACTTCAAACTGGTAAGTTCTCATTTAATCTTACTATTTTACTTCAGAGTCACACGAGTGATTCCGTGAAGGGTTCTAAGCTTTGTGATTTCATGCCGCAGATCCAAACATCGGCGTCTCACTACATTGATTGACTCAGGATGAGAGAATAATCAAAAAATGCATTAACCATGATATTGATTCAAATGTATTAATGATTTACGTTAATTAAGAAATCAATAGCAACCCCTGTATCTCAGGGGAGGCTAAAGTGGACGCAAAACAGAATGAGCAAAACCCCGGGTCAGTAACCGGCCGATGGTAAAAAAAAAATTTAAATCACCATCCTGCGGTTGCGAGGATATGGTCGATGGGAATGTCCATTGCCCTGGCGTTGATGCTGATCTGGTGGAATGAGATATACAATCATCAGTATTAATACCTGCATAAACCAGAACCTGCTGCAGCCACCTTGAAATAGTCTGAACCGACCTTCCCTTGTGTGGTTGTTTGTCGATTAATAAACAATGCTGATTCCACACTTCTTAAGATTCTGGTGGCCTTGATATAATATAGCAAGCTTGCCCTTCCACACAGACGTGAGACCGTGGGGCATCTGAAAAATGATCTTAAATCCTGCCACCCCTGGTCTGCTCTGCTTGTGTAGATCAGAATGTAAAATGTAATAGCACCTGCAGCCAATTCCATCCTATCTAGCCACAGCGTTTGCAATGTTTGCCCTTGTTGTGCTGATATTAGTGTCATGACTAAGGATGTAGCTGGAACCCCATGGTGAAGTAATGTTAACACATTCTCAATAACCAAACTGCATATTCTTGTAGTGGGAGAACTTGTGTCAAGATCTCTTTTACAACTCGATGTACGGGGTTGAACCTGACAGAGTGGTTCCCGTTTGTTGCAGCTGTAGTGACTCTATAACTGAATTATTGTCAAATACCTTTTAAGAATGAACTGGAAGATGTCAGTAATCTGTACCGTATTAAATGTAACATTAACATTTAAACAAAACCACTTCCGATCCCCTCAATAGGAATGTACTGCTTTTTTGGGTGCTTTCCCTGCACTCTATAGTGAGCACATCCATGGCTTGATGTGACAGCCTGAGCCACAAGTCAATCCATTCAGAATGTGTAAGTCAATAATTGTTTTATTATGCAGAGGCCGGTTTCCTGAACCACAGTTTGAACCAGCAAAGTTTGCATTTTTTGGAATAACCATATACCGATGTCTTATTATGCCTGATGAAAGTAAGCAACATGCCTGCATAGCCAGTCCGACAGTACGAACCCAAAGCGAGACTTGCTGACTGTTTTAAGACCCGGCTAATGAGGCAAAATGGAGGAAGACATAAAAGAACAGTCCTCCTTTTGTAGCGAGAATGTATTTCTCCGCACTGTCGTGCCACATATTTTTGCAATCAGTGAATAAACATGAACCAACATGTCGATATTCGATGTAGCATTGAACCATACTTTCATAATACTTTGAGATCCAATACCTATTCTGTGTTGTCATCTATCTGAACTGGATGATACACCAGTGGCAAAGGAGATTAGGTAATTATTACAGGATACTTTTACTTGATTGCCATGTGACTAACATATGTCACCACCATAGTGTAGCAACTTGGTTGAGCATGTAGATTATGTATATTCGCTCAATAGCCCCATACCCATGGAGTACATCTAGTGTATATATTTAGTTGATACCAACAACTGAAGAATTGGTGACTCATGCAAATCTCCACTACCTCCAATTAGAGATGGTATTCAGAACTTCTCACCTTAGCATCAGGTTGTAATAACTGAATTTGACCGACCAAACTACTGGAGCAATGCTGAATACTGTTTGTTCATCATTGTGACTGAGGTAGCTGCAGCTTATAATAAGGTTGTTAACAATGGTCTACATGTCCTTTGAGTGGTCGCTACTTTGCACGATATCAGTTCCTTGATTTGCTCAGCTGAACACAGCTACTATATTGCCAATTACTCTTGATGAGATAAAAGTCAGTTTTATAACAGGTTGCTATTAACTCAAATCTCTTGCCACAGGGCGGAGTCATAGGCGAATTAATAATTAAAGGTAAATCCCAATGACCAACAAACAGTTTATCTCATTCCGCAATGTTTTACTGTTATAAGTACAGTTATATTGTCTTTGATAACCTCTGTAATGGGAATTGCATAGAATGGATCTTTGAGACCCTTATGAACCTGTTGTTAGTTAGGAAAATAAGTTTTCATATTCGAAAAGTTCATATGCCCGACACTCTCCATTTTTCATAATAAACATGCCACTCCTGCCTTATTCCATGGGTGCTTTGCATGAGAACTTTGGCCCGATTTCCGAACCTTATCTTCAAAGACAACCCTGGCCATAATCCAAACTTGCTTGGAATGCTAGTACTGTGCCTCAACCAGATATTTTTATTCTTTGTGTGTTGTACAATCAAATGTAAATATACAGCTTGTGAGTGGTGCACTTACCCATGTTTCGGAAGTGCCAGACCCACTTTGTTGAGTAGGGTTGGTAGGGTGCATGGAATTTCTGCCCAGCTATCATGCTGCCCCCAGCTCCAGTGAACCACCTACTGCCGATGAGCGCCTGGGGTGCGTTCTGAAATGATGACCTTTGCCCGCCGTTGGCCTTAATTGATTCATCTGCCAGGTTTTCTTCCCCTGTTGGAAAGGCCTACCTGAATAACAGCTCTCGCATCCCCCTTTTGGCGCTGTTCACTGCCGGCACATATGTGCTCCAGTATGTTCCATCAACTTCTTTAGAACCTGGAGTCAGTTATATCTTGACCTTTTGCACTCCCCTCCTTAGAGAGGGTGATTCGTAGGCAGCCCTAAACAGGTGCTGCCGCAGGCCGCAGGATACCTATGCTGATATGAACCCATTGGACCTATACCCGAATAGAACATTCTGCTTGGATGGCAACTTTGTTGTCAGAAAAAGGTACCTCTGACACGTGCCCTTCATCCCTTGGGGTATGCCCCACGGCCATACCCTGAGACTCAGTGTCAGCAGGATACTGACCCGTCTTGGTCTCTGCCTCCAAGAGGGAGACCTGTAGCAGCTCTGTAACTGGAGCTGCTGGTGTGGCCTGCAGAGGTGGAACATCTGGCTCAACCTTACCATCAGAGTCGGGGTCAGAACAAAGATGACCCATGACTCGTGCCTCCTCATCCATGAAGGTGCTATCAAACAGCTCTCTACTAGTTGCTGCTGGCGCCTTTTTGTTCAGGGTGGCGCTGACACTCCTCCTGCTGGCGTGTGCCCTGCTGTAGCACTGTATGCAATAGTAGCTGCATTTGGGATAGTCGTTTCAAAACGCACTATCCAGCCCCGGTGAGGAATCATCCCCCGACTC
Source organism: Okamejei kenojei (assembly GCA_035221665.1). Classification (NCBI taxonomy): domain Eukaryota; kingdom Metazoa; phylum Chordata; class Chondrichthyes; order Rajiformes; family Rajidae; genus Okamejei; species Okamejei kenojei. The sequence goes on along the minus strand of CM069152.1, from coordinate 35,769,051 downwards.
CGTGGGCCTATTATTTTGCTCTCCAGCCCCGGCAGGGAATCTTCCCCCAATTTTGTGGGCCTAGCAGACTTATGTGTTACCTTGAGCAGCCCTGTCCCAGGCGTTGCCGGCGCCACCTCTTGCAGAGGCCGCCGCTTTTTGACATGAAACAGCCCTGTCCCAGGCGCTGCTGGCGCAGCTCTCCCGTAGGCCGGCAATCCCGTAGGCCGGCGCTTTCGTACATGACGCAGCTCTGACAGGCGCTGCTGGTGCGGCTTGTCCCATAGGCCCGCGCTATTACACAGTAGGCTCACTAAATCAAATTTTTAGTGTACAGCTTTACCTGTGAAGGGTTAAAGCAACTTTAATCCTTCACAGCAACTTGTGCTAAACAAGAAAGAATTTCATTGTCAGGGACACATGACAATAACCTTTTTGACTTTAAACTTTAAGAAAAACACTATAACATACATGTAAACTTTATTATTAGAGAAAAACCCCTGTAGCCCAACTCACCCGAGTCTAATAGGCTGAACGAGTCCAGCAATTTCTCTACCAATTTTACTCCCTGCCTGGGGACCGACATCTGTGAGCCGCTGACCGCACTGTCAGCGATCCTGGCATTACTTCCTTGCCAGTCCACGACATCCCCACAGGCCGGAAGCTGCTGACTGCCTTGTCAGCGGCTGCTTATCTTACAACCCGATCTTTTGCCGGTTATCCACTTCCGCGGTCGGACCGGGGCTTCCCCACAGTCCATACCGGCTGTGAAACTGGCAGGAAAACCTCTGTGAAGAGAGGCTCCTGCTTGAAAATACCCTGGTAAGTAAAAACGAACTTATCTTCTAGGTTTAACTTACCGCCGGCAGGAGCACTGCCCTGCCAGTCTGGTACTTGCGCCAATTGCGGCTGATATACTGACGCGCATGCAGACTGGCTGGGCTTCTCACGGAATCACTCACGTGACTTTGAAGTAAAATGATAGGTTTAATGGAGGTGCAGGAATAGCAGAATCATTACTTGAAAGAATCAAATCTAATTTAGTTGCGTATCTGGTAGAGTTTAATTTAGTTTAGAGATACAGTGTGGATACAGTGTGGAAACAGACCCTTCAGCCCGCCGACCAGCAATCCCCGCATATTAATACTATCCTACATACACTAGGGACAATTTACACATACATCAAGCCAATTAACCTACATACCTGTACATCTTTGAAGTATGGGAGAAAAACCAAGCTCTCGGAGAAAACCCACACGGGAGAACGTACAAGCTCCGTACAGACAGCACCCATAGTCGGGATCTCCGGCGCTGCAAGCTCTGCAAGGCAGCAACCCTACCGCTGTGCCATCGTGGCCACTGCTGCCGCACATCGCAAGAAACCCAGGTTCAATCATGACCTCGGGTGCTGTGTGTGTGGAGTTTGCACATTTTCCCTGTGACTGTGTGGGTGTCCTCCAGTGCTTCGGATTCCTCCCACATCCCAAAGGCATGAGAGTTTGTTGGTCAATTCGCACTGGTATGCAGGGAATGGATGTGAAAGTGTGATACCATAGAACTAATACCAATGGGTGATCGATGGTGACCTAGGACTTGGTTGGCTGAAGGGTCTGTTGCCATAATGCACCTTTAAATCATCAATTTTGCAAGGTGAAATGTGACGGTTATGGCATTTTCCACAGAAAATCGGTAAAACCTATTTAGAAAATAGAACAGCGCAGAAGAGGACCAGGCCCTTTAGCCCACAATCCAAATTTGGAAACATCACAAGAATAAGCGAGAAGTGCTCAGTTACATGAATCCATAAATAATATTCGTCTTGGTGACCGTGTGTGTTGAAGGTGGGATTTGCTTAATAGCCATTCTTCCACAGCTTTGATATCCAGCAAAAAACAAATAAAGATCGTAATGTACCATAAAATGGAAAAACAATTTCCAGCGTTAATGTTTTCATTAGTTGCCCACCACTGAATCTTCTTTCATTTGCCTTCAATTCATGAGACAGACTCGGCAGACATAATATATTTTTCAGTCAAATGGAATCCAAATTAAATAAAGGCCTTTATATGGATATAATTAAAAAATTATTATGGACAGAATGCTTGTGAAGTTTTCATTGCTATATAAAAGAGTTTGGAAGAATGCACAGGTGCATTTAAGGATTATAGAATAGTGCAGAATGGTTTGGCTTAGCCTGTAGAAAAACTGACAATGTGCATGATAAACAGAATTGTCATCTAGTCAAAATCAAGTAAAATAATGAAATGATTTTTCTTTAAGTAACAATGTTACAAAATTTTGAGATTTTCAAAATCATCTCTGCAATTTATCCCATCAGATAAAGCATAAAAAGACGTTTAATTTGACACCTAATTCACTTTCATATCTTCAGTATTAAAGAAGTTATGGCCATTTTCATACTCGGAAATTAGCATCTTGTTCCCTATTGCTTTTTCATTGACAACACAAAAGCTGTGATCGAGGACAGTCAAAAGCCCATAACTTTCTTAAAAATTAAGAGAACTGAAAGAAATTTTCAATTATTATAGATTGAAGCATTCTGAAACAAATATTAAACAATCTTACTTGGATGACCTGAAATTAAAGCATATAATTAGTTAGTTACCCAATTGTAGCTGATTACAAAATTCAATTACTAGATCTAAACATCTATCCATTTCTTAAGAAAATATTAACATTTTAAAAAAACCCTAAGTGTCCAAATAACATTCACACAAGAATTCACAATATAACATGATTTTTTAATCTCATTGTTATAATTTATAGGCCAAATTGAAGGAATTTAGTGTTTAATGCCCGTAAATTAATGGCCATTTAAATCAGCTTGCGAGTGGGATTTTATGGAACGCGATGGATTGGAACATTGCGGTTGCGCTGAATTTAAACCCCATATCGGCAGGAAAAATACTGCCGGTTCGTATGGGGAATAAATCACCGTTTCGCAACATGAAATATTGATTAAGGTCATCTTAACAAGCAAGTTTATATGAAAAAATAAACGGCTTTCATTTACCTGTCCCCTACGTGAAATCCGTCCCCATTGTCGGCGTTCACGGAATTAGAACCTAATATTTATTTTACTCCAGCGCTGAAATAGTTGGGCGATTTAAAAAAAAAATTCACATACCGGCAGTCGGAACGAATCTTCAGCAAAAGCTCGCACCCCGAGAAAATATAATTCCGGAAGGCAGGGGAAAACCGCATTTTAACCCCGCCCTCCCCCTCAAAGGCGCCAACGTCACGCACATGGCCAGTGACAGAACTGCAGCGCCGCTAAAGGTAAGTTTTGTAACATACCTACTTTAAGTTTATTTATTTTTCTTGACTCTCAGGTCATTTGTCATGTTTGATGCTTGTGTTGTTCACCATCCATCCTTCTCATATGCCTCAACTATATGGCATCTTATTTTACCGTAAGAATATTTCATTTCACTTTTGCACAGAGGGTGGTGGGTGTATGGACAAGCCGCCAAAGGAAGTAGTTAAGGCTGGGAGTATCCCAATATTTGAGAAACAGTTAGACAGGCACATGAATAGGACAGGGTTTGGAGGGATGTGGACCAAACGCGGCCAGGCGGGACTAGTGTAGCTGGGAAATGTTGGCTGCTGTGGGCAAGTTGGGCCGAAGGGCCTGTTTCTACACTATATCACCCGATGACTCTATGACTCTATTTAATCATCATTTCCTGTTGATGGAATTAATTCCGTATTTAAAATTCAATTTGGAAAAATACCTTCTGCCATCATGTTCCTGATGTTGGTCTCTCACTGACTAACAGGGTTGTGATGCTGGCTGCTTCAAAAACAATTAGCTCGATTAGCGGTTAAAGTTCCAGGGACCGGAAACCAGCCTGAAGGCTCAGCAAACCGTGGGGCCAGAAGGCTTGCCAATGGGCAGCAGGACCGGGAACCCGCCAGAAGGTTTGGAGGACGGCAAAACCGGGAGGGAGCTGTAGTTGCCAGACGCAGGGAGCAAGGGCTGGTAGGAGGATGAACTGGGGTGATGTCTCCAGCACCTTCAAGGTCAGCTGTAGGAGACACCACCGGGACACAAAGAAGGCCGGACAAGGTGAGGGACATCGGATCGAGTGTGAGGGCTGATTTGACTTTGTACTTTGGAAATGGCACCAGCACATAGCGGCGCCTACATGTGTAATATATGCAAAAGGAATTTCACTGTGCTGTCTCATCTGTGACAAATAAAGCACAATTGAACCATTGAACCATAGAACCATTGAAGCAACAATGCTATGGACCAAGAAGTGGGAAGCGGGATTGACCCATGGCTGCATATCCTTGCAGTGTGCCATAAATTTCAGTGATTAATGAATCAATGCATCTTTAAACTTGACCCTGTCAAGCTTTTGTTTGAATAAAGTGCTTTGTAAGATGTCCACATCTTCTCAAGACTGTTACATCATGTTCAATTGCTGGAACCTGCTATACTTTGTTCAATGATCCCTACTAAGATTACAATGTTAAAACCCTCTTCCCCTTCTTAATTTCAGACTTTTTAATTCACACATAGTTTATGATCTCCCTAAGTAGCAGTTAAGATTGTTCCATCTTTATTACTCGTGCCTTGTTAATGCAATCATTCTGTACACTAGCTATATCATAGTGGGTGAATGGCCTACTGGGTACAATTTATGCTGTCGGCATGTGAAGGCACATTTCAATTTACTTTTTTTTGCGTCTGCTCTTATTATTTTACCCATCGTTTGTTTTCTATTTCATTTTCAGGATCTGGATATTTCTGACAAGGCCAATGTTTATTGATCATCCCTAATTGCCCGTGAGCCATGGTTTTTGAACAACTGTTGTCTTTCCACTGAAGATACTCCAACAGCGTTGCAGGATGTTTCGGGCTTGAGACTCGATGAGGATGAAGAACTGGCGATATATTTCCAAGCATGGATCCTGGATGGGAACCTGCAGATAGTGGGATTTGAATTTACCATCCGTCCTTGTATTTCTTGGTACTAATGAACATGGAACTGGCCTCTGAATTGCTCTTGTAGCCCTGTTGCAGGTGGCCTGGTTGTCGTTTCTGGTCAATGGTGGGACATTGATGGTGGGGGACTCAGCAATGCTAATAAATATTGATTGCCGAGGGTAGGAGGTTAGACTTTCTCTTCTTTGAAATGATCACTTCATGGCACTACGGTAGTTAAGATTTTTTAGTTTAGAGAAAGTGCGGAAACAGGCACTTCGACCCACTGAGTCCCCACCGACGAGCGATCCCTGTACACTAATACTATCCTACACACTAGAAACAATTTACACTCTTTACTGAAGCCAATTAACCTACAAACCTGTATGTCTGTGAGAGTAAACCAGAGCACAAGGGGAAACACACGTGGTTGCGGGGAGAATGTACCAACTCTGTACAGACAGCAGCCGTAGTTAGGATTGGCCTGGGTCTCTCGCTCTGTAAGGCAGTAAAGGGCTTGTCCCACTTAGGCTCTTTTTAGGCCACTGCCGGCGACTGTCATATTTGTAGCAGGTCGCCGTAAAACCGGAGACTGGACCCCCCTTTGACATAAAATTTGAAATAGAATCATTATATAACACCAAAAAAAATGAAGTCAGCATCAGCGACAACCTACGGTAAACTGGAGACAACCTATGTTAACGTGAAGACAATTACAACAGTACCTACATTAGGAGAAGTCAAGCTACGCTCTTTGGCGTCAAACCCACTTTCGCCGACTGTTTCCGAAAATGTTTAAACATGTTGAAAATCCAGCGGCGACCAGAAAGATGCTACGACTCTTTGGGCGACTGAGGACACGTCTCATGACCATGCAGGCGACACCGGCGACCATGTGGTCACCTAAAAAAACAGCCTGTGGGACAGGCCCTTAACTCTACCACTGTGCCACAGTGCTGCCCCAACGGTACTTACCGTTTATAAGATGATGCTAAGAAAATAGAAGCTGAGAATGCCTGAATTATTCATTGAGCCTACACCACTGCTCCATCATGCCTTCAGCACTTTCTACCCAACTTCATATCCTTTGATTCCCTGAGTGCACAAAAATAGATCCATATCAGCCTCCTACACAATCAATATTTGACCATCCATAGACTTCGATGGTGGAGAATACCAAAGATTCACAGTCCTTTCAATAAAATGTTTCTTTTCATCTCCATCCTAAATGTTTGGCCCCTAATTGTTGACCTTGACCCCTTTGTTCTGTTTATAAGTCTATTGGAAGCAGCCTCTTAGCATCTAACCTGTAATTCCTCTCAGAATCTTTGTTATCACAATGAGATCAACTTCATTCTTCTAAACGGTGAGTAGCGGCCAATCATGCTCATTCTTACTTCAGATTAGTGTAGTTTACAGCTGCAGCACGGGAATAGGCACTTTGGCCCACCACGTCCACGTCATCTTGCAGACAGGGAGAATGCACAAACTCCATGCAGACAGCACCCGTAGTCAGGATCGAACCCGGGTCTCTGCCGCTGTATGGCAACAACTCTACTGCTGCACCACCGTGCCACTGTTCTCTTATCACGGGAGATCAATCTCAACCCTGGAGCAACAAATAATCTGCTAGAGAAACTCCATGAGTTGTGTAGCATCTGTGCAGGCAAATGGATGTTCGAAGTTTCAAGTCGAGACTCTTCATCTGGATTTAAGGAGGCCTTATTATTATCTATCATAGATATTATAGTTGGGGAGAGAATTTCTTTTCATTTTCATTTTTATCATATTTTTTAACCTGTGATTGAATTATTTCAAAATGCAACGCAGGATAGCGGCTGATTGAAGGGTCAAGGACCCAAGGATCAGCTGGTCACTTGTACGTATTGCGGAAAGGTTTGGAGCTGCTTTCAGAAACAAACTGGTGAGCCTCGGGATGAGGATTCCGTTGTGGAGGACCTTGCCTATCAGCTAGGGGTCTGGTATGGATCAGATGATTGTGCTCAATAAAGAGGGTGGGACAGTGACGCAGCGTTAGAGTTGCTGCCTCACATCGCCAGATACCCGGGTTTGATCCTGACATGGGGAGCTGTCTGTATGGAGTTTGTACGTTCTCCTGTACAAACCTTGCATGGGTATTCTCCAGGTGCTCCAGTTTTCTCCCACACTCCAAAGACATGCTGGTTTGTAGGTTAATGGCACTGATAAAATTGTAAATTGTCCCCCGCATGTAGGATAGTGCTAGTATGTGGGGTGGTCACTGGTTGGTGCGGACTTGATGGGCTGAAGGGCATGTTTCTGCGCTGTATCTCTAAAGTCTCAGGCCCACTGGTATATGGCCAGACAACTCACCAGTCATTGGAAGTTTCAGCATAATGTGTGTAAAACCTCTATATGCCTGAAAACAGAGAGATCTAAGTTGAAGGATCTGGTAAGAAGATTAATTTGGAACCAATGAATGTCTATCGAAGAACCTGACACAATGACGCAGTGGGTAGAGCTGCTGCCTCAAATTGCCAGAGACCCAGGATTTGATCCCAACCTCGGGTGCTGTGTTTGTTTACACATTCTCTCTGTGGCCATGTGGGTTTCCTCTGGATGCTCCAGTTTCCTGCCACATCCCAAAGACGTGCAAATTTGTAAGTTTAATGGCCTCTGGAAATGTGCACTGAGTGTGTTAGGGATGGATAGGAAAGTGGGATAACATTGAACTAGTGTGTACAGTGATCGATGGTAGGTGTGGAGGTTCGTTTGAGGTTCAAACGAAATTTGGTTTCTGCAGCCATACAAACAAGAAAGAGAACCAAGGCACAACACAATTTATAAAATGAACTAATATTGATGTCTGTGGGCTGATATAGATTTATGTCATTTTTGGAGGAAGTTACTCAGAAAGAAACAGCACGATATGTAAATGATTTATGAATGGCACTCTGAAGCTGGAAATGCACTATGAAGATAAAGCCTGCTGATTTGCTGCCAAAGTGAAGCAGATTTAAATGTCACATATTGAGAAAAAAAAACCAGTTTGCCAGACCAACGATTTCAATCCTATCCACCAATGTGGAGGAGGAAACATAGAAAATAGGTGCAGGAGCAGGCCATTCGGCCCTTCAGGCCAGCACCACCATTCAATATGATCATGGCTGATCATCCAAAATCAGTACCCCTGTTCCTGCTTTCTCCCCCATATCCTTGATTCTGTTAGCCCTAAGAGCTATATCTAGCTCTCTCTTCCAGTGAATTGGCCTCCACTTCCTTCTGTGGCAGAGAATTCCACAGATTCACAACTTTCTGGGTGAAAAGGTTTTTCCTCATCTCAGTCCTAAATGGCCTACCCCTTATTCTTAAACTGTGACCCCTGGTTTTGGACTCCCCCAACATCGGGAACATTTTTCCTGCATCTAGCCCATCCAATCCCTTAAGAATGTTATATGTTTCTATAAGATATCCTCTCATCCTTCTAAATGCCAGTGAATATAAGCCCAGTCGATCTATTCTTCGAAACAAAGAGTGATTTAAAGGACTTTGATTCCACACTCTGCCCCCTCAAACATGGGGGAAACTGGCTCGAGACAAGCAGTCTCCATCATCAGGCAGAATAGTAGACGTGGGTGCACTGTAATACACAGAGATCCAGCTGGCTGCCTAGTGTAATCCCATAGAAAGCCAGCAAATGTCTCAGATGAGGGAACCACTTAAAAGAAAGGGAAGGCGAGATGCCACACATTTGAGATGACACTCAAATATCCCATGAAGCACCAACACAATGTGCCAACTTCACACATCACAGAACAAATTTCCACTTACTTCTACATGACCTGAACATTGAGCGAGGCATTCCAGTTGTCTTACTTCCACATAACAAGGGGCCAAGAAATTGCATAAAAAGCTTAAATGGGTGTGATTGATGGGCACTTCGAGTCATAGTATACAGCGTGGAAACAGACCCTTCGGCCCAACTTTCCTACACCGACCAACATGTCCCATGTACAGTAGTCCCACTTGCCTGCGTTTGGCCTATATCCCTCTAAACCCGTCCTATCCATGTATGTGTCCAATTGTTTCTTAAACATCGCTGACTCGTTAACACGCAACAAAAAAACTTTTCACTGTACCTTGGAACACCTGACAATAAACTGAATTGAACTGACCATTGCAATAGTCCCTTCCTCAACTCCCTCCTCTGGCAGCCTGTTCCATACACCCACCTTATTTGACATTATTAGTGTAAGAACTGATGCTACTCTATTGACCAAGGAGAAAGACATGGAGGACAATGAGGTCAAAGCGGGGAATATCAATATGCAGGGGCAGTTTGAGTACAAGAAGGAGGTGACAGTGGTGGCCACAGTGGCGCAGCGGTAGAGTTTCTGCCTAAAGGGCCTGTCCCACTGATGCGACCTTTTAGCGACTGTCTTCGACCTTCAAGCTCGAGGGCACTTGCCTGTAAAACCTCAAGCTGGATCGACTGTCAGGGATGAAACCGCGAGCTGGATCGACTGACCGCACACAAACACACTGCAAAGGCAGGGGCCAGAAATTCACTCCTGTGATGAACAGGAAGGTAAAAGACGGCTGCACAGTGTATGGTAAGTCCTTTAGAGAGCGTGGAGGGGGTGGGAAGGAGAGAGAGGGGGAGAGAGGGGGAGGGAAGGGGAGAGAAGTGGGGGGGGTGGTGGGGAGAAGGAGTGGAGGCATTTTTAAGAAGCCGGACAACTTATAGTAAAGTTTAGCAGGCATTTAACATTACCGGTCGGTTTTCCTTGGTCCTGAAAACTCCAATGAGCCAATTAAAATGCTCAAACTCCAATGAGCCAAGGGAGTTGCCCTCGACTGCCTATAACTACGTAGCAACCCCACTCCACTGCACTACGAGTTCAAAAGAACCATGCTGACCAATTTTTACTCGCGGAAAATATTTCAACATGCTGAAAAATCTTTCCTCGCCCAAACTGAGGCCGCGGGTATGCTGGAACTTCGCTCGAGCATGATGGAGAGTTTCAGTGACCTCATAGGACCTCCTAGGACCACGTGTCGACCATGCTGCGAGTTTGAGTTGAGAGCAAACTCTTCTAAACTCGCAGATTAGGTCGCCGCAGTGGGACATCCCCTTTACGGCGCTTGCAGCGCCAGAGACCCAGGTTCAATCCCGACTATGGGTGCTGTCGGTATGGAAGTTTGTACCTTCTCCCTGTGACCTTCGTGGGTTTTCTCTGAGATCTTCGGTTTCCTCCCACACTCCAAAGACGTACAGGTTTGTAGGTTAATTGGCTTGGTGTTTGTGTAAAAATTGTCCCTAGTATGTGTAGGATAGTGTTAATGTGCGGGGATCGCTGGTCGGCGTGGACTCAGTGGGCCATGGGGCCTGTTTCCATGCTGTATCTCTAAACTAAACTAATCGGATGTTGGGGCTCTTGAAGAGCAATTGGGTGGGTATGATGGGATCTATCCCAGGCTATTGAGAGAGACGTGAGTGGAGATTGCAATGACCACAGGCAAGGTCCTGCAGGACTGGAGAGTAGAAAATGTTTTCTAAAATGTTTAAGAAAGGAAGTAAGGATACTCCAGGGAGTTATAGGCTGCTGAGTCTCATATCAGTGGTAGGGAGGCCTCTGGAGAAGATTCTTTGGAATAGGATTTACTCACACCTGTAATAGAATGGGTTACTTAGGGACAGTCAGCATAGCTTTGTTTGCAGCAGGTCATGTCTTACAAACTTGGTTGAGTATTTTTAAGGAGGTGATGAAGGTAATTGTAATTGATTTTATTGGCCAAATATGAAAACAAAACAAGTATGTAAATCATACGAGGAATTTGATGTGCTATACAGTCATACCAAAAAAACAACAAAACACACAACCACATAAAAAGTTAATATAAACATAGTGGCTCCTCTACATTCCTCACTGTGATGGAAGGCCATAAAGTCTTATCTTCTCTCCTCCTTTTCTCCCGCGGTCGGGGGAGTCGCACCATCCGCAGTCGGGGCGATCGAAGTTCCCGTGATCGGGGCAATCAAAGTTCCCGTGATCGGGGCGGTCGAAGCTCCTGCGGCTCGGAGCTCCCGAAGCCGGTCCCTAACCAGGGACCGAGAGCTCCACAATTTAAAAGTGCGCAGGCACCCGTGGTTGGAGCTTCCGAGGTCGGTCCCCAGCAGGAGGCTGCCAGCTCCACGATGTTAGGCCGCTGTTCAGACAGAGATACGATAAGGAAAAAGTTGCATCCCCGTCGAGGAAAGAGATAAAAAATGTCCCCCCCCACATAATACAAAACTAAAGATACACTAAAACAACAGTTAAAAATAGACAATAGACAATAGGTGCAGGAGTAGGCTATTCGGCCCTTCGAGTCAGCACCGCCATTCAATGGCTGATCAACTGCAGACTAAAAACAACAAAGAGAGAAAGGGATGAGACAGACTGTTGGCGAGGCAGCCATTATACGGTGCCAGCCGGTGGGATTGATTAGGGTAGGGCAGTGGATGTCGTCTACATGGATAACATTTGACAAAGTCCTTCATGGTAGGGATGATCCAGTAGATTAAAATGCATAGGATCCTTAGTGACTTGATAATTTGGATTCAGAACTGGTTTACTTAAAGAACACAAGGGGTTGTGGTGGAAGGGTATTATTCTGGTTGGAGGTCTGTGAACAGTGCGTTCTGCAGGGATCTGTGCTGGAACTTATGTTGTTTGTGTTGTAAATGAAAGACTTGGACGGAAATGTAAATGGGTTGATTAGCGAGTTTGCAGATGACATCAAAATTGGTGGAGTTATAGAGAACGAAGGAGGCTGTCAAAGCATACAATGGAATACAGATTAGCTACATAAATGGCGGAGAAATGGCAAATGGAGTTTAATCTGTGTTGGTTTGAGGTGTTGCACCCAGAGAGGTCAAACATAAGGGGAAAGTATGGAGCATTATCTGAATAGCATTGATTAATGGAGTGATATTGGGGTCTAAGTCCATAACTCCCTGAAAGGGACAACACAAGTGGGATAGAGTGGCGGAAAAGATGAGCGTGTGTGCTTATACTCAATTGGGGAATTGAAGATAAGTAAAAGGAAGTCATGTTGCAGTTTTATAAATCTTTGGTTAGACCACATTTGGAGTAGAGCGAGCGTGCAGTTCTGGTCACCATGACAGGAAGGCTTGGAGATGATGTGGAGGCTTGGGAGAGAATGTAGAATTGGTTTTCCAGGATGCTGTCCGGATTAAAGGGCATTAGCTACAAGACAAGGTGGACCAACTTGGATTGTTTTCTCTGGAGCGCCGGTGGCTGAGGGGAAACCTTATTGAAGTATATAAAATGATGAGAGGCATAGGTGGGGTTGGCAGTCAGACCCTATTTCCCAAGGCGGAAATGCCAGTGGCCAGAGAGCATAGCTTTAATGTCGGAGGAGTAAAGTTTAAAGGAGATATGTGAGGGAAAGTTTTTTACACAGTGAATTACGGTGGTGGAGGCAAATATGATTGTTGCATTTAAGAGGCTTTTAGATAGGTACAGAGGAGGGTTCAGAGGATCCTGGATCATGTTCGGCATGGAAATGGTGGGCTGAAGAGCCTTTTGCTGTGCAATACTGTTCTATGCCTTGGAGCAAGAGCGGAACTCGCTATCAAAACATGGAGGGGACAGGGGGGACACAATTTTTTGGCGGCCGCGTGCGCATGCGCACACACCCACACATGCGCAAGGCTTCGGAGGCTCAATCCAGCGCTAAATGTAGCTCAACTCCGCCTGTCTCGCCGGGTTAACCTACAGCCCTGACTGGACTGACGAGACACCAGCGCTGCTTCTCCACGCTGGCCATATTTCCCGCAAGGTTCACTTAGCGGGACAGGCATAGTGAGCTGGGTTAACGCTGGCTGTGGGCCTGGGGGCACCGCGCCCGTCTGACTGCCGACCTCTCTGGCCACCCGTGGGGGGGGGGTGGGGTACTCGGCTGTGGATGGGACAGCGCTGGAGACCCGATCGGGATCGATCCTGGCTGCGGATGAGGCGCAGGTCTGTGACATGTCACCCTCCTCCAATCACCGCACTCTATCCTCAGTCCCACCCCCCCCACTCCTCCCTCCTCCAATCACCGCATTGAATCATCATGTCCCGCCCCCATTACCTGCTGACCGACGTCTCTCTCGTCCAATCGGCGCCCTCGATCAGCAGTCCCACCTCCACTGTCTCGCGGAAAGCGGAGATTTTAAAATCCGGATCACAAAAACTTGGGGGGGGATGTCCCCTACCTCTCAAAACATGGAGGGGACGTGTCCCCTCTGCAACCCCCCCCCCCCGGGTTTTCCGCCCCTGCCTTGGAGCTGCCTGGAATTAATGTGAGCTGTGTGTCTTCATGGCTACCTCGGATTTGCCCCACTGCTCAATAAACTGAACACCAGGCTGGTCTCCTACAGAGCAGACCAGGAAACAACTGGAGCCAAGCTTTAATTATGTGAAGGACGCAGCAGTAGAGTTATAGAGTCGTAGAGTGATACAGCGTGGAAACAGGTCCGTCGGCCCAACTCGCCCACATCAGCCAACATGTCCCAGCTACACTAGTCCCACCTGCACGCGTTTGATCCATATCCCTCCAAACCTGTCCTATCCATGAACCAATCTAACTGTTTCTTAAACATTGAGATAGTACCTGCCTCAACTACCTCCTCTGGCAGCTTGTTCCATACACCCACCACCCTTTGTGTGAAAAAGTTACCCCCTCAGATTCCTATTAAATCTTTTCACCTTCATCTTAAACCTATATCCTTGTTGTCAGAGACACGGGTTCGATCCTGACTATGGGTGCTGTCTGTATGGGGTTTGGACGTTCACCCGGTGACCGCGTGGATTTTCCCCGGGAGACCCGATTTCTTCCCATACTCCCAAGATTTACAGATTTGTAGGTTAAGGGCCTGTCCCACTTGAGCGATTTTTCAGCGGACTGCCAGCAACTGTCAAGTTCGCGGCACTCACTGAAAAACTGGGAACTGGAACGGCGAGTGTCAGATTGGAACACACACATACACACACACACACACACACACACACACACACGCACGCACGCACGCACACGCACACACGCACACACGCACACACGCACACACGCACACACACACACGCGCTGTCTGAAATTCATACGGTGCAAAGCCAAGGTGATACAGACATACCGCGTGATGAACAGGAAGGTTAAAGCGGCTTGCACAATGTATGGTAAGTCCTTTAAAAGAGGGAGAGGGGGGAGAAGGGGGGGAGAAGGGGGGGAGAAGGAGTGGAGACAGTTTTAAGAAGCCAGACAACTTTTAATAAGTCAGAGATACACAGCTGTGAAGTTTGGCGGGCATTTAACATTACCAGTCGGTTATCCTTGCTTCTGAAAACTCGTACTTACATTTTTTTCCCCCCAATGAGCCAATGAAAAAGCCCAGTCAGCAAAGGCGATTAACTAAAACTACCTACGACTAGTTCGACTACGTATAACCACATGGCGACCCCACTACAACTGCACCTACGAATACTGGATTATCGATTTTGTACAAGTTTATAGGTTAATTGGCTTCGGTAAAGATTATAAATTGTCCCTAGTGTGCAGGATAGTGCTAGTGTGCTGGGATCACTGGTTGGCACGGACTAAGTGGGCTGAAGGGCATGTTTCTCTAAACTAAACTCTGTATCTCTAAACTAAACTAATTGCCAAGTCCGTTTGGCATTGATATTTCAATAGACAATAGACAATAGGTGCAGGAGTAGGCCATTTGCCCTTCGAGCCAGCACCACCATTCAATGTGATCATGACTGATCATCCACAATCTGTACCCCGTTCCTGCCTTTTCCCCATATGCCTTGACTCCGTTATCTTTAAGAGCTCTATCTAACTACTTCTCACTATTTCAGTGAGTCTATATATATAGCTTAGGAGTTGCAGTCTAAAACAGCTTCAAATAAACTATCTAACAGCAGAGTCAATGCAGCTAGTATTATGTAACTGAAGGAAATGAGCAGTTGTTTGAAGAAAAAGTTCCAATTAATGGTCACAGCAAGGGTTGTTAAAATTACAACTCTCAGCTTTGGCCAACGTGGGGATTTAAATTAATGACATTCATGGGGGTAGGCTGCACTGATGAAACAGTATAACCTCACATTACTGACTTTACTTCTCACTGGTCCCAGAGCAAAACAAGCCCTGCTTATTCATGGTTATGTGCATGTATAGATCGCTGAGTCTCAGCAGACAATGGCTAACATGAAGAGAATATGGGCAGAAATATTTACTTTTTATCCCAATATTTATAAAGAAAGGTTGCTAAAGTTCGCTAAAAGACAACAGAATACATCAGTCATATATCAGTAAAATAATCGACCTTTATTTCCCATATGGGAGTGGGAGAGTTACAATCAGTAATTTTACATACTACTTGTCTCTCTGAGATCAGGGCTGCCAGCATTGGGTGAGAGTTGGGAGAAATGGCAAGAGACCAAGCCTGAGGGAGCATAGTGTCCCCCTCCCATTGGTACAGACCTTTTAAATATTTCAGCTTGAAATTGTGCAATCTGATGCATACTGTAGCGAGTCTTTTAGCTTACACTTGAAAGCAATATTTATGCTTTAAATTGGATTAGCTATGAATAAGGTTAGGCTAAATTACATTCCTAATTACATTTCACAGTAGAGCCAGGCTCTGATCAACAGGTTCAGCACATGAATGATCTTAGTGTATTCATGTATGGAAATCAGATTATAATCAAACACTTGGCCCATGTTGACCAACCTGGGTCTCACTGAGCACCTGGTAGTACTACTGACCCTGACTCCAGTTGCATACCTTCTCTCATTCCTGACCCTGTGTCCATCCTCACACCTGGCCCCCTATTCTACCCTGGTCATAGCTGCTTATGTGATTAGGTTCCCAGTGCTGAACACTCCCATTGACCCAGCTTTGACTGCACACCTAGTACTATTCCAGACCTTGACCCTGGATGCACACTTGGCCTTGCTCCTAGCCCCTCTGCACTGACAATATATCTGTCCCACACATAAAGCCCCATATCTGACCCCATGGACTTAACCTATTACGTTCAAGTCCACTGGTGCTTATCTAATGCGGTAATCTTTTATGGGGCATTTGTATAACAACATTCGCTACATCCATTGGCTTCCTTGTTATCTAACATGCTAGTTATTTTGTCAAAAAAGTCATTAATTGGTGCACCACAATTTCTCATCCGTAACATTATACTCACTCAGCTGCATGTATTCTGTTACAATTTCCTACATTTTCTTAATAAACTATCCTGAAGTCATTTTCACCCCAATATTTTCAGTATTTTGTTGTCTACCTCTCAGCATTTTTTGAAATGCAAAGTCCAATAACAATATATATTAAAGCAATAATATTCTATTTAATATGATCTTGAGTACATCATATTTTCTGTGGTAATCATGACATAACAATGATAAAAAATGATATGTTTTGATTGCACCTACCAATATGCATACATTATTATATTACAGTTAATATGTAGTGAGGGCAAATTTTTGTTCCAATGCTCCCCATTCCCAATTACTTTTACATTGAAGTGATTGAAATCCAAGTGGCATCAGAAAATTAAAACCTCCAGAATGGATGATATTCATTATGTGGTTGGTTGGAGTCAGTATCAGCACAATTACTATATTAAACTTTGAATCCTCCTCACACATTCCCCTGCAAGTGAAGGAGAGGCAAAGCACAGGCAGACTTTACTCAGAGCTCCCGTGGATTTGGAAGCAACAGCAACACAGATAAGCAGGAGAAAACACTGATTGGCACTAGCCTGAGTGGGAGGAGAGTTAGAAGTGAGTCAGAGGGTGAAAAAAGTTGAATAGGAGAGGCAAAGCACAGGCAGACTTTACTCAGAGCTCCCGTGGATTTGGAAGCAACAGCAACAAAGATAAGCAGGAGAAAACACTGATTGGCTCTAGCCCGAGTGGGAGGAGAGTTAGAAGTGAGGATGAAAACAGTTGAAAACTGAGGAATTTGGCTTGTAAATTGGTAAATTAGGCAATTTATCAGTCAATATAAGCAAGACAGCTCTTAGGGAGCAGCAGTGAGGGAAGTGGCCTTGTGGGAAAAGTGCTAGTCTTTGGCTCAAGAGTCTTCGGAGAGGAGGCTACGCAAATCACTGGAGAGGGAGAGACGAAAGAAGGAGATGTCAAGCGAGCTGATTCAGTGTGATGCTTGCAGTATGTGGGAGGTCAAGGACACCGCTGGTGCCTCTGGCTACTACAAATGTGAGAAGTGCATCCAGGTACAACTCCTGAAGGACCGTGTTGGGGAACTGGAGAAGCAAGTGGATGACCTCAGGTTTGTTCGAGAAACTGAGTCGTTCCTAGACAAGTCCTACAGTGAGATTGTTACACCTAAGGTACTGGAAGGGAGAAAGTGGGTGACGGTGAGAAAGGGAGGGAAACTTGGAATGCAAAGGTCCCCGGGTGTTATACCTCTTGTGAACAGTTTCACCCACTTAGAAGCTGTAGGGACCGAAGATGTTAAAACACTGAGCGGCGGACTGGCTTGCGAAGTAAAAAGGGCCAAAACCAAAGAGGCCAATGTCGGGCAAAGCCATTGTAGTTGGAGACTCCATTGTGAGAGGTACGGACAGGGGTTTCTGCGGCAACAGACGGGATTCGAGGATGGTGTGCAGCCTTCCTGGTGCCAGGATGCAGGATGTCACGGACAGAGTGTAGAAAATCCTCAAGGGCGAAGGTGAACAGCCAGAAGTGGTAGTGCATGTCGGAACAAACGATGTTGGAAAGTAGAGGATGAATATGGGTGCAGGGGGCAGGGATTTAGATTCTTAGATCACTGGGATCTGTTTTGGAGTAAGGGGGAACTGTACAAAAGGGACGGATTGCATCTTAACTGGCGGGGGACCAGCAATCTGGCAGGCAAGTTTGCCACTGCTACACGGGTGGTTTTAAACTGAATAAGGGGGGTGGGGTGTCAAATGAGATAGTTGACGATGGAGTTAAAGGGAAAGAGAGTAAAGGGATGGTTAATGACCCTAGAATTAACAGGAAAGGAAGTTCACAAAGGGATAGGAGAGTATGGCCAAGCGTAATAGGGATCGACGTGAAAAATGAGTTGCGTAAGGAATTAAAAGTATTGTATATGAATGCGCGAAATATAAGATGTAAAGTAGATGAGCTTGAGGCTCAGTTAGAGGTTGGTGGATATGACATTGTGGGGATTACTGAGATGTGGCTGCAGGATCTGTCTTCACTAAGGAGGACACAAACAATCTCCCAGATGTACTGGAGGACAGAAGATCTAAGGGGGTAGAGGAACTGAAATACATTTTCATTAGGCGAGAAATAGTAATGGGTAGGCTAATGGGACTGAAGGATGATAAATCCCCTTTGAGGAAGTGACAAGTAAAATGGATGAAGGGGTGCCAGTGGATGTAGTGTATCTAGACTTTCAGAAAGCCTTTGATAAGGTCCCGCACGGGAGACTGGTGGCTAAAATAAGAGCACATGGTATTGGGGGCAGGGTGTTGACATGGATAGAAAATTAGTTGGCAGACCCGGAGTGAACGGGTCCTTTTCAGAATGGCAGGCAGTGGCGAGTGGAGTGCCGCAAAGCTCGGTGTTGGGGCCGCAACTGTTTACCATGTATATTAATGATTCGGAAGAGGGAATTAGGAGCAACACTAACAAGTTTGTGGATGACACAAAGTTTGGTGGCAGTGTGAACTGTGAAGAAGATGTTAGGAGGTTGCAAGGGGACCTGGACAGGTTGAGTGAGTGGGCAGATGCGTGCCAGATGCAGTATAGTATAAATAAATGTGAGGTTATCCACTTTGGCATCAAAAACAAGGGGGCAGATTATTATCTCAATGGGGTTAGGTTAGGTAAGGGGGAGGTACAGCGAGACCTGGGTGTCCTTGTACACGAGACACTGAAAGTTGGCATGCAGGTACAGCAGGTAGTGAAGAAAGCTAATGGAATGTTGGCCTTCATAACAAGAGGATTTCTGTACAGGAATAAAGAGGTTCTTCTGCAGTTGTATAGGGCTCTGTTGAGACCACATCTGGAGTATTGTGTACAGTTTTGGTCTCCTAATTTGAGGAAGGACAACCTTGTGATTGAGGTAGGTTCACGAGATTGATCCCTGGGATGGTGGGACTGTCATATGAGGAAAGATTGAAAAGACTAGGCTTGTATTCACTGGAGTTTAGAAGGATGAGGGGGGATCTTATAGAAACATATACAATTATAAAAGGACTGGACAAGCTAGATGCAGGAAAAATGTTCCCAATGTTGGGTGAGTCCAGAACCAGGGGCCACAGTCTTAGAATAAAGGGGATGTCATTTGAGACTTGAGGTGAGAAAAAACTTTTTTACCCAGAGAGTTGTGAATTTATGGAATTCTCTGCCACAGAGGGCAGTGGAGACCAAATCACTGGATGGATTTAAGAGAGAGTTGGATAAAGCTCTAGGGGCTAGTGGAGTCAAGGGACAAGTGGGTCATGGTTAGGAAGGGCAAGGGGCAGAGGCAGGGACTAAAGAGTACCCCTGTGACTGTACACCTGGAAAATAGGTACTCGGGTTTGAGTACGATTGGAGGGGACAGCCTACCTGGAGGCAGCAACAGCGGCCGGGTCTCCGGCACAGAGACCGGCCCTGATGCTCAGAAGGTTAGCAAAAAGAGGAGGGCAATTGTAATAGGGGACTCTATAGTTAGGGGGTCGGATGGGCGTTTCTGTGGACGCAGTCGGGAGACCCGGATGGTAGTTTGCCTCCCTGGTGCCAGGGTCTCGCATGTGTCGGAACGTGTCCAAAAGATTCTGAAAAGGGAGGGAGAGGAGCCTGATGTTGTGGTACACATAGGTACCAATGACATAGGCAGAAAAAGAATTGAGGTCCTGAAGGGAGAATTTAGGGAGTTGGGGGGAAAGTTAAGGAGAAGGACCAAAAGGGTAACGATTTCAGGATTACTGCCTGTGCCGCGTGACAGTGAGATTAGGAATGGAATGAGGTGGAGGATAAATGCGTGGCTGAGGGACTGGTGCAGTGGGCAGGGATTCAAGTTTCTTGATCACTGGGACCTTTTTGGGGAAGGCATGATCTGTACAAAAAGGACGGGTTGCACTTGAACCCGAGGGGGACCAATATCCTGGCAGGGAGATTTGCAAAGGCTACTGGGGAGACTTTAAACTAGAAAGGCTGGGGGGAGGGACTCGGGTAGAGGGGGCTAGGGGACAGGGTGTGGGGCAAGAGGCAGAGAAGGGAAGCACACGGACCCAAAATGTAGGCGAGAAAGAGGAAAAAGATAATAGAGAATAAGGGATGGTGGGTTTCTAAAATGTGTATATTTTAATGCTAGGAGCATTGTAAGAAAGGTGGATGAACTTAGAGCCTGGATTGACACCTGGAAATATGATGCTGTGGCAATCAGTGAAACATGA
Organism: Okamejei kenojei; assembly: GCA_035221665.1. Lineage (NCBI taxonomy): Eukaryota > Metazoa > Chordata > Chondrichthyes > Rajiformes > Rajidae > Okamejei > Okamejei kenojei. The sequence continues at coordinate 35,748,678 of CM069152.1, read as the reverse complement.
TTGCAGGAGGGCTGTGATTGGAAACTAAATATTCCAGGATTTTGTTGCTTCAGGTGTGATAGAATTGGAGGGACCAGAGGTGGAGGTGTTGCATTGCTTGTCAGAGAGGATATTACAGCAGTGCTTTGGCAGGATAGATTAGAGGGCTCATCTAGGGAGGCTATTTGGGTGGAACTGAGAAGTGGGAACAGTGTAGCAACACTTTTAGGGGTGTATTATAGACTGCCAAATGGGGAGCGAGAATTGGAAGAGCAAATATGCAAGGAGATAGCAGATATTAGTAGTAAGCACAAGGTAGTGATTGTGGGAGATTTCAATTTTCCAAAAATAGACCCGGAAACACATTCTGTAAATGGGCTGGATGGTTTGGAGTTTGTAAAATGTGTGCAGGATAGTTTCTTGCAGCAGTACATAGAGGTATTGACCAGAGAAGGGGCAGTGCTGGACCTCCTGTTAGGAAATGAGGTAGGTCAGGTGACGGAGGTATGCGTTGGTGAGCACTTCAGGACCAGTGATCACAATACCATTAGTTTCAATATAATTATGGAGAGAGTCAGAACTGGACCTAGGGTGGAGATTTTTGATTGGAGAAAGGCTAACTTTGAGGGAATGCATAAGGATTTAAAAGGAGTGAATTGGGACACTTTGTTTTATGGGAAGGATGTAGAAGAGAAATGGAGGACGTTTAAAGGGGAAATTGTAAGAGTACAGAATCTTTATGTCCCTGTTAGGTTGAAAGGAAATAGGAAAAATTGGAAAGAGCCATGGTTTTCAAGGGAAATTGGACACTTGTTTCGAAAAAAGAGAGATATTTACAATAATTATAGGAGGCATGGAGTAAATGAGGTGCTAGAGGAGTATAAAGAATGTAAAAAGAATCTTAAGAAATAAATTAGGAAGGCTAAAAGACGATATGAGGTTGCTTTGGCAAGAAAGGTGAAAGTAAATCCAAAGGGTTTCTACAGCTATATTAATAGCAAAAGGATAACGAGGGATAAAATTGGACCATTAGAGAGCCAGAATGGACAGCTATCTGCAGAGCCAAAAGAGATGGGGGAGATATTGAACAATTTCTTTTCTTCGGTATTCACCAAGGAGAAGGATATTGAACTCTGTGAGGTAAGGGAAAAAAGTAGAGTAGCTATGGAAACTATGAGATTCAAAGAGGAGGAAGTACTGACACTTTTGAAAAATATAAAAGTGGATAAGTCTCCAGGTCCTGACAGGATGTTCCCTAGGACATTGAGGGAAGTTAGTGTAGAAATAGCAGGAGCTATGACAGAAATATTTCAAATGTCATTAGAAACGGGAATAGTACCGGAGAATTGGCATACTGCGCATGTTGTTCCATTGTTTAAAAAGGGTTCAAAGAATAAACCTAGCAATTATAGACCTGTTAGTTTGATGTCAGTGGTGGGCAAATTAATGGAAAGGATACTTAGAGATAATATATATAAGCATCTGGATAAACAGGGTCTGATCAGGAACAGTCAACATAGATTTGTGACTTGAAGGTCATGTTTGACAAACCTTCTTGAATTTTATGAAGCGGTTACTAGGGAAATTGATGAGGGTAAAGCAGTGGATGTTGTCTATATGGATTTTAGTAAGGCCTTTGACAAGGTTCCCCATGGAAGGTTGGTTAAGGAGGTTCAATCTTTGGGTGTTAATGGCGGAGTAGCAAGATGGATTCAACAGTGGCTGAATGGGAGATGTCAGAGTAATGGTGGATGGCTGTTTGTCAGGTTGGAAGCCGGTGACCAGTGGAGTGCCTCAGGAATCTGTGTTGGGTCCACTGTTGTTTGTCATGTACATCAATGATCTGGATGATGGGATGGAAAATTGGATAAATATGTATGCAGATGATACTAAGATAGGTGGTGTTGTGGATAATGAAGTAGATTTTCATAGTCTACAGAGAGATTTGGGACATTTGCAAAAGTGGGCTGAAAGATGGCAGATGGAGTTTAATGCTGATAAGTGTGAAGTGCTACATCTTGGCAGGACAAATCAAAGTAGGACGTACATGGTAAATGGTAGGGAATTGAGGAATGCTGTGAAACAGAGAGATCTAGGAATATCTGTGCATAGTTCCCTGAAGGTGGAATCGCATGTAGATAGGGTGGTAAAGAAAGCCTTTGGTGTGCTGGCCTTTATAAATCAGGCCATTGAATATAGGAGTAGGGAAGTAATGTTAAAATTGTACAAGGCATTGGTAAGACCAATTCTGGAGTATGGTGTACAATTTTGGTCGCCTAATTATAGGAAGGATGTCAACAAAATAGAGAGAGTAGAGAGGAGATTTACTAGAATGTTGCCTGGGTTCCAGCAACTATGTTACAGAGAAAGGTTGAACAAGTTAGGTCTTTATTCTTTGGAGCGCAGAAGGTTAAGGGGGGACTTGATTGAGGTCTTTAAAATGATGAAAGGGATAGACAGAGTTGACGTGGATAAGCTTTTCCCATTGAGGGTAGGGAAGGTTCAAACAAGAGGGCATGACATGAGAATTAAGGGACAGAAGTTTAGGGGTAATGTGAGCGGAGAACTTCTTTACTCAGATGGTGGTGGCTGTGTGGAATGAGCTTCCAGCAGAAGTGGTGGAGGCAGGATCGATTTTAACATTTAAAAGTAAAGTGGATAGGTATATGGACAGGAAGGGAATGGAGGGGTATGGTCTGAGTGCAGGTAGATGGGACTAGGGGAAAACAAATGGTCGGCATGGACTGGAAGAGTCGAGAGGGCCTGTTTCTGTGCTGTAATTGTTATATAGTTATATGATATGGGGAGAAAGCAGGCACGGGTTATTGATAGCGGACGATCAGCCATGATCACCATGAATGGCGGTGCTGGCTCGAAGGGCCGAAGGGCCGAATGGCCTTCTCCTGCACCCATTTTCTATGTTCTATGTAAGTATCTCTGTCAATCCTTTAAAATATGCCCCTTCTTTGAACAAGCTCTTAAACATCGCATCTGAATCAGTTTCCATCTGATTACACTCCTTAAAACAATGAGATTGGGGACATTTCTATTAAACCTGTCAAAGGAATTGGGGGGGGGGGGGGGGGGTTAGAAATAGTCAGTGAGGTAAACAAACATAATAGTTGAGTGGCAAATGACAATAGTGCTACCTTCCCAATATTTAACTGAATGAAATAATGGGTTATTGGGGCTGTATGATGTGACACACAGCCTGACACCTTGCATGTAATTTTAATATTACACTTATCCCATCCCCCTGGATATTCTGGATTAATAAGTGAAGGTTTTGTCAACTAATTACAAATCAGGCTAATTACAAATCAATAACATTAGCCAACTCCGAAACGCAAAGCGCTGAGCATTGGGTTCCAGACATCACGGACAACTGGCCTCAGTTCCCCGTTCACATCTGGCAGTGCTCCCCGTCTGAACCAGGGGCCATGGAGCATTTTTGAAAGTGGGGGGGCTGAGCGATCACTGATCACAGGCCTTGGGGGTACCCAGCGAGGCAGTGGAGTGACCGAGTGGGGGAGGGTGTGGGAGGGGGGTGCTTTTTGAAATGTAATGTATTAAAATAGTAAGATTAAACGAGAACTTACCAGATCGAAGTTTAATCGTTATTTTATGAGGCGTAACGATGAGAGATTACGTGAAGAAGCCCCACCTGGCACTTGATCAAAACAGCGACATGAAAAACACAGAACATAATAGCCGGAGTAAGATAGTAAGGCACAACATAGATTTAGAACTACCAGATGATCATTTATTTTATGAGGGTCGGGAGCGGAGGGCACGTAATCCCTCATCGTTACTCCTCATAAAATAATGATCAAACTTCGAACTGGTAAGTTCTCATTTAATCTTACTATTTTACTTCGGAGTCACGTGAGTGACTACGTGAAGATTTTGTAGCTTCTGTGTTTTTTATGTCGTAGAGTAATTCCATACGACAGTCCGGCTAGGTCAACACATAAATGAGTAAATAACCTTTTACCAGAATTCAGTTTTAGTTTATTTCATAAATCTTTTAATGATAAAAGAACAAATAATAACCCCTTTTTTATACCTGGGGATAATCACTACAAAGTGATAAAAGGTATAAAGATAACATAAATCGATAATATAAATCGATAGTGAAACAAAGCAGGTGATTACAGTGAACCCAACACCGCGTGTCCAAAGCCTGTCATTGTGAGAACAGGTTTATCGTAGAACTTTGAAAACATTTTTTCTTTACACCACCCTGCGGCTTCTAAAATGTGTTTGAGCGGTATGTCCTGTAACTTCGCCGCAGATGTAGCTGCAGCCCTGGTGGAGTGAGATTTAAACACATCAGTGTCTACTCCCACTAAAAGTAACACCTGTTTTAACCATCTAGAAATGGTTTGTACTGATGCTTTTGTGTGTGGTTTCTTATGCGTAATAAATAACGCTTTTTCATCACCTCGAAGACTCTTGGTTACTTATATATATTGAGTCAAGTGTCTAACTACACACAATGTTGGATCAATAGGTTAAGCTTGAAACATTACCTTAGCTCCAGTTCTTCCTGGTCTGCTTTGTTTGATCAGATCATAAACGTAAAACACAATGTTATCTAAAGCCATATGCATACAATCTAAATGTAGCATTTGTTATGTTTGCACTCTTTGTGCTGATACCAACACCATTAACATTACTACTTTAAATATTAATTTTTCCAAAGACATAACTGTGATTGGAGTCCATTGCCTAAGCAAAGTAAGTACAATGCTGACATCCCAAATTTCTGTATATCTTGGCTTGGGCGGATTTTTGTTAAAAATTCCTTTCATAAACCTGGATATTAATGGATGAGATCCAATTGATTCACGGTCAGAAATTTGTCCTAAATAGGACGATAAAGCACTACGAGCACTATTAATGGCACTATAACTCAAGTGCTGCTCAAAATACAACTCAGCAAGGAACTCCAATATGTTTGAAATGTTCACAGTATGATAAGATATATTTGATTGTCTACAAAAAACTTCCCATTTCTTTATATGTGTCATATATTGTTTCTTAGTGCTATCTCGCCATGATGAGACTATAACATCCATGGTCCTATCCGACAGTCCAAGCCCTTGTAGTGGTCTGGTCAAAACCTGCAGATTAACAAAATTCATATGAACATGTAATGGATGAATTTCTTTTGTTACTGGTTGTATTAACAAATCACTGCAACTAGGAATTGACATACATGGTTCCTTAATCATTTTTAACATCAACGGGAACCATGGTTGTGTGGGCCAATTTGAAATCACCAACAGTCCTGTGGCAGAATCTTGTTCTATTTTCTTAAGACATTGCCTAACCAGGCCAAATGGAGGGAAAGCATAAAAGAACATATTTCCCTAATGTAGCGAAAATGCATCTACTGCTACCGCACCTGGATCGGGTTCCCAAGACACATATTTAGGCAATTGATGATTTAATCTTGATGCAAACAGATCAATGTCTGGTAACCCATAGCGAATAACAATTTTACTGAAAACTTGTGGGTTTAACATCCATTCTGTGTTGTCTTTAAAAATCCTTGATCTGTTGGCTGCCACCACATTGTCTTTACCTGGGATATAACTTGCTGAAACCCAAATTTGGTGCTCAATACACCAATACCATATCTGATTGACCAGACAATCACATGATATCGATCTTACTCCACCCATGTGATTAATATATGCAACAGCTGTCTAATTGTACCTGCACATGCAGATCCTTTTTTGTAGAACAATAGGCTTTTAATCCATAAAATGCCCCCAATAATTCCAAATAATTAATACCATATGTTTGGAGCAGCAATTCCTCTTGGACAGTCCATCTGCCCCCACAGCTGGTAAATTTACCTGTCGCCCCCCATCCGTTTGCATCTGTTTGTAAAAATACTTCAGGCTGCTGTATTAAAATGTTTTTAGCAGCATGTGGAACATTTTCAATCCACCATTGTAATTCCAATAAAGCTTCTTTAGTTAATTGCATAGGCCTATCAAAATGGCCTGCTCGCTTTTTTAAAGCTTGCATCTTGTCCCTTTGAAGGTTTTGGTAATGTAATGGACCAAATTCCACTGCAGGAAATGCTGCTACTAATTTACCAATATCCTTTGCTACTTCTCGGAGGCCCCAACATACAGTTGAAATATCAACAATCTTGTCCGTTGGCAAAGTTACAAAGTAACTGAATTAATCACTAAAACCTAAATAATTAATTGTTTGTGCTGGCTGCAGCTTGGACTTAATTGGGTGAATCAGGAACCCTAGTTTTTCAAATAAAGTTTTAGTTGCTGAAACTGATTTTCCAGCTGATTCCTGACTATTACTGACAATTAAAATGTCATCCAGATAAGCCATAACGATGTGTTTTTGTGCTCTTAATTGTGCTAAAGCTGGCTTCAACAGCTTTGTGAAGAGTCTAGGAGCTGAACTTAACCCATTAGGTAATGCATTAAATTGAAGAGTACCTCCGAAAAAAGGTAGCTGAATAGTAATCCTTAAATCGATTGTAGCCATTACCTGCTGTAAGTGTTGAACGTTTCCATCTTGAAATGTTTATACTAATGTATTAAAGTTTGTAAGGTCCAGAATAATTCTACAACCACCATCTTTTTTTATCTCTTGGAAAGATGTTTGACACAAATTAGTGTGGATGCTCAACAGTTTTTTCAATAACACCTTTTTTAAACAATTAGTCAATTTCCACATTAATTTCTGCTTCCTCAATAGCAGAGAACATGAAATCATGAATAGGTTTATATTGTACTGGAGAATCAACACCTTCTTTAAATGTTATTGTAGCTCCTGAAACCGTTTGTAAAATAAACCGGTCAGATGTGATGCAAAGCCATTCATCATAAAACATTTGTAATTTCCCACCAACTAGAGATTCGTCCATAGTTCCTTTAAGAACAGAATAAAGTTTTTGTACCTCTCCATATGAACGTGGTGGTCTCCTTCTCCCCGTATATGGGTGAACATTAGGCTGTGTTGGATGGTAATATTTCCTTACCATACTCCTGCCTCTGTTTGTTCCAAAATCAGATCCCCTTCTTGGTGTATAGTACCTTTTTTGTCCAAAAACGAAAGTCTCGTGTAGCTAATAGATTTAGCCTCTTCATCCATTTCTCTTATTTGTTTAGGCAGGTTTTCTCCAAATAGATAACCAGGAGATTGAACACCACTTGATCGGCACAGACCTGCAAATCTAGGATGAAATATGGGCCGAATCGCAATTTTCCTCATACAATTGATTTCATAAAAGGAATTGCACAATAAGCCCAATGTATCTCTTTGGATTTTGATCATTTCTGACCCTTCCATTAGCTTTCCAAAAGCAGTAATGGCAGCTGAAATCAGTTTGAGGAATCTTTGAAACCTTAATTCTTGTCCTCTCATGACATATAGGTGTCCATATAGTCGGATTCACCGTAGGTACCTTCAATGAGGTGCAATTTTCTGGTGTTTTATATAATTCTGCTGTTTCAGCCGTAACAGAATCTTGAAGTTGGTGAGATACCATATAATTAATGCTGGAAGCTAGGTTTTCTTCCATAGCCTCACCACTTCCTTCAGGTATAGCAAAATCTTTTGCCATATCAGGCACATATGGCCTTTTCCTTTTTATTTGTGGTGTGCACTCATAATCCACATCACCACTTTCAGGGTCTGTCTCTTGCAGCCCTGATGCTCCTGGAATTTCATCAAAGGAGACTTCCTCCATCCTTAATCCTGGGTCTGGAGTTTCATATTCCCAATTTGGCACATAGCCATATTCTGGATATTCAAACCCCTCAGGGTCTGTTTGGGAAAATTCTGGGTTCTTTGACCCTTGTCTTATAATATTTTGGAGCACTTTCTCCATATGTTCCATTTTAAGCCATATAGCTTTATTATCCGGAGGACTTTCATTATCAGAGTCATTATCAGAAACCACGGGCCTCACGGATTTCTTTTTACTTTTCTTAGGCACATTTTCCTCCGTGGTTTTTGTTTCTGGAGGAATTATAGTCTCACTAACGGGTGAATCAACGGCCACCGGTATCGGAACCGGCTCCGCACTAATCTCTTGTCCCGACTCTTTAGCCTCTCCCCGGGACGATTTTTTTTACCCGCGAAATCTTCCTCTGAGACTTCTCCATTTTGTTTCAATTTTTTACCTTTGCTGGATCTGTACGCCAGCGTGACTCTGATTTTTTGTAAAAAATTTTTACTTTCACTTTACTGGTTCTATATGCCAGCGTAACGGTTTTTAGAACGCCCTAAAGTAAATCAATTGCACTTACCTGCGGGCCCATTCTTACCGCTGAGGGGAGCTGTCTCTGCAGCTCTTGCATCTGCCGTCAGCGTCGACGTAATGCCGATCAAGCGCCAGGCGGGGCTTCTTCACGTAGTCACTCTCGTGACTCCGAAGTAAAATCATGTTTTAGTGCATTGTAGAAGCATGATTTCATTGTTTTTTGTTTAAAGGATTTTTAAAAGATAACTTTTAAGGGGTTTGTTTTTCCACACAAAGGATGGTGGGTGTATGGAACAAGCCGCCAGATGAGGTAGTTGAAGCAGGGACTATCCCAACATTTAAGAAACAGTTAGACTGATACATGGATAGGACAGGTTTGGAGAAATATGGACCAAAAACAAGTAGTGCAGCTGGGACATGTTGGCGGGTGTGGGCAAGTTGTGCCGAACGGCCTGTTTTCACACTGTATCACTCTATGACTATATTATACCTCCACCATGCATGAATGCTTCAAAATAAAGTGGTCGAGTTTTATTGCCATATACTCAAGCTTAGAAACATAGAAAATAGGTGCAGGACTAGGCCATTCGGCCCTTCGAGCCAGCACTGCCATTCAATATGATCATAGCTGTTCATCTAAAATCAGTACCTCTTTCCTGTTTTTTCCCCATATCCCTTGATTTTGCTAGCCCCAAGAGCAAAATGTAACTTGAAATCGGGAACATGTTTCCTGCAGTTACAATAAGTGAAAATATAGCAGGCAAGCAGGATGCTTTTCTCCAACCACTCTCTACCCATCCAGCAGCCACTGGTTGTCCACCCTGCATGATCCAGTCAGCGAATTGGCCTCCACTGCCATCTGTGGCAGAGAATTCCACAGATTCACAACTCTCAGGGTGAAAAAAGTTTGTCCTCATCTCAGTCCTAACTGGCCCCCCTTTATTCTTAAACTGTGACCCCTGGTTCTGAACACCCCAAAATCGGGAACATGTTTCCTGCAGTTACAATAAGTGAAAATCTAGCAGGCATGCAGGATGCTTTCTCCAACCACTCCCATTTGAAGTCCACTATCTTCCACTGCTTCTACCCAGTGCTTGGTACCTACTTCCAGCAGCCACTGGTTGTCCTCCAGGATGCACTAAGCTGCAGCCTGATCCATGCCGGACTCGACGGCATCGGCGCAATGCTTCCGACGCATCCGACGGCCCGGGACTCTTGCACTGAGGCTACTCCATGGCCGGAGCTGCAGCGAGTGACTCGCCAGCCCGGCAAACACTCGCCAGCCCTGGCTCCCCGTCCGCATCTGCCACCGCCTCTGCTTCCATCCCTCCCTCCGTCCCGGCTCCCCAACACCCACGACCAGGTTTCTCAGAGCACAACAGCGTCTCGACCAAAGCCGGAGATATTGGAACATGTCTAGTCAAATAAGTGCCCCCCCCCCCCCAGCCCCCTCGTTTCTGCGGCCCATGTACCTCTCTGCTGCCACTCGCTCGCCTCGCTCATGTCAGCCGCTTCCCGCAAATCCTTAAATCCTGACTGCCGCCGGGAGCAGGACATGGCTTGTTCTTCAGAGGCCCAGGAGCGGTTGGAGCGGGTGGTGCAGCGTCCAGGCGATAAGTTTAAAAACGGAGCACGGGGCTTTGTTCTTCAGAGGCCCAGGAGTGGTTGGAGCGGCTGGTGCAGCGTTGCCCACTCTGCAACGTTCCATCACACTTCAAAATAAGTGGTCTGGAGGAAGCTGCTGATTGGTGGAAGCGGACTAGAGGAAGCAGCTGATTGGGAGTAACCCCAGGTTTGTATTTCTGCTTTCTGTTTGTACCTTTTAGTTAAGGGTTCAGCGAGTTAAGGGTTTAGCGAGTTAAGGGTTCAGCTAGTTAAGGGTTCAGCGAGTTAAGGGTTTGGTGAGTTAAGGGTTCGGTGAGTTAAGGGTTCCGTGAGTTAAGGGTTCCGTGAGTTAAGGGTTCGGTGAGTTAAGGGTTCCGTGAGTTAAGGGTACAGCGAGTTAAGGGTACAGCGAGTTAAGGGTACAGCGAGTTAAGGGTACAGCGAGTTAAGGGTACAGTGAGTGAAGGGTACAGTGCTTATTAGTAAAGGTACAGTTTAAAGGATAAGAGTGAGTTGATTTAATTTGGGGGTAAGCCATGTCAGTTGAGATCGGCCCCGTGCATTGCTCATCCTGCAACATGTGGGAGATCAGGGATATGGTCGGTGTCCCTGGTGAATACGTTTGCAGGAAGTGTGTTCAGCTGCAGCTCCTGGCAGACCACATTGAATGGTTGGAGCTGTGGTTGGATTCATACTGGAGCATCCACGATGCTGAGAAAGTCGTGAATAGCACGTACAGAGAGTTGGCCACACCGCAGGTAAAAGTTAAGCGGACAGAAAGGGAACGGGTGGCCATTAGCCAGTGTAGCAGTAGGCAGGTAGTGCCGGAGTCCGCTGCGGTCATCTCCCTCCTAAAAAGAAATACCATTTTGGATACTGTTGATGGAGATGGCTCATCAGGGGAAGGCAGCAGCAGCCAAGTTCATGGCACCATGGGTGACTCTGCGGCACAGGAGGGGAGGTAAAAGAGTGGAAGGGCTATAGTGATAGGGGATTCAATTGTAAGGGTTATAGATAGGCGTTTCTGCAGCTGCAAACGAGACTCCAGGATGGTATGTTGCCTGCCTGGTGCAAGGGTCAGGGATGTCTCTGAGCGGCTGCAGAACATTCTGGAGGGGGAGGGTGAACAGCCAGTTGTCGTGGTGCACATTGGCACCAACGATATAGGTAAAAAATGGGATGCGGTCCTACAAGGTGAATTTAGGGAGCTAGGAGATAAACTTAAAAGCAGGACCTCAAAGGTAATAATCTCTTGATTACTACCAGTGTCATGTGCTAGTCAGAATAGAAATAGGAAGATATTTCAGACGAATACGTGGCTTGAAGAATGGTGCAAGGGGGAGGGATTCAAAATCCTAGGGCATTGGAACCAGTTCTGGGGGAGGTAGGACCAGTGCAAACAGGACGGTCTGCACCTGGGCTGGAATGGAACCAATGTCCTTGGGGGAGTGTTTGCTAGTGCTGTCGGGGAGGATTTAAACTAATGTGGCAGGGGGATGGGAGCATGAGCAGAGAGACAGAGGGGTGTAAAATGAGGGTAGAAGCAATCGGTAGCAAGGTGAAAAGTAAAAGTGGCAGGCAGACAAATCCAGGGCAAAAATCAAAAAGGGCCACTTTGGAACATAATTGTATAAGGGGTAAGAATGTTGTAAAAACAAGCCTGAAGGCTTTGTGTCTCAATACAAGGAGCATTCTTAATAAGCTGGATGAGTTGAATGTGCAGAGAGTTATTAATTAATATGATATAGTTAGGATCACGGAGACATGGCTCCAGGGTGACCAAGGCTGGGAGCTGAACATCCAGGGATATTCAATATTCAGGAGGGATAGACAGAAAGGAAAAGGAGGTGGGATAGCGTTGCTGGTCAGAGAAGAGATTGACGCAATAGAAAGGAAGGACATTAGCTTGGAGGATGTGGAATCAATATGGGTAGAGCTGCGAAACACTAAGGGGCAGAAAACGCTAGTGGGAGTTGTGTACAGGCCACCTAAGAGTAGTACTGGAGTTGGGGATGGCATCAAACAGGAAATTAGAAATGCGTGCAACAAAGGTAAAACAGTTATAAAGGGTGACTTAAATAAACAGTGGCTTGCAAAAGTATTCATACCCCTTGAACTTTTCCACATTTTGTCACGTTACAACCACAAACGTAAATGTATTTTATTAGGATTTTATGTGATAGACCAACACAAAGTGGCGCATGATTGTGAAGTGGAAGGAAAATGATACATGGTTTTCAAATCTTTTTACAAATAAAAAACTGAAAAGTGTGGCGTGCAAAAGTATTCAGCCCCCTTTACTCTGATACCCCTAAATAAAATCCACTGCAACCAATTGCCTTCAGAAGTCACCTAATTAGTAAATTTGTGCTTTGTAAATTAGTCCACGTGTGTAATCTAATCTCAGTATAAATACAGCTGTTCTGTGAAGGCCTCAGAGGTTTGTTAGAGAACATTAGTGAACAAACAATGTTCCTTGGGCATCATGAAGCCCAAGGGACACACCAAACAGGTCAGGGATAAAGTTGTGGAGAAGTTTCAAGCAGGGTTAGGTTATAAAAAAATATCCCAAGCTTTGAACATCTCACGGAGCACTGTTCAATCCATCATCCGAAAATGGAAAGAGTATGGCACAAGCAAACCTACCAAGACATGGCCGTCCACCTAAACTGACAGGCCGGGCAAAGAGAGCATTGATCAGAGAAGCAGCCAAGAGGCCCATGGTAACTCTGGAGGAGCTGCAGAGGTCCACAGCTCAGGTAGGAGATTCTGTCCACAGGACAACTATTAGTCGTGCACTCCACAAATCGGGTCTTTATGGAAGAGTGGCAAGAAGAAAGCCATTGTTGAAACAAAGCCATAAGAAATCCTGTTTGCAGTTTGCCACAAGCCATGTGGGGGACACAGCAAACATGTGGAGGAAGGTGCTCTGGTCTGATGAGACCAAAATTGAAGATTTTGGCATAAATGCAAAATGCTATGTGTGGTGGAAAACTACCACTGCACATCACCCTGAACACACCATCCCCACTGTGTAACATGGTGGTGGCAGCATCATGCTGTGGGGAAGCTTTTCTTCAGCAGGGACTGGGAAGCTGGTCAGAGTTGATGGGAAAATGGATGGAGCCAAATACAGGGCAATCTTGGAAGAAAACCTGTTAGAGTCTGCAAAAGACTTGAGACTGGGTGATGTTCACCTTCCAGCAAGACAACAACCTAAACATACAGCCAGAGCTACAATGGAATGGTTTAGATCAAAGCATATTCATGTGTTAGAATGACCCAGTCAAAGTCCAGACCTAAATCCAATTGAGAATCTCTGGCAAGACTTGACAATTGCTGTTCACAGACGCTCTCCATCCAATCCAACTGAGCTTGAGCTATTTTGCAAAGAAGAATGGGCAAAAATTTCAGTCTCTAGATGTGCAAAGCTGGTAGAGACATACCCCCCGTGCAACGACTTTCTCAGCACTTGCAGCTGTAATTGCAGCGAAAGGTGGTTCTACAAAGTATTGACTCAGGGGGGCTGAATACTTTTGCATGCCACACTTTTCAGTTTTTTATTTGTAATAAAATTTGGAAACCATGTATCATTTTCCTTCCACTTCACAATTATGTGCCACATTGTGTTGGTCTATCACATAAAATCCCAATAAAATACATTTACGTTTGCAGTTGTAACGTGACAATATGTGGAAATGTTCAAGGGGTATGAATACTTTTGCAAGCCACTGTACATATAGATTGGGTGAATCAAATTGGCAGGTGTGCTGAGGAAGAGGATTTATTGGAATGTATGCGGGATAGTTATCTAAACCAACATGTAGAGGAACCAACGAGAGAGCAGGCTATTCTAGAATGGGTATTGAGTAATGAGGAAGGATTAGTTGGCAGTCTTGTTGTGCGTGGCCCCTTGGGCAAGAGTGACCATAATATGGTTGAGTTCTTCATTAGGATGGAGAGTGACATAATTAAGTCAGAAACAAGAAACAAAGGTAACTTTGAAGGTATGAGACGTGAATTGGCCAAGTTAGACTGGCAAGTGAATCTTAAAGGGTTGACAGTGGATGTTGCAAAGGAAGGTATTTAAAGATTGCATGGATGAACTACAACAATTGTTCATCCCAGTTTGGCAAAAGAATAAATCGGGGAAGGTAGTGCATCCATGGATAACAAGGGAAATCAGGGATCGTATAAAAACAAAAGATGAAGCATACAAATTAGCCAGAAAAAGCAACCTACCAGAGGACTGGGAGAAATTCAGAGTCCAGCAGAGGAGGACAAAGGGCTTAATTAGGAAAGGGGAAAAAATTATGAAAGAAACCTGGCAGGGAACATACAAACTGACTGCAAAAGTTTTTATAGATATGTGAATAGAAAGAGATTAGAACAAATGTAGGTCCCTTGCAGTCAGAAACAGGTGAATTGATCATGGGGAACAAGGGCATGGCAGACCAATTGAATAACTACATTGGTTCTGTCTTCAATAAGGAAGACATAATCTGCCGGAATTGGCGGGGGACCGGGGGTCAAATAAGATGGAGGAACTGAGCGAAATCCAGGTTAGCCGGGAAGTGGTGTTGGGTAAATTGAACGGATTAAAGGCCGATAAATCCCCAGGGCCAGATAGGCTGCATCCCAGAGTACTCAAGGAAGTAGCCACAGAAATAGTGGATGCATTAGTGATAATTTTTCAAAACTCCTTAGATTCTGGAGTAGTTCCTGAGGATTGCAGGGTAGCTAATGTAACCCCACTTTTTAAGAAAGTGGAGAGAGAAAACGGGGAATTACGGACCAGTTAGTCTAACATCGGTAGTGGGGAAACTGCTAGAGTCAGTTATTAAAGATGGGATAGCAGCACATTTCGAAAGTAGTGAAATCATTGGACAAAGTCAGCATGGATTTATGAAAGGTAAATCATGTCTGACAAATCTTATAGAATTTTTCGAGGATGTAACTAGTAGAGTGGATAAGGAGAACCAGTGGATGTGTTAGAAATAATCTATTCAGAAGGCTTTCGACAAGGTCCCACATAAGAGATTATAGTATACAAACTTAAAGCACACGGTATTGGGGTTTCAGCATGAAATTGATGTGATAGAGAACTGGCTGGCTGACAGGAAGCAAAGGGTAGGAGTAAACGGGTCCTTTTCAAAATGGCAGGCAGTGACTAGTGGGGTACCGCAAAGCTCAGTGCTGGGACCACAGCTATTTACAATATATATTAATGATTTGGACGACGGAATTGAATGCAACATCTCCAAGTTTGCGGATGACACTAAGCTGGGGGGTAGTGTTGGGTGTGAGGAGGATGCTAGGGGGCTGCAAGGTGACTTGGATAGGCTGGGTGAGTGGGCAAATGCATGGCAGATGCAGTATAATATGGATAAATGTGAGGTTATCCACTTTGGTGGCAAAAACAGGAGGGTAGACTATTATCTGAATGGTGCAGATTGGGAAAATGGGAGATGCAACGAGACCTGGGTGTCATGGTACACCAATCATTGAAAGTAGGCATGCAGGTTCAGCAGGCAGTGAAGAAAGCAAATGGTATGTTAGCATTCATAGCGAAAGGATTTGAGTATAGGAGCAGGGAGGTTCTACTGCAGTTGTACAGGATTTTGCTGAGACCACACCTGGAGTATTGCGTCCAGTTTTGGTCTTCAAATCTGAGGAAAGACATTCTTGCCATAGAAGGGGTACAGAGAAGGTTCACCAGACTGATTCCTGGGATGTCAGGACTTTCATATGAGGAAAGACTGGATAGATTCGGCTTGTACTCGCTAGAATTTAGAAGACTGAGGGGGGATCTTATAGAAACTTACAAATTTCTTAAGGGGTTGGACAGGCTAGATGCAAGAAGATTGTTCCCGATGTTGGGGAGGTCCAGAACAAGGGGTCACAGTCTAAGGATAAGGGGGAATTCCTTTAGGACCGAGATGAGGAAAACATTTTTCACACAGAGTGGTGAGTCTCTGGAAAACTCTGCCACAGAAGGTAGTTGAGGCCAGTTCATTGGCTATATTTAAGAGGGAGTTAGATGTGGCCCTTGTGGCTAAAGGGATCAGGGGGTATGGAGAGAAGGCAGGTACAGGATACTGAGTTGGATGATCAGCCATGATCATATTGAATGGCAGTGCAGGCTCGAATGGCCGAATGGCCTACTCCTGCACCTATTTTCTATGTTTCTATGTTTCTATAACACCAACGGCCTTACAATCGGTCAGACGTGAAAGCGTTATTACCTAATGCCAACAGTTGTACATGTGGTTATTAGATCAGTTACTCGTTATAACACAATTTTCCTTATATTCAGCTCTAACGTACCAATATCTAGACCTGTTCACCCTCTGCACTTCTCTATTTTCGAGCTACTTCTCTTGTCTTCCCGTAACTGGAGAGATGTTTCTATCTCATGTCTCTCATGATCTAACAGTGCCCCTCAGTTAGCCCATAGTTATAACCCTGTCCCACGGTACGAGTTCATTCCAGGAGCTCTCCTGAGTTTAAAAAAAAATCAAACTCGTGGTAAGCACGGAGAATGAACGTAGCGGGTACGTCGGAGCTCGGGGACGTCTCTTAGCGGTAACGGCAGGTACTCGGGAAGACTCGCTAATGGCAGGTAAGCACGGGAAGACTCGTGAAGATTTTTCAACATGATGAAAAATGTCCACGAGAGCCCTGATTACCGACGAGTGGCCATTACCGTAAATCTCCGAGTTCGAATCAGGGCAACCTTGGGAGAACTCTTGGAATGAACTCGTACCATGGGACAGGGCTTTTAGCCGTTTGCCCATAGCTAGCATAATGAAGTAAGCCTTGCCAGCTTCTTATAGTTCCGCAATTTACTCGTGCAATGCTCCTATGCCCAGCTCCTAATCTACTGCATAGTTCAAGCAGCAATGCTTCAACACTTAGCTCTTAATCAAGTGCATGGGTCAAGATTAATCCCTGATCCCCCTTTTTCTCCTTCACAAGGTGAGCTAATAACATTCCCACCTGATGTCTGAGATTTTTAACACTACATGTCTGGACCATGCATTGTAAATGATGGAACTGAAAAATAAATAAAAAACATCTATGTAAATCAAAAATAAATGGAGGTTTTGCATTGCCTAATTTTATGTTTTATTACTGGGCAGTTAATATTAAAAATATGAATTTTTGGTTGGAGGAAGTAGATAAACAACCAAACTGGTTAAAAATGGAAAAGGAAGATTGTTCACCTTTCGAAATTAGCTCGATTTTATTTGCCAATACTAAAATACATAAGAAAATTTATAGAGGAAATCCAATAATAGAAAGTGGCATACGTATTTGGAAACAATTAAAGAAAACATTAAAATTAGAAAGTATACCACTGGCTCTTCCCATTATAAACAACATTACTTTTAAACCTTCAATGATGGATAAAGGTTTTTTTAAATTGAAGAACTATGGAATAAATAAGATGGGTGATCTCTACAGGGAAAGTTTATTTCTTTCATTTCAGGAATTACAACAAAATTAAGGATTACACTCAAAAGAGTACTTTCGATATCTACAAATTAGAGATTATGTTAAATCAAACACACAGGATTTTAGAAATAGAAAGACAGACAGTTTAGATGAATGTCTAAATAAATATCCGAATACAGAAAAATTAATATCATATATTTATAATATTTTACTGGAAAATGATTTACCAATGTCGGAAATATATAGGCAAGCATGGGAAAACGAATTAGCACAAACAATTAGTGTAGAAGTATGGAATGAAAGTTTACAACATATACACCACTGCTCATTAAATGCCAGACACTCTTTGATACAATTTAAAGTTTTACATAGATTACACTTTTCAAAATCCAAATTAAACAGAATTTTTTCAAATCTGTCTGCTATATGTGATAAATGTCAGCATTTAGAAGCTAATCTAACGCATTCATTCACAAAATGTATACAAAATTACTAATTTTGGATAGAAATTTTTAAGATAATAAGTTAGTTAATACTGATCTGACTCCAGACTCAAAATTAATCATATTAGGAATATTAGAAACGGATCAACTACTAACAACACAGCAAATAATTTTTATCGGTTATAGCTTAATAATTGGTAAAAAACTAATACTAAGATTTTGGAAAAGTCCTACATCCCCCACAATCAAAATGTGGATTACAGAAATGTCGGAGGTACTTCATCTGGAAAGATTAAGACTTGTCCTTTTGGACAAGCTAGATCAATTTAGAGGAATATGGTCTCCATTTATTGAATATTCAAAGGGTTAAGGTGGTCCGGTTCGAGGGCCTGACTTAAGCCTGAATGAAGGAATAGATGAAGAACTATATACAATAGACCACGGATATATCTCCAATGACGAATAGCCTGCTTAATACTCCACTCATATTATCGATTTTCTATTTCTATTTTATTTCTCTTTATTATTTCTCTTTACTATCTTCTTTCTGTTATGAAATAATAAAAAGTATAGAAGTATAAATAAGAATGACTGTAAACTTTAAAAATATTAAGAATGTATGTGACGAATAATATGTTTCTTCTATTTGATTTTATGTTATTCCTTCTTAATATGTATTTACTTCTAATAAAAATATTTTACAAAAAAAAAAGGAACTGAAATAAACAGTTCTGCTGGAGTTAACACTGAGATTCTTTGGGGTCATTGAATATCTACCTGGAACCTGAGAATAAAAAACTGTACAGAACAGAAAATGTTGCTGATGCTGAAATAAACCGGGCATTTCTGGATCTGGATGTCTACTGGTCAGGCCACAGCTGTGGTGAGAGAGGCAGAGTTTGACTTTTCAGGTCAATAATCCTCCATTAGAAATGAAAAAAAAAATCCCAAAGAGACAAGATTTGAGAAAGAAATTGGAGTACGGCCAACACTGACTCATGACTGCAAACCAAATGTGCCAGAAATTCTATGCGATAAATGAAAAAATTCTAAATCCTAATTAAGTGAGGATTATATCACAAAAAAAGCAGTTTGTCTAATTTGTGATTTAATATTTCATGCTAACTGGCAGGAGTGCTTTGCTAATGAATTTTTGTATTCTGGCAATTAAATTGTTTGGATCAATACATCTAGAAGGCAGGGCTAAACCATAAGAGTTCTTAGTTTAGTTTAGTTTAGTTTATTATGTCCCATGCACAGTGAGAAGCTTTTGTTGCATGCTGTCCAGTCAGCGAAAAGACTACACATGATCATATTACAATGAAGCCGCCCACAGTATATAGACACAGGATACAGGGAATAATGTATAATGCAAGATAAAGTTCAGTAACGTCTGATTAAAGATAGTCCAAACCTCTCCCTTGAGGTAGGTGCTTGGTGAAGACCGCTCTCTAGTTGGCGATACGATGGTTTAGTTGCCTAATAACTGCTGGAAATAAACTGTTCCTGAACCTAAGCCTTGATTTTACATTAATTATGCACTGTACACCAACAACAGAGTGAGCTATCTCTAACGTGGTTGGTAATCATTGGTGCCTTCACACCTCCTAAGGTGGGAGGCCACGAGTTTACGAGCCTTTCCTAGAGACTTGGACACATGGTCTAGAGTACACTTTTGAGAAGGAATTGCCCAAAGTGTTGCCTTTAGGATCAGAAGTAAACCATGATCTCATCTGACAACTCCGGGGAACAACTTCAGAACAACTTCAAGACAAAGGCATGTCTAACTGCAGTGAACGTTGATGCAGCACAGGTTGTTCTATCATGCAAAATGCCACTCATTTTGGTATGTTCACCCACATGTGGGGCAGCACGGTGGCGCAATGGTAGAGTTGCTGCCTCACAGCCCCAGAAACCCAGGTTCGATCCTGACTACGGGTGCTGTCTGTACGGAGTTTGTACGTTTCCCCTGTGACAGTACGGGTTTTCCCAGGGTTCTCAGGTTCGCTGGGTTTCCTCCCACACTCCAAAGACGTGCAGGTTTGTAGGTTAATTGTCTTCTGTAAATCGCCGCAAGTGTGTAGGATGGAACTAATGTGCAGGTGATTGTTGGAAAGCACGGACCCGGTGGGCCAAAGGGCCTCTTTCCATGTGTATCTCTGAAACTAAAAACTAAAAACCTAGTCCCACTAGTGGGGAGAGTTAGGTTATGTATCAAATAATTTAGGTTAGATGGTGTTCAGCATGGATGCTTGAAGATCACACTCAGGCAGACTATGGGGAAGGATGCTGAAATGTTCCAAGATGATTATGCAAGTATTACAAGACCCGTGTTCATGTGAAGAGAGGTATGAAACTATCTAATGGAAGCTCAACCAATTTTATATCCATTGAAGATGCAGGCAAAGGAAGAGAATAGAATGGAATGGAGCAGAATTTCAGCAAAGACAAGTGAATACAATAATGCAACGCTCATTGCATTGATACCAAAAGTGGAGCAGATATTTGGATACCTGGGGATTACATGGTGGCATTGAACCAAACAGTTGATGATGAGCTGTGCTATTTCTACTCTTTCAGAAGCTGCAAGACCAGGGTTGGCAGGAGCTACTGTAACATTTTCACCAACCTAGATGCGTAACACACATTTGCTCATGAGAATCTGGGTCAGGAGAGTCAGAAGTATTTAATGATTAATGTTCATCGGGATCCGTTCTCCCATGGAAACCTATCTGTAAAATCATCACATGACCTTTCAGGCTTCTTCTTCTTAGGCCCCCTTCGGTCATGGCTGACCATGGGTGTCTTCAGGGTGCTATTCCCTATATGGAGGAAGCCTGTGCGTGACTTTGTTTAACGTGGGGAGACTGGTGCACAAACAGCCACCCCACGGTCCTTGACAGATCTGGGTCAGGATCCAGTGGCATGGAGTCCAAGACGACTGGAGACCCTTTTCTGCTGCAGCCTTCATTTGCCTTCCCAGCTGCTGTGACGCTCCACTAATGTCAGCCATCATCCTCCGCCTGTTCCACCGTTGAGGTCTTGGTTGTCTTTTCAGGCTGCAATAGACAAAAAACTATAATACTGATGTTTGCACTTGAGGGATAGTCTAGCACCAGAAGGCATAACCACAGAATGAAAGGATATTCCTTTAGGAAGAAGATGAGGAGGAATTTCTGCACAGCGGTAGAATTGCTGCCTTACAGCACCGGAGATTTGGGTTCGATCCCTGACTACAGGTGCTGTCGGCATGGAGTTTGCACATTTCCTCCGTGACCGCGTGGGTTTTCTCCAGGATCTCCAGTTTCCTTTCGCACTCCAAAGATGCGCAGGTTTGTAGGATGATTGGCTTCTGTAAATTGTGGGTTGTCCCTAGCAGGTGTAGGATAGTGTTGATGTGCGGTGCAGACTCGGTGCCCAAAGGGCCTGTTTCTGAGCTGTACCTCTAAAACTAAACTAAACTAAGTACATTTGTACAGAAAGAAATACTGGGCAGAAAATCGGTGCAAATGGATTGCAACTAGCCAAAGACAAAGTGGAATCAATGGTGAAGGCAAGATATACTGAATCCAGTGTTGAACCTGCATCAATTCTAAGCAAGGAAAAATAACTTAACGTCCGTCATTGGCGAATGTTAGAAGCTAATATTAACGATGTTACGGCAGGGCATTTGTCAAGGTAATCAGACAAAGTCAACGTGGTTTTGTGAATGGACAATTGTGCTTGATCAATCTATTTTAATTCTTTGGAAAAGCATCAAATGGCGTAGAAATAAAGGAACTGGTGAATGTAATATGCTTGGATAATGGACATTTTTTGAGTGGTTTAATTTTGGTTTAGAGATACAGTGTGGAAACAGGCCCTTCGGCCCACTGAGTCAGCACCGACCAACAATCCCCGCATATTAACAATATGCTGCACACACTAGGGACAATTTACACATACACCAAGCCAATTAACCTACATACCTGTACGTCCTTGGAGTGTGGTAGGAAACCGAAGATCTCGGAGAAAATTCACGCAGGTCACGAGGAGAATGTACAAACTCCGTACAGACAGCACTCGTAGTCGGGATCGAAGCCCGGGTCTCCGGCGCTGCAAGCGCTGTAAGGCAGCAACTCTACCGCTGCGGCTCCATGACTGCCCAGTTGTTGGGGGAAAGAAAATCTCATTGAGTAGGGGATGACATTTGTTTTGGATAAAATATTGGCTGGATGGCAGGAAACAACAGAGTAAGATTAATGATCTTTTTATTGTTGGCAAGATGTAACGATCAGTGTGCCACAGGAATTGGTCCTGGGGCCTTAATGTCTTACAATTGATATAAATGATCTGACCAAAGGGACGATGGTGTGGTTGCTAAATCTGATGATGATGCAAGTTAATGTGAGTGGAGCGGACAAAGACCAAGTGCAACATGATGTGGGAAAATGAAGTTGTGTCCATTTGGCAGGAAAGATAAAACCATAGAATCATTTATCTAAATGTACAGAGGATTTTAGGCAACTTGGTGCATGACTCACAAAAAGGCCAGTACGTGGATACTGTAAGTAATTAGAAAAGTTAACAGAATGACATCACTTACTTTGAGGAGAATTGAATGTCAAAGTAAGGAGGCCAATGCTTCATTTATTCAGGACATCGGCACGGTGGCACAGCGTTAGTTGCTGACTCACAGCGCCAGAGATACGGGTTCGATCCTGACTGCAGGTGCTTGTCTGTACGGAGTTTGCATGTTCTCCCCATGCCCGTGTGCGTTTTCCCCAAGATCTTCGGTTTCCTCCCACACTCCAAAGACTTACAGATTTGTAGGTTAAGGGCCTGTCCCACTTGGGCGATTTGTCCGCGGACTGCCAGCGACTGTCAAGTTCGCGGCACTCACTGAAAAAGCGAGTGTCAGAGTGGAACACACACACACACACACACACACACACACACACACACACACACACACACACACACACACACACACACACACACACACACACACACACACACACACACACACATCGCGGGGGCCAGAGAAAGCGGGGGAGCGCTGTCTGAAATTCAGACGATGCAAAGCCAATGTGATACAGATACACACCGCAGTGAACAGGAAGGTTAAGACGGCTTGCACAGTGTACGGTAAGTCCTTTAAAAGAGGGGGGAGGGGGAGGGGAGAAGGGGGGAGAAGGAGGGAGAAGGGGGAGAAGGGGGGAGAAGGGAGGAGAAAGAGTGGAGATTGTTTTAAGAAGCCAGACAACTTTAAATACAGTAAGCCAGAGATACACTGTTGTGAAGTTTAGCGGGCATTTAACATTACCGGTCGGTTATCCTTGGTTCTGAAAACTCGTGCTTACGTCTTTTTTCCCCCAGTGAGCCAATGAAGATTCCCGGTCAGTAAAGGCGATTAATTAAAACTACCTACGACTAGTTCGACTACGTATAACTAAATGGCGACCCCACTACAACTGCACCTACGACTACTGGATTATCGATTTTTTCCATGGCGACCAATTTTTGGTCGCAGAAAATCTTTCAACATGTTGAAAATGTTGTAGAGACCATACTGAGGCCGCGACTGGTTCCCAGAATGCGGGAACTCCTCGCGACCATGAAGGAGACTCACCAGAGACCACCTGCGAAAAATGTGCCGACCATGTGGCGATCATGTGGCGAGTGCAGAGCCTCCTACACTCGCCTAAATAGTCACCTAAGTGGGACAGGCCCTTTAATTGTCATGGTATAAGTGTAAATTGTCCCTAGTATGTGTAGGATAGTGTTAATGTGTGGGGATCGCTGGACAGTGCAGACTTGTTGGGCCGAGGGGCCTGTTTCTGTGCTGTATCTTTAAACTAAACAGAAAAACTAAACTAAACCTCGTCTGGAGTATCATGTACCATATGGGTCTCCTTATTTAAGGACGGGTGTCAATGCATTGGAACTGGTTGACGGGATATTTACTAAGCAAATGTCCGGAACGGATGAAGAAGAATTCTGACATGAAATGTTGCCTATCCATGCCTTCCAGAGATGCTGCCTGACCAGCTGAGTTACTCCAGCACATTATGTTCTCCAGAAGATAGACACAAAGTGCTGAGGTAACTCAACAGGTCAGGCAGCATCTCTGGTGAAAAACGATGTGTGACGTTTTATGTTGGGACCCTTCTTCAGTCTGTTAGTGTGTGTTCTACACCTGGAAAGGATGGGCTTTCTGTTATTAAGAGGTTGCACAGGCCAGGCTTGTTTCCACTGGTGTCTTAAAAGGTGAGAGGAGACTTTTAATTGATTGAATCAATTGAAAAATACAGCATGGATACAGGCCCATCAGCCCACCGAGTCCACAGTGCACACTAGTTCTATGTTATCCCACTTTCTCATCCATTCCCTACACACCAAGGACAAATTACGGAGGCCAAAAAAATGCCTATTTGTATCCAATCAAGCCTACAAACTCGCAATGTCTTTGGGATGTTGGTTGGGGGGGAGGGGGGGGGGGACCTGGAGCACTCGGAAGAACCCACGTGATCATAGGTGGAACATGCAAACTCCAAACAGATAGCACCAGAGAATGGGATCGAACTCCGTCTCTGGCGCATTGAAGGAACAGCTCTACCAGCTGTCTCTCTGCACTGCCCAACTACCCTCGAGTGAAACATGTAAAATGCTAAGATGTCTTGATAGGGTGCCGTGGATGGAAGCACATATTCCCTTTTGTGGGAAAATCCAGAACATTTAAAACTCTGGAGTAAATCAGCGGGTCACGTAGAATCTCTGGGGAAAAGGAATAGGTAACGTTTCAGGTCGGAACCCTTCTTCAGGCCTTCATATCAACACTTCCTTTTCTCCAGACCTGGCTCTATGAATCTATCCAAGTTCTGAATATCAGATTTGTTTGAAACAGGCCCTTCGGCTCAGCTAGTCCACGCCAACCCATATGCACCAATTTTATCTTACCCCTCCTTTGCATCCACTCCCTACATAGTAGGGGCAATTCATAGAGGCCAATTTTACTTTGGAGTCACGTGAGTGACTACGTGAAGAAGACCCCGTCAGGCCGCATGCTCGTCATTAACGTCGTTCGCATGGCGCAGCACCGGTCTGGCAGGCGCGTTGCTCCTGCCAGCGGTAAGTTTAAACCTGCAGGTAAGTTTGTATTTCTTACCAGGTTTTCAATTGTTGCAGGAACCTCTTTTTTACAGAGGTTTCCTGCTGAATATTGCCGCGAAGTCTGGCAAGTGAACCGGCAATGGGCTGTGGAGAGACCCCGGTTCGGACCGCGGAAGCGGATAGTCGCCGTATGTCGGGCTTGCGATCCCAGTCACTGACTAAGAGGGTCAGCGGCTTCCAGACTGCTGCGAAATCCAGCAGGAAGGCGGTGTTACCGCCAGAGTCGCTGACAGTGCGGTCAGCGGCTCACAGACACAGTGGTCCTCCAGACATGGGGTAGACTTACTGATAAATCAGCAGCCCTATGGACTCGGAAGAGTCGGGCTGGGAGGGTTCCCCTCCATTAAAGCATATGCTCCAATAGCAGGAGTGGTGTCAGCGCTGGCCTATGGGAGAGGCCGCGCCAGCAGCGCCTGGGACAGGGCTGCTTCATGTCCCTCGCTTGGAGGAGGAGACCATGCCAGGTCAGTGTAAATCTGACGCTGAATCTGTAGTTGCGCCGGCCTATGGGAGAGCCCGCGCCAGCAGCGCCTGGGACAGGGCTGCTTAATGTCTCCCTCTTCGAGAAGGAGACCATGCCGGGTGAGTGTAATTCTGACACCAAATCTGAGGGTATAGCCATGCAGCATACCCCAAGGGATGAAGGGCACATGTCAGAGGTACCATTCCTGGCAGCAAGGTTGCCATCCCAACAGAATCAGTGCAAAAATGTTCCATCCTGGTATAGGTCCGTTGTAAGCACCGGTTTCAGGGCTGCCTATGAATCACCTCCTCTGAGGAGGGGAGTGCCATTGGTCAGATGTACCCGACTTTAAATTCTGAAGATGTCTGTGGAACATACTGGAGCCATGTGTGCCGGCAGTGAACAGCGCTATCAGGGCTATATTGGAGCCAGCCGCCGAATCTTCTATTCAGGTAAGGCCGATTCAACAGGCAAAACCTGGAGGACAAAGCAAAAGCTGTCGGACCAATCAAGGCCAACGACAAGCAAAGCTTCATCGTTTCTGCGACAACACACCCTATGTCTTCATCAGCAGTAAGCGGTTCACTGAAGCTAGTGGCAGCATGAAAGCTGGGCAGTGGTTCCACGCACCCTACTCTATGAGGTATCTAGGCAGATAGGTTGGTCTGGGACTTCCGAAACATGGGTAAATGTACCACTTACACGTGGGTAATATTTACACTTGGTTGTACATTACACAAAGGCTTAAGACAGCTACTTAGCGGCATCTAACCATGTACAACTGCACAATATTGACATTCCAAACATTGTCGAGAATGATACAAGGATTGCCTTCGAGGCCAGCATTGTCTTTCAGGGCAGGCTCAGAATTATCGCCAGAGTTGTCTTTACAGTCAGGCTCAGAATTATAAGCTAGACTCAGTATTATGGCCAGCATTGTCTTTTAAGACAAGGCTCAGAAATCGAGCCAGAATTGGCACTGGAGGCATGCATGAAATGTTGGCAGGCGTGGCCTATTCATTATGAAAGATGGAGAAAGTCGTTTAACTCGCATGTGCAGTATAAACTTTCCAAATAGGAAACTTTGTTACTGACTAACAACTGATTTTCGTTGGAGGTTCCCATTTACAGCGATCATGGGAGACATTCAAATCTTCAGGAAGCAATTGCTATGAGGCAATGATAACAGTAGGATAACAGTAATGCTAACAGTAAAGCATTGCAAAATGGGCTTAATTATTTACCCAGGTTATTTAATAAATTATTAAAATCTATGCTTGCACTACGCAGAGTTCCAAAAACACTTGTTATGTCTTGTCTGGATGATATTTTAATGCTGTATTTTTTCTAAAATCAACTGATTCAGCCTCAAACTATTTTTGAGAAATTGGGCTCCTCTGTCCAGTTAAATTTAAGTTGTTACCACATAGACTTGTTGGTCATTGGAAGTTACCTTTAGCTATGAATTAGTCTATGACTCCGCCCAGGGCAGGAGATTGGAGTTAATAGAAACCTGTAACAACCTTGTTGTTATAAAACAGCCTTCTCTTTATCAAAACTAATTGGCAATATAGTAGCTGTGATTCAGCTGTGTAGGTGTGACATCCCAGGTATTATGGAGAACCCGCAGGCAGCGGCGCCTGTTTCAGGGCTGCACAATGTCTCCCTCTCTGAGGAGGGGAGCATTCAGGGTCAGTTTTCAGTCTGATCCAGAGCAAATAGCCTGATATAGGTCCAAAAAAATAAAAATGGACGAATAGTATTCCACATTGCTCCGATAGTATTCCACATTGCTCAGTAAACTTTAAGTTCTAGTGCAAACTGATGTGAAGGGCTCTAATGCGGAAACGTGCGAATGTCATCTCTAGTTTGGAGGTGGGGGAGTTTCCATGAGTTACCAATTCTTCACTCATTGGTATCAACTATCTATAGACACTAGGGCATTCTATGGGTTAAAGAATGATTGAGCGAATATGCATAATCTGCATGCTCAACTTCAATGATGGTGGCATATGTTCGTCACATGGTTGCAATCGAGTAAAACTATCCTGTCATGGTTTACCTAATGCATTTGCCGCTGGTGTATCATCAAGTACAGATCAACAACAACAGTGAATGGGTGTTGGAACACACAGTATTTATAAAATTCTGGTTCGATGGAACACCGAATATCAATATGTTGTTTTCATGCTTGCTCACCGGTTGCAAACATATGTGGCATGACAGCGGCGACAGATACGGTCTCGCTACAAGAGAAGGAATGGTCTTTTATGTCTTCCTCCATTTTGTCTTATCAGTCGGGAAATAAAGTCATCATGATCCCGCTTTAGGTTTTTTCTACTGTCTGACGGGCCTATGCGGATTTGATTCCCGCTTTGTCAGAAATGATGATACAACCTTATACAGTTGTTCTAAACATGAACTTTGCTGGTTCAGCCTGTGGCTCTGGAAACGAGCCTTTGCATGATGACATCAATTTATAACATTGCAGATTCTGAATGGACTGCCCCTACGGCTTGGGTTGTCACACTGATCCAGCTATGTGTTCACTCTAGAGTGCTGGGATAGCACCAAAAAAACAGTACATTTCCTCTTCAGGAGATGGGAAGCATTTTTGTTTAATGCTAATGTTACATTTAATACAGTACAAACTACTGACGTCTTGGAGTTCATTCGTAAATGGTCTTTGACAATAATTGAGTTATAGGGCCATTAACTGTGGCCAACATGCCTTTCCATCATATTAGCTGCAGCAAACAAGACCCACTCTGTTGGGTTTCACCCCCGGATATCGAGTTTGTAAACAATATCTTTAACACAAGTTCTCCCAGTACAAGTACAGGCAGTATGGGATATTGACATTGTGTTAACAATACTTCACCAGGGGGCTCCAGCTACATCCTTAGTCATGGCACTCATATCAGAGCAATGAGTGCAGACATTGCAAAAGCTGCGGCTATACAGGATGGAAATGGTTGCAAATGCCATTATGTTTTTTTACATTTCTGATCTACACAAGCAGAGCAGACCAGGGGGACTGGGTTTAAGATCATATTTCGGCATACCCCACGGATTCACGTCTAGGTGTGAGGGCACGCTTGCTATATTATATCAAGGCCACCAGAACCCTAGGAGGTGTGGGATCAGCATTGTTTATTAGCCACAAACAACCACACAGGAAAATGTCGGTTCAGACTATTTCGAGGTGGCTAAAGCAGGTTCTGAGTTATGCAGGTATTAACACTGACAACTTTGTGTCTCATTCCACCAGGGCAGCATCAACATCAGCGGCCAAGGCAATGGACGTTCCCATCGCAGGATGGTCAAGGGAATTGTTTTTCACAATTTTTTTTTCCATAGGGCGATTGCCAACCCGGGGCTATTTGCCCATTCTGTTTTGCGTTCAGTTTAGCCTCCCCTGAGATAGAGGGGTTGCTATTGGTTTTCTTTATTAAAATAAACCATTAAGACATTTAAATCAATGTCATGCTTAATGCATTGTTGATTATTCACTCAGTCAATCAATGCAGTGAGACGCCTGGATTTGAATCCACGGCATGAAATCACAGAGCTTTGAAATCTTCACGTAATCACTCACGTGTCTCCAAAGTAAAATAGTAAGATTAAACGAGAACTTACCAGTTTGATCTTTATTTTATGAGGAGTTACGATGAGGGATTATGTGCCCTCCGCTCCCAACCCTCTCTCATAAAGTTCATCTGGTAGTTCTATGTTTCTGCTCTTACTATTATACTTAAATTACTGTTACCTGTGATTTCATACCGCTGCTTTGAAGATTGATGCGCATGCAGCCTGACGGGGTCTTCTTCACGTAATCCCTCATTGTAACTCCACATAAAATAAAGATCAATCTTCAAACTGGTAAGTTCTTGTTTAATCTTACTATTAACCTCCAAACCTCTGCAGTTCCTTCCTACACATTTAAAATTGTGTCCATTTAATTGAGAGTTGAGGTAAATATCTTTTTCAGAGGATGGGGAATCTTTGAAACACTCTTCGGTCAAGGATGATGGATGTAGATTTTTTTACTATTTCTAAGACAGTGGGAAACAGATTCTTGATAAGCAAAGGGGTGAAAGATTTCCATTGAAAGGCTGGAATTCAAAGCACGGTTTACAATGTGATCTGTCATGATTTTACATAATAGTCTTGTCAGCCATTTAGCCAACTCCTGCTCCTAACTTAAATATTGTTATGCTCATATGTAATAGCTGTTAGATCTTTGCTAGAACTTACAACGGTTCTGACATCTATACATTTGTTACTGAAAAATAATGAGGAGCAGAATTATTCCTCGTATCAAAGGGATGAATCAATTCAAACCATATTGATGCACCTGGTCAAGCTGCAGACTTACAGCACCAGAGACTCTGGTTGAATCATGGCCCCATATGCTGTCTGTATGCACGTCCTCCCTGTGACTGCATGGGTGACCTGGTTTCCCTCCGTATCCAAAAGACGTGTGGGTTTGGAGGAAAATTGGCCTCTGTAAATTGCCCATAGTGTGTACGGAGTGGACGTAAAAATAGGGTAAGATAGAACTAGTGTGAATGGGTTGGTGTGGACTTGCTGGGCCGAAAGGCCTGTTTCCAAGCTGTATATTGCAATCCACTCAATCGATCAATCAAACTAATCTGACACTCCGAAAGTGGATAGAGTCATAGTCATCCAGCATGGAAACAGACCCTTCGGCCCAACTTGCCCACACCGACCAACATGCCCAACATGTCCCACCCGCCTGTGTTTGGCCCATATCCCTCCAAACCTATCCTGTCCATGTACCTGTCTAAATGATTCTTAAATAGTACCTGCCTCAACTACCTCTTCCAGCAGCTTGTTCCATACACCCACCATGCTTTGAATGAAAAAGTTACCCCTCGGGTTCGTATTAAATCTTCCTCCCCCCCTCACTTTTCACCTATGTTCTCCGGTTCTCGGTTCTCCTGCTCTGAGCTCTCGATTCCCCGACTCTGAGCATGTTGGAATGGTAGGTAGAGTATGCCGTATATAAACACTTTGTGAAATTGGAAGAATCATAAATGCCCTGACAGAACTCACCTTTTTTGGTTCCTCACCTTTTTTTTTAAACAAATTTCTGCTGTTTCCAGAGCAATGGCTGATAACATCTTTGGTGCTGAGCTTAGCAATACAGTTTTTTTCCCATTGATCTGGAATAAATGTTCCTTGCTACTATAATTACAAAAACTATTATTAGCTTGCCACATTTGAATTTCTATTTTTATTGACAAAGCACAGGTTATTATTTAAAAATGAATAAAAAACATGCAATGAAGTGAAACAAAATTGTAATCCTCTTCTCTCTGATATTCTGTTTCAGGAATGAGTAACGCTCAGAGGAACTATTCAATAACTATGCCCAACCAATTCACATTCATCAAAGTTGCAGCACTTTTTAATATAAAGTATACAGTATAACCTTCACAAATTTACAGGCCACGCGAAGCCTTGATCACATACTGAACAGCATGTTCCTCTAAAGCTGCCCCCTTTGGCTTCAATTCCTTTTCTCACATTGTGAAATTTGTCATCTGACACACTGCTCCATTAGAATTAGAGTGCCATGAAGACTTCCACACACTTTGCCTTCAGGACACGAGGTATAATTTGATTGCTTCTCTCCCTGTAATTCATTTGGATGAGGTACTCTTACGTGTGAAAGGAAGTGAAGTAATGACTCCAAATAGAAAAACCTAATTTGATCTTAGTGGGAAGACATAAAGTGCTGGAGAAACTCCAGGTGGTGCAGCGGTAGAGTTGCTGCTTTACAGCGCCAGAGACCTGGCTTCAATCCTGACTATGGGCCTGTACAGAGTTTGCAGATTCTCCCTGTATCTCACGTGGGTTTTCTTCGAGATCTTCGATTTCCTCCCACACTCCAAAGACGTACAGGTTTGTAGGTTAATTGGCTTAGTATAAACGTAAATTATCCCTAGTGTGTGTAGGATAGTGTTAATGTGCAGGGATCGCTGGTCGGTGCGGACTCGGTGTGCTGAAGGTTCAGTTTCTGCGTTAAATCTCTAAACTAAGCTAAATTCAGCGTGTCAGGCAGCCTCTCTGGAGAACATGGATAGTTGATGTTTTGGGTCGGGCCCCGTCTTCAGACTGATTGCAGGAGGAGGGGGTGGGATATAAAGCTGGAAGAGAGGAGCGGCACCAAAACGCATGGCTGATAATGGATGAAACCAATTGAGGGGGTTTTGAGAGGCAGATAGTTGTACAAAGTGCAGAGATAAAAAAACTGGTGTGAGCCAAAAGGATAAAGATTTGCAAATTGTGAAGTCCGAGGATAGAACAGTTGCAAATTGTAAAGCTGGTGGAAGGAATACAGGTGGAACAGGAGAGGGAGGGAAGATACCTGTGCAAGGTTAGCCAGAGTTCATGTGGGGGGGGGATGGGGGGGGGGGGGTTTGAGGTGCGTGGGTTTAGAAGGTTTATTCAGAAAGAGGAGGGGGAAGGGGGTGGGAGAAACTTGTTTATAGTCTCTTCCTTCGGGGGGCGGATGTGACCTTTTCTTGTCGTATCCCTCGTCTCCGTCTTCGTCTGCGCTGAGGCCTAATCGCGGAGCTGGCGTCCTCCAACTGGGACCGACCTCGAGGCTTTGGAGACAGAGCCAGGACTTACTTTGACTTCGGAGCAGTGGCGGCGACCCGACTTCGGAGCCTCGGAGGCTCGGCCGCGGGCCCAGTGGACTTGGCCGCAAGCCCAGTGGACGACAACGTCAGGAGCTCGCAGGTCCCAGGTTGGTGAAAGATTCTCCGGAGCTCCCGCAACAACAGCTTCGTCCGCTGGACTGGAGGGTGGCATCTTCGTCCGCCCAGGGCCGCGGAGTTTGAACCAGCCCGTTTGGGGAAGCTCGGATTTGGCCACAGGACTTAGCATCACCCGGTGGGGTTACAACATCGGAAGCCTGGATCGCCTCAACGCAGAGGGAGAACAAGGAGGAAAGAGACAAGGACTTTGAGACTTTTGCCTTCCATCGCAGTGAGGAGGTGCCTGGCAGACTCACTTTGGTGGATGTTAAATCTGTGTTCATTGTGTGTTTTGTCATTTTATTCTATGTTATGACTGCAAGGCACGAAATTTCATTCAGACTGAAAAGTCTGAATGACAATAAAGGATACTTTGACTTTGACTGAATTGGATAATTCAATGTTCATACTGTTGGTTTGTAAGCCACCCAAGTGGCATATGAGGTGCTGTTCCTCCAGTTTGCGTGTGCCCTCACTCTGGCAATGGGGGACCCAGCCCGAAAGGTCACTATAGGAATGGGAAGGGGAGTTAAAATGGTTAGCCACCGGGAGATCCAGAAGTCCTTGACGGATTGAGCGCAAGTGTTCAGCAAAACAGTCGCCTAGTCTACACTTGTTCTTTCCGATGTACAGGAGGCCACATCGGGAACACCAAATGCAGTCGATGAGGTTAGAGGAGGTGCATGTTTACCTTTGTCTCACCTGGAAGGACTGCTGGGGTCGTTGAATGGAGGGGAAGTAGGATGCATAGGGATAGATGTTACATCTCCTGCGGTTGCAGGGGACAGTACCTGGGGAGGGTTGGTTTGGGTGGGAAGGGACAAGAGAACCAGGGAGCGATCTCTGCGGAAAGCGAATAGGGGTGGAGATGGGAAGTGATTAGTGATGGAATCCCAGATTTGTGGGTGAGTGGGGTATTCCCTCATTTTCTCTTCCCCCTTTGCGGAGTGGTGCTTCATGGAATTATTTGTGAGCAATCTAGCTCCAATGTAATTAAACTGAATCACGTTGGGATCAACCCATTTCATCACCCACAGTACAAGCCCACTGGCATTTGGAGATTGAGGGCCAGCCAAGCCAAACCCTCTGTCCACGAGAGTTGTCCTCAAAATGGAGGCCAAGAGCGGCAATTAGAATTCAGGGGATGATTCCTGAAACCCTTGAAATACCCTGATGACATTTTGACAAAGGCTGTTGAACCACTTTTAAATATCTGGCAAATAGGCTTT
Organism: Okamejei kenojei; assembly: GCA_035221665.1. NCBI lineage: Eukaryota > Metazoa > Chordata > Chondrichthyes > Rajiformes > Rajidae > Okamejei > Okamejei kenojei. The sequence continues at coordinate 35,715,307 of CM069152.1, read as the reverse complement.
AAAAACTGTTGAAGCAGGAATAAATAATTTAAACAAAAGTAAATGTCACTTATAAAGCAGTATAAGATCCTATATGATGTTAAAATAGCAAAACTTGTATTTTTATCTGGGATAAAAGAAATGAATGGTGGAGCTAAGGAGCCAGGGGTGAAGTGTATCCAGGCCCTCTATTCGGTCCATCTATATCTCTGCCAGTGGTCTCAGTGGTGATCGCAGCAATGGGGAGTGAAAGAAGGAAGTGGAGGTGGGGTCAGATATGCTGCTATTCGAGTGCCGGGTCATCCCTGACATCTGATTTGCAATGCCCTGTCATGGTGTAAAAGTTTGTTTTTACTTCAAACAGATAACAACATAAAGATTAGTAATAAAGCATTAAAATCTTTATTTCGCCAGGCGGGTGTGGCAGTAAACTCTTACACTATGTAAAATACATACTTTAGGTTCACTCTATCCCCACAAACAAAGAGGCAATGTTCAATCAGATATATTTATATCCCAATAATCAGCAACTCAGCAATACTTTATCTTACAGAGCATTGTACAGCCTCTTGCATGTTAAGATTGACAGGTCCTTCCGAAAGAGGAAAGGTTAGCCTATATATGGTTATGCTTCTTCTATTTGTGTTTGGCAAACACAGCCTAAAGTTGTAAGCCAACTTGTTCTGTTTGATCTTCTGTTTGTGCAAGCCAGGTTGATTGCATTCATCGAAAGAGGGTGGACCATGTGAAGGTTGCAATCTCCCACCCCATGGTTATGCTGAAGAAGCAGTTTTTCTGCAGATCAAGCACTTTTACCTTGTTTTACCTTGATGCACATTATAATCTTATAGAGTAAAGTGTATGAGTCAATTGTGTGAACATTCTCCTGATGTTTATATCATAAAGGAAAACTTGCATGTAGTTATCTTGCTGGTGTCATGGACGAATGACGAAAACATTTTTTTGTTATAATGCTGTAGCCTTGCTAGTGTAATAGGAGAAAGTTGAAAGCGTCCAATTTATTGCTTCTAAATCTACAGCTGAATCCATTTTGTAACTTTTAAATGTTTAAACTTTCTCATTCCTTCCTCTTTATCATTTATGATAACATTCACTATTCTCGGTAGGTACTTAATGGTCGCAAGCAGTTAATAATAAAAATCAGAGCGATGATTAATAAAAAGATAGAGCCATAATGTAACACAGTACGCCAGAGTCCACCAAACCATCTGAATGGCCAGCAGCTCCCATTTCCTTCATGGTACCCATGCATGTCACTGCCAACCAAATGGATCTATTCAATTTCTTGGGAAACGTGTATAGCAAGGACAGTGATATTAGAGGATTCATCAGGGATCTAAGCACAACACTCATCTTATTATAATACAGGTGCCTCTTTGTTGACCTTTATGATCAATACTTATTTTATAGTGAGAACGTTTTTAATATTCTCTCTCATTAATCAGTTGCATAAATGGCATCATACGTACGTCCGATTGTAATTTGTTTTAAACCTGCCCTTGAGTTCGTAAACGGTTATGGCACAAACCCAATACCCTAATCAGATAAGGAAGCTTGTTTACCTTACAGGAGCGAGTTCACTGCTAACACCTCTATCATTGCAGTCCTCACCATTACAGCGTGTAAGCAGGCTGGCATGCCATTTTACTGCTGTTGGTAAAGCCACGGAATAATAGGCTACCCGTCTTTATGCAGCGGTATGGAGAAAAAGGCTGAACATGGGTCAATTACTGTCAAGATATAAGCTTCTGCCAGTATAGATGACAGAATAATATTGGTGTCAGGTGCTAAATGACTATTTTTAATAGGTCTCAGGTCTTAGACAAAACACCATTCATTATGTCTTCCCACTTTCGGGATTGGCAGAATAGGAGTATTACAGGACTTTGCATTTTCACTAATAGTGCTTGTTGCAATAAAGACAATCATGTCAATCATAAAGACTATAGCTATCCCTTCTTCAGACTCCGGGGCCAGTCAATATTGTTTTAAACATGGCTAGGCAGCACCCTTTTTTATAGTCAGTTTATGTTCAGGGGCTGAATACACTCATCCCGCATGATTCTTATGCTTTGCCCATAGTTCGTAGGGTACTTGGACCAGAGCCACAGTAGGCAGATCCTCAGTAGGTGGCTGTTGCTTTTCATAGTGTCCCATTCCTTTCTGACCCATGTGATCTTTCCTTCTGTGTCATTGGCAACTTTAAAACATGAATTGTCTGTTTGTCCTTCGGCTATTGTATAATTTTTCCTATTTCATTTGCTGTTGCTGGTAGCTACGATTATGTGTGACTCAGAGGTGTCTCCCATCTCAAATCAATCCCTTTGGTTTTAAGAGAGATGGATCATTATTCCTAATCCCGGGACCTCAAAGAACAAATAAGGGGTCACTGTTAATTGTTCAAGTTTATTCAACCAGGGGAGACTCATTCCTGGTATCCGGGATTAGGGAGGCACGTATATAATTCAGTGCAATGCGTTCGCTTATGTTCATGGTTGGTTTTTAACAAGATACTGTAAATACTGGCCTTTTAAAAAAAAATGATATGGCTTCCTTTTACCCCAGTCTTGCAGGAGGACATTCAAGTTCATACTTCCTTTTTTCTAGTTTCCAATTCTTTCGCAATCGGTTAGGTGTATCCAATGAGGATTATTTTATTTCAAAGTCATGTGAGTGACTACGTGAAGAAGCCCGCCAGCCCGCATGCGCATCAATACGTCTAACGCATGGCGCACGACTGGCTGGGAGGAGGGTCGCTACTCCAGTGGTAAGTTTAAAAACCTCAGGTAAGTTTACAACTTACTCTGAGGTGGTTTTGTTTTGGGTATTTTCTATTCACAGTTGTCTGCAGCGAAGGATGGAGAGATCCAACACTAACAAATCCAGACAGCCGCGGAGAAACTGGCTACGGAAGTGTGGGTAGCCGGCGTCTGTCTTCTTCGCCTTCAGAGTCGCTGACAGTGCATTCAGCGACTTAAGACTTGGTGCCTGCACAGAGCACTTTGGCAACCCCTAAAGGGGGTAAGGCCAAACGAACGTCTGACAGGCCTGTATTCTCAGATGAGTCAGGCCGGGTGGATTTCCCTCCCACACCAATGGGTAACGTCTTCGGGCGTGTATCCAATATGGAGCACCTCATGGAGAGGATGCTCACTCAAAATATGCTCCGTGATATGTAGGCATATCAATGCAGGTCTACCGTAATGCCTGCGGCAGTGCCTGGTCCAGGGCTGCTTAGTGCCTCCCGCTCAGATGAGGGGAGTGCAGGAGGTCAGTACATGGCTGACTCCGAATACTGAAGTGTGTCAGAAGGACATACTGGTATGCATGATATTCAAAAGTTGCCTGCTCTTGCGTCCAGATTTGCGATACCTTCGCAACCAGGTGAGCCACTTCAGGAAGAACTGGCCTCCAGCATCAATTATCTTGCCTCACACCAATTGCAAGAACAAACCATGACTGAAACTGCTGCGAAGTACCACATTCCAGCAAATTGTGCATCTCTAAAAGAGCCCGCGGTCAACAATTCCATTTGGGTTACATTGGAGGTGGCATCAAGGCCCAAGAAATGAAGCTCCAGCGGATTCTAAAATTACTATTTTCAGGCATCATGGCTTTTGCCAGATCGGTAGATGGTGGGCCACTATTGGATATCCAACAATATGCATTAACGTGCAATGCACATTTCGACATGAACTGTTTTCGCAAGAACGCCATCAGGCCTGCATTGAACCAGACATTTGCGGGTCTCTGTACGGCCAGTAATGTCCAGCCACCTAATCTCCTGTTCAGGGCAGACCTGACTAAACAGGTGAAAGATTTACATGATGAAGCCAAAGCTGTAGGATTAATCAAAACATCTACTATGGGCAAGTCTACACTCTTCGGCGTCAGCACCCCTACGCCTCCACTAGCAATAAGCGGTTTGGTGAAGCTAGTAGCAGCCCTAAAGTTGATCTGCCCGGGCATTGGTCTTTTTTAGGCCAAGGCACGTCCTGGCCATCATGGAAAATGTGCAATCCTCGCACCCCAGCAGCTCAAGTCTCCAAAGGAAGGGGACGGAAACAGAACCAGTATTAGAGGCCGTTGGGCCTGCTATCAGACCACTGGTAACCATGGAGGTAGGTGGGTCTGGTTCTTTCCGGAACATGGGGTGTGTGGAACAGTTACAAGTTGGTGGTAGATTAAACTTGTTTTTGCATGAATGGCGGTGGATAACTTCAGATCCATTTATATTGCACAGTGTAAAGGGGTTCAAAATTGAATTTTTACCTAACTCATTTTCACCCACACAACATAGGCCAAGTCGGTCGTATATTCATTCCAAACAAGACGGTTTCGATATGCAAGCGGAAATTCATGCATTACCCAAAAAAGGTGTAATTGAGAGATCAAATTATGAAAGTCATCAATTCATCTCTAATATATTCTCTAGGCAAAAGAGACATGGGGGATGTTGGATCATCCGTGATTTAACACAACTTAACTAATTTGTGCAGTATGGACATTTTAAAATGGAGAACTTCTTTACTGATAAACAACTAATTTCTAAAGGATGCTTTATGGCATGCATCAATCTCAAAGATGCATATTATTCAGTTCCAATTCACAAGGATCACCGGAGATATTTGAAATTTAGCTGGATGGGGCAGCTATGGCAGTTTAAAGCATTGCCTAATGGCTTAACCTCAGTTCCTAGGTTATTTACCAAATTACTGAAGCCTGTGCTCGGCCTGCTCAGAGCTCAAGAGCATATTGTTATGGCCTATTTGGATGATATTATAATCATAGGACTACACTACATTTGGATAATCTAGCCGTTTCAGCCACAAAACTCATATTTGAGAAATTGGGGTTTCTCATCCATCCAGTTAAATCCAGGTTGATACCAACAAGGGCTATTGATTATTTAGGGTTACTATTAACTCTATAGAAATGTCTGTGACTCTGCCCTGGGGTAAGAGATTAGAATTTATAGAAACCTGTAATAACCTTCTTGTTATGGAGCAGCCAGGTTTGCTAGTGGCTGCTTTTCCAGCTGCCCGATTTGGGCCTTAGCATTATCAAAATTTGCAGTGAGCAAAGGAGCAAGCACTTAAGTCCCATTTAGGTCATTTTAACAAACCTATGCAATTATCGGCAGAAGCCATATCAGAGCTACAATGGTGGACGACCAATATTCAGCCTTTTTTCGGTGACATTTTGATCAGTAAACCTTTAATTGTACTGCAAACTGATGCAAGTGCACAAGGATGGGAAGCTACTAATACCATCTCTAGCTGCGGCAGCAGGTGGGATATGCACGAATTACCATTTATCCATCTATATGGTATCAGCTACCTGGAAATGCTGTGGGGCGTTCTATGGTTTAAAGGCTTACTGTGGGAATATGCATGATCTGCATGTTCGACTGCAAGTTGATAACACAACAGCGGTGGCATATATTAATCACATGGGTGGAATCAAATCAGTATCCTGTGACAGTTTAGCTAATCTCATTTGGAGCTGGTGAATTGAAAGAAGGATTTGGATTTTAGCTACCTCCTTGCCAGGTAGGTTTAACATGGTGGCAGACACAAGGTCATGTAAATTTAATGATAACACAGAGTGGATGTTAGATCACAAAGTGTTTACCAATGTTATTGCTCAATATGGAACGCCTGATATTGATTTCTTTGCATCCAGGCTTAATCACCCGTTGCCAAAATATGTTGCATGGGAGCCAGACCCAGAGGCAGTAGCTATAGATGCATTCTCATTACACTGGGGAGGAATGTTCTTCTATGTATTTCCTCCATTTTACCTAATTAGCCGGTGCTTGCTAAAAATCAAGCAAGACTCCGCTTCAGGTATTTTAGTAGTGCCTGACTGGCCTACGCTGCCATGGTTCCCGTTGATGTTAGGAATGCTAACAGAACCATATATAGTTATCAGTAAGCATGAAGACTTGCTTGTTCATCCCGTGACTCGGGAATCTCACCCTCTGCATGATAAAATCAACTTATTGATTTGCAGAGTTTAAGAAGACCTTTTCTGGGGCTTGGATTATCCAACCGAACGGTGGACATGATCACTGCCGCTTGGCGGGACAGTACCCAGAAGCAGTACATTTCCTACATTAAGCCATGGGAAGTTTTTTGTGTGAATTCAAATATAACGTATAGTATGGCAGATATAACTGATGTCTTAGAATTTCTTTCGATGTTATTTTTTGATAGAATAAGTTATGGTGCTATCAACACTGCTAAAAGTGCTTTATCATCATACTTGCGACTGGGATCGGAACACCACTCTGTCGGGTCTCACCCTTTGATATCCAAATTTTTGAGAGGCATCTTTAACATAAACCCTCCCAGGCCCTGATTCATGGAAGTATGGGATATTAACATAGTGTTAACACTGCTTCGCGGTTGGGCTCCAGCCGCATCGTTATCTTTGGTCCGGCTCACCTACATAGTGATAATGCTCATGGCGCTTGTTTCAGTGCAACGTGTCCAGTCATTGCATAAATTAAGACTGGTCAGGACATTTACGTCCAACGACAAGATAATGTTTTACATAAATGAGTTAATTAAGCAAAGTAAACCGGGTGTGTTAGGTCTTAAGCTGGAGTTTTTAGCATATCCAACTGATCGCAGGTTATGTGTTGTCACGTATATTCAACAATATATAAAGGTTACAAAGGACCTTAGAGACAATGAACTGGCTATGTTCATCAGTCACAAAAAAACACACAAAAGGGTATCGGTGCAGACCATTTCTAGATGGTTGAGAAATGTATTCGCTTTCGCAGGAGTGAATACTGATGTTTTAAATTCTCACTCTACCAGGGCTGCAACAACATCGGCAGCGAGGGTCATGGAAGTTCCGTTGCACCGCATCCTAACGACAGCAGGATGGTCGAATGAGCGGACTTTTCAAGCTTTTTACAATAAGCCTATTGCCAAGCCTGGTTTGTTTACTAATACAATTTTGAGCTCTGTTAAAAAATTTATTATTTTCCCTGATGCAAGGGAACATTATTATTACTTTCATTAAAAGCATCAGCATGTTTAAGTCTACAGGTATATCATGTTGAATGCACAATATTTTCAATCATATCTGGTCAACTGACGCAGTATGTTTGCATGGACTCGGGTTCATGGCATGAAATCACAGAGCTTTGAAATCTTCATGTAGTCACTCGCGTGACTTCGAAATAAAATAGAAAGATTAAACGAGAACTTACCATTTGAAGTTTGATCTTTATTTTATGAGAAGTTGCAATGAGGGGTTATGTGCCCTCCACTCCCAGCCCTATTCTCATAAAAATCATTTGGTAGTTCTAGTTTTTTAAATCTTCCTATAGTTTAGGTCAGCGATTGTTCTGTGATTTCATACAGCTGCTTTAAAGGTTGACGCTCATGCGGGCTGGCGGGCTTCTTCACGTAATCCCTCATCGCAACTGCTCATGAAATAAAGATCAAACTTCAAACGGTGAGTTCTCGTTTAATCTTTATATTTTCGACCTTCACTGCTGTAGGTGTAGTCAGTAATACTTGGAAGGGCTCCTTCCACCATTCTCCCAATTTCCTCAGATCCCAATTTCTTAATTTGTGATCTCCTGGTTGTAAGGATTCGCCGTTATGGTCAGCTGATAGTGGTTTTTGCATTTCTCTGGTTCAGTGGTTTCTGTGAGACTGACAAGGTTCGGGTTAATTGCTGTGCATATGTAATAAATAGAAAGATTAAACACAAACTTACCGTTTGAAGTTTGATCTTTATTTGATGAGAAGTTGAAGTGAGGGATTACGTGAAGAGCCCGCCAGCCCGCATGCGCGTCAATCTTCAAAGTAGCCGTATGAAACCACAGAATAGTTGCTGACCTCAGCTATAGGAAGATTAACGACCTAGTGATCTTTATGAGAATAGGGTTGGGAGTGGAGGGCACATTATCCCTCACTTCAACTTCTCATAAATTAAAGATCAAACTTCAAACGGTAAGTTCTCATTTAATCTTTCTATTTTATTTCGAAGTCATGTGAGTGACTACGTGAAGATTTCAAAGCTCTGTGGTTTCATGCAGTGACACAATCTGTGTGTGAAACACTTAAACAGATAAACCATTAATGGTCGGAAAACACATGAGTTATTAATATCATGATGCTAACTTGCATACATGGCCATTGTTCTTAACTGGACCGTAGTCCCAATAGACTGTTGAGTTAGACAATAACTCATGCAACACTGTGCATAATTCTATCTGCAAATATCGAGACTTATTCCACCAAATTTTATAATTTATTAACCTGCACTATATAAACCTCATGCTGTGTGATGAAAGGGAAATCCACTCTAGTGGCTGCTAATGAGCCATCAGCAATATCTTGAGGCTATTGAATAACAAAATAATTAACTTCCATTTCATAGGTACTAGCAACTGAGTGCACTTGTATATCTAATGACATCCCCTAACTCTGCTCTGGTGGGTATGCTGCCAACCTCAAATGTACGCAATCCTGCTCATTTGCTTATGAGATTATTTCTATAACAAGCTACCCTAATGTCAGTATGACGTAGACACTAAGTCAGAGATTGAGTAAAGGTTGTGTTCTTTGTGCTGAGATCAGTTGCTGAAAGCATAATCATCTTAAGATACTGGTCCCATTAGGAAACAGTTTGAAGAATATTTGCACAACAATTTATTGATATATATCGCACACTACAATGAGTGTAGGCTATTAGAGTGGCCAAATAAAAAACACCCTGCATAACATTAGAGAATAGTGGGTGAAGAACCAATTATTTATGTCCCACTTATGGTACTACAGAAATGATAAAGCAGCACAAGCAATGTCAATTGTTCTATCACATAAAGCTTCTCTAGGCTCAAACTGGAAGCCACACAAACCTCTGTTACTTCCGTTTAAAGATTAGATTTTATTAGATTAGATTATTACTTGTCATTCGAACTTCAGAGAGGCTCGAACGAAACTCTGTTTCTACAAGCCATACAAACAAAACAATTCATAAAAAAAACACAAACAACTCAATTCACACAAACATCCATCACAGTAAATCTCCTCCTCACTGTGATGGAAGGCAAACTTCTTCTCTCTCTTCTCTCTCTTCTCGCTCCCCTGCACCATTTCTCTCCCGATGTCGAGGCCCCAGGCGGGCGGCGTTAAGTCCCACGGCCATTAAAGCCGCGCCGGGCGATGTATGGCCCCGCTCCGGGTCGTTCCAACCCCGCGTCATGGGCTGGAGAAGTTGCGTTGCGGGAGCTCCGGAGAGCGGTCTCCCACCCGGACCTGCGAGCTCCCGATGTCCCAACAGTCCACCGGTAGTAATCTGCAGCTGGAGCTCCGGAGTCGGGCCGCAGCTGGAGCTGGAGCTGGAGCTCCGGAGTCGGGCCGCAGCAGCGAGCCGCCACTGCTCCGAGGCCGGCCAGCCCCACGATGGTAAGTCCGCAGCTCCACAGGCTCCATGACTGGAGCCCCCAAGTCGTCCCGGTCGGAGGCCGCTCCTCGGCCCCAACCACAACGGAGACCCGACAGGGAAAACGTCGGGTCTCCCGTGCAGGGAGGAGATTTTAAAAGTTTCCCCCTCCCCCCCCCACCCCCCACATATACACAGTTAGAAACAGTACCAAAAAAAAACACGAACAACTACATTTAACAAGACAAAAAATAAAAAAAGACAGACAGGCTGTAGGGGCCGCAGCAACGTGAGTTGCGCCGCCGCACCAAACAGATTAAAATTGACTCACATATGTTGTTCACAAGCTTCTCATACAATCGTGCAGAGCTAGCTGCCCGAGAAGACAGGCTGCTCCAGCCGTCACTCGTGACTGAGTAAATAAGAGTTGCTTCAGCCGCCTACCATGCCTACCATAGTCAAATTGGTACTGTTAAATTTTATGTTGCCTCATTTGTAATATCGCAAAGGATATCTACCAACAACCCATAGGTTTTATCAGCTGCAATTTTTGCATATTACCTAAAACTCGATGACATAATGCCCTCTAATCTGAGAAGGGCAGCATAGGCTTTCATCACTAGCTTTGTTATCAAAACAGCAGAATCTGTGCCTTGTGTGTATAGATATGACAGAGTATGCAACTACAAGATTGATTTTACTTCGGAGTCACATGAGTGATTCCGTGAAGAACCCCGCCAGTGCGCATGCGCGTCATTACATTGTTCGCATGGCGCAGCGACTGACTGGCAGGCGCAATGGTCCTGCCAGCGGTAAGTTTCAACATTCAGGTAAGTTTCTATTTCTTACCAGGCTTGTTTTCTCTTGCAGGAACCTCTTCTTATAGAGGTTTCCTGCTGGATTTTGTCGCGAAGTCCGGCGAGCCACAGGGAAACCGGCTTGGGCTGTGGGGAGACTCCGGTCCAAACCGTGGAATCGCGGGAGCCAGCGTCTGTCGGGTTCGCGACTCCAGTCGCTGACAATGCGGTCAGTGGCTTCCAGAGTGCCGTGGTTCCCATGGAGGGTTAAATCCAGAAAGAAGGCGGTACCACCACCAGAGTACGGTCAGCGGCTCCCACAGCGCTGTGGTCCCCAGGACATGGGGTATAACCAACAATAAAGCAGTCAGGCCTATGGATTCAGGATGAGTCGGGCCAGGAGGGTTCTCCTTCAGTGATAATTAACAGTTTGGGCCAGGATGGAGCCCCTAATGGAGAGGATGTTCCACCAACACACACTCCAACAGGAGGAGCAGTGTCAACACTGGCCTACGGGAGAGCCCGCGCCAGCAGCACTTATTCAGGACTGATTAATTGGACGGTTGTCCAGGATGGAGCTCCTAATGGAGAGGATGTTCCACCAAGATACACTCCAACAGGAGGAGTAGTGTTAGTGCCGGCTTATGGGAGTGCCCGCGTCAACAGCGCCTATTTAGGGCTGCTTAATGTCTCCCTCTTGGAGGAGGAGAGCATGCGGGACAGAATTATTCTGCCGCCGAGTATGTTCCATTCTAGTATAGGTCTGTTGGAGAGGCCATATCAGCACAGGTACCCTCAAGGGCCTGAGCCAGCACCTGTTCAGGGCTGCCAACGATCTTCCCCTTTATGGAATGGAGTGCGAATGGTCAGTAGGTAACTGAATTCAAATTCTAAAATATGTCCGTGGAACATACGGGAGCACATATGCATGAGTTCAAGGCACTCCTCGCAGATGAAGGTGTTGCTGCCAGAAGAGTTGGTTACCAGCTGTTGGCAGAATACCTGGAAGGGGCCAGAGTTCCTCTCACGCTACAAGTGCCGGCAAGGAACAGAGCTCTAGCCGCCGAATCTTCTATTCAGGTAGGACCTATTCAACAGGCAAAACCTGGATGAGGAAGCAAAAGCTGTCGGACCAATCAAGGTACCAACGACAAGCAAAGCTTCACCTGTTTGGCGATAACACACTCCACGCCTCCATTGGCAGTGAGCGGTTCACTGAAGCTACGGCAGCGTGAAAACTGGACAGACATTCCACGCACCTTACCAGTCCTACTCTATAACCAGACAAGGGGTAAGTGGACCACTCACAAGTTGATAATTTTACACTTGTTTGTGCAACACACTTATGGTTAAGGCATTGTCATCTAACCATGTAAAACTGCACAATACTAATATTCCAAGCAGGTTTGGAATTAGGGCCAGTATTGTCTTTTAAGGCAGGCTCACTATTATGGCCAGGATCGCTTCGAGACAGGATCGAAATATGGCCAGAATTGTTTTTCACGGCAGGCTTAGATTTATGGCCAGAGTTGCCTTTAGAGGCAGCTTCAGAATTATGAGGTAGGCTCATTGTTATGGCCATGATTGTCTTCAAAGACAGGCTCAGAAATCGGGCCAGAGTTGTCGTTCCAGGCAGGGATGGAATGATGGCAGACATGGCTGTTCATTGTTAAGATGGAGAAGGTCGTGTAATGCGTATGTGCAGTATAACATTTTTGAATAGGAAACTTTGTTACTGACTAAGAACTGATTTTCATAAGGATCTCAAAGACTCTTCAGTTTCCATTTACAGGGATCACCGGAGACATTTGAAATTATCAGGAGAATGATAACAGTAATAATAATTTGCTAATGATGAGGCAATGATAACAGTAAAACATTGCAAGATGGGCTAAATTATTTGCCCAGGTATTTACCAAATTACTGAAATCGGTGCTTCGGCTACTCAGAATCTAAGCTTGTTATGTCTAGTCTGAATGATATTTTAACGCTCCATTTTGCAAAAATATTGTTCAGCTTCAAACTATATTTGAGAAGTTCAAAGATGGGAAGGGCTTTGTAGGATCCCCCATCCTTCCAGTAAAAAATAAGTAGTTACCAATATACTTGTTGGTCATTGGGACTTAACTTCAACTATTAATTAGCCTGTGACTTCGCACTGGGACAAGAGATTGGAGTTAATGGGAACTTGTAACAACCTTGTTGTTATAAGCAGCCATCTATTCATCAAGAGTAATTGGCAATATAGTAGCTGTGTATTTCAGCTGTGAAGTAGCAGACTCTCAAGTGTCGGCTAGGTCATTGTTAAGACACCTATGCTATTACCAGCTGAAGCTAATAACATCATAATGATAGACGAACACTATTCATCATGGCTCCACTAGTTTGATCAGTAAAAACGCATGCATATTTCAAACTGATGCTAAGTGCTCTAAGGTGGAAAATTGCGAATGTCACCTCTAGTTCAGAGGTGGAGCAGATTTATCTCAGTTGCCAATTCTTCAATTATAGCTATCAACTATCTATAGGTGCATTATATGGGTAAAGGGTTATGGACCAAATATGCATAATCTGCAAGCTCAACTGTAGGTTGATACACAATGATGGTGGCATGTGTTAGTCACATGGGTGCAATCAAGTAAAAGCATCCTGTACTAATTTACATAATCTCATTTGCCACTGGTGTATCATCAAGTACAGATCAATGACAACACAGAATGAGTGTTGGATCACAAAATATTTATGAAATTATGGGTTCGATGGAACACCGAATGTTGATGTGATGTTTCATGCTTATTCACGGCTGCAAAACTATGTGGCATAACAGTGGCGAGAGATACATTATTGCTACAAACAAGGAGGAATGTTTCTTATGTCTTCCTCCATTTTTCCCATCAGTCGGATCTTGGAATAAAGTCAGGAAGATACCGTTTAGGCTTTTGTACTGGCTGGCTGGACTATGCAGCAGTGATTCCTGTTTGTCAGGAGTATTAATACAACCTTATACGGTTATTCTACACGTAAACCTTTGCTGGTCAGCCTGTGGCTTGGAAAACCAGCCTCTGCATGATAAAGTCAATTTATTCTTTTCAGATTCTGAGTAGACTGCTCCTATGGCTCGGGTTGTCACACCAACCCATGTATGGACTCACTGCAGAGGGCAGGGATAGCATCCCAAAAAAGCAGTACAGTTTTCTCCAGGAGATGGGAAGAGCTTTGTTTAATGCTATGTTACATTTAATATGGTACAGATACTGATGACTTGAAGTTCATTTTCCAATGGGTCTTTGACAATAATTGAGTTATAGGGCCATTAACTGTGCTTAGTGTGCCTTCCCATCATGTTTACTGCAGCGAATTGGATCCACTCTGTCGGGTTCACCCCGGATATCGAGTTTGTAAAGGATCATTAACACGAGTTCCCCCAGGAAAAGTATAGGGCAGTATGGATACTGACATTGTGCTGGCAATGTTTCGCCGCGGGCTCCAACTGCATCTTAGATTTGGCCGTCTCATAGAGTGGTTATCCTCATGGCACTGGTCTCAGCGCAACGGGTCCAGTCACTACATATTTGCGACTGGACAGGATGGTTACATCTGCAAATAATATTATATTTTATGTTTTACTTAAGCAGAGCAGAAGGGGAGTCGGGTCCCAAACTAGTTTCATGACATATTCAGGGACCTTCAGTTATGTGAAGTCACACATTTACAACAATATGTCAAGGTCACCAAGAGCCTAGAGGCTCTGAACTAGCAATGTTGTTAGTTCCAAAGCTTTATAGGAAGGTGTCAGTTCAGACCATCCCCAGGCAGTGAAACGGGGTTTGGTTTATATAGGAGTAGATACGAATTAAATCACTCCACCAGGTCTGCTACAACATCAGTAGCAAGGGTTATTTACACATCCTAACGGCTGCAGGACGGTCAAATGAGCGAACCTTCCAAACACTTATAATAACCCATTGTCAGACCAGGAGTTTTGCCAACTCTATTTTAGGTTCAGTTGCATAGTCGCTCTCGGATGAGAGGGGTTACTATTATGATTATTTATTCATTATGAATGTTTCCCTCATCTGTCAATGAAGCTGCTTTGGTTGTGTAGATTTGTTTCACACAGCATGAAATGACAGAGCTTTGAAATCTTCACGGAATCACTCACGTGACTCCGAAATAGTAAGATTAAATGAGAACTTACCAGTTTGAAGTTTGATCTTTATTTATGAGGAGTAACAATGAGGGATTACGTGCCCTCCGCTCCCAACCCTCATATCACAAAGGTCATCTGGTAGTTCTAGGTTTATAATCTTACTGTCACTTCAATTACTGTTATCTGTGATTTTACTTCGGAGTCACGTGAGTGACTACGTGAAGAAGCCCCGCCTGGCGCTAGAACGGCATTACGTCGACGCTGACGGCAGAAGCAAGAGCTGCAGAGCGCAGCTCCTCGCAGCGGCCGGAACGGACCCGCAGGTAAGTGCAAGGAAAATAGGGGACGTTCTAAAAAAGACGTTACGCTGGTAGAACCAGCAAAAGAGAAAGTAAAATTTAAAATCAGAGTCACGCTGGCGTACTGATTTAGCCAGATAATAAAAAAGAAAAATGGAGAAGTCTCAAAGAAAAGGTTTTGCGGGTAAAAAGATCGTCCCGGGGTGAAGCTAAAGAGTTGGGACAAGAGTTTAGTGCGGATCCGGTTCCGATACTGGTGGCCGCTGATTCACCCGTTAGTGAGACTATAATTTCTCCAGAAGTGCAAACCACGGAGGAAAATGTTCCTAGAAAAAGTAAAAAGAAATCCGTGAGGCCCGTGGTTTCTGATAATGACTCTGATAATGAAAGTCCTCCGGATAATAAAGCTATATGGCTAAAAATGGAACATATGGAGAAAGTACTCCAAAATATAATGAGACAAGGGTCACAGTACCCAGAAGTTTCCCAAAATGACCCCGAGGGGTTTGAATATACAGAATATGGCTATGTACCAAATTGGGAATTTGAAACTCCAGACCCAGGATTAAGGGCGGAGGAAGTCTCATTGGATATAATTCCAAGTGTATCAGGGCTGCAAAAGACAGACCCTGCAAGTGGTGATGTGGATTATGAGTGCACACCACAAATAAAAAAAGATGAGGCCAGATGTGCCTGATATGGCAAAAGATTTTGCTGTACCTGAAGGAAGTGGTGAGGCTATGGAAGAAAACCTAGCTGCCAATATTAATTATATGGTATCTCACCAACTTCAAGATTCTGTGATGATTGAAACAGCAGAATTATATAAAACACCGGAAAATTGCACCTCATTGAAGGTACCTACGGTTAATCCGTCTATATGGACGCCTATGACTCCAGGCATGAGAGGACAAGAAATAAGATTTCAAAGAATCCTCAAATTGATTTCAGCTGCCATTACTGCTTTTGGAAGGCAAATGGAGGGGTCGGAAATGGTTAAAATCCAAAAAGATACTTTGGGCTTATTGTGCAATTCCTTCTATGAAATTAATTGTATGAGGAAAATTGAGATTCGGCCCATATTTCATCCAAGGTTTGCAGGTCTGTGTCGATCAAGTGGTGTTCAAGCTCCTGGTTATCTATTTGGAGAGAACCTGCCTAAGCAAATAAGAGAAATGGATGAAGAGGCTAAATCTATTAGCCACATGAGACCTTTCGTTTTTGGACAAAAAAGGTATTTTTCGTCAAGAAGGGGATTTGATTTTGGAAACAGAGGCAGGAATATGATAAGAAAATATTACCATCCGACACAGCCTAATGTTCACCCGTATACGGGGAGAAGGAGACCACCACGTTCATATGGAGAGGTACAAAAAAAAATAATTATTCTATTCTTAAAGAAACTGTGGACGAATCTCCAGTTGGAGGGAGATTACAAATGTTTTATGATGAATGGCTTGCCATCACATCTGATCGGTTTATTTTACAAACAGTTTCAGGAGCTACTATAACATTTAAAGAAGGTGTTAACTCTCCGGTACAAAATAAACCTGCTTATGGTTTCATGTTTTCTGCAATTGAAGAGGCAGAAATTAATGTGGAAATTGACAAATTGTTTAAAAAAGGTGTTATTGAAAAAACTGTTGAACATAAACATCAATTTGTGTCAAATATATTTCCAAGAAATAAAAAAGATGGTGGTTGCAGAATTATTCTGGACCTTACAAACTTTAATAAATTTGTCGAGTATAAAACATTTTAAGATGGAAACATTCAACACTACAAGACATTTGATATCAGCAGGTTGTTATATGGCTACAATTGATTTAAAGGATGCGTACTATTCAGTACCGATACATCAGTTCTTTCGAAGGTATTTAAAATTTAATTGGCTGGGACAGCTGTGGCAATTCAAAGCTTTACCAAATGGGTTAAGTTCAGCTCCCAGGCTCTTTACAAAGCTGTTGAAACCAGCTTTAGCACAATTAAGAGCACAAAAGCACATAATTATGGCTTATCTGGATGACATTTTAATCATCAATAGTAATCAGGATTCAGCTGAAAAATCAGTTTCAGCAACTAAAACTTTATTTGAGAAGTTAGGTTTCTTGATTCATCCAATTAAGTCCCAGCTGCAGCCAGCACAGTCAATTAACTATTTGGGGTTTGTGATTAACTCAGTTACTATGTTAGTAACTTTGCCAACAGATAAGATTGATGATATTTTAATGACCTGTAGGGGTCTCATTCACAAACCTTATCCCTCCATCCGAGAAGTAGCAAAGGTTATTGGTAAATTAGTAGCAGCATTTCCTGCAGTAGAATTTGGTCTATTACATTACCAAAACCTTCAAAGGGACAAAATAAGAGCTCTAAAAAAGAGAGCAGGCCATTTTGATAGGCCTATGCAATTAACAAAAGAAGCTTTATTGGAATTGCAATGGTGGATTGAAAATGTCCCACAAGCTGCTAAAAACATTCTGATACAACAGCCTGAAGTAATTTTACAAACAGATGCTAGTGCTCTTGGATGGGGGGGCGACAGATTCATTTACCAGCTGTGGGGGCAGATGGACTGTCCAAGAGGAAATGTTTCTCCAAACATATGGTATTAACTATTTAGAATTATTGGGAGCATTTTATGGGTTAAAAGCCTATTGTTCTACAAAAAAAGAATCTGCATGTACTGATACAATTAGACAATAAAACAGCTGTTGCATATATTAATCACATGGGTGGAGTCAGATCGGTATCATGTGATTGTTTGGTCAATCAGATATGGCAGTGGTGTATTAAGCACCAAATTTGGATTTCGGCAAATTACATCCCAGGTAAAGACAATGTGGTGGCAGACAATAGATCAAGGGTCTTTAAAGACAACACAGAATGGATGTTGAACCCAGTAATTTTCAGTAAAATTGTGATTCAATATGGGTTACCAGACATTGATCTGTTTGCATCAAGATTAAATCATCAATTGCCTAAATATGTGTCTTGGGAACCAGATCCAGATGCAGTAGCAGTAGATGCTTTTTCACTACATTGGGGGAATATGTTATTTTATGCCTTTCCGCCATTTGCTCTGGTTCAGCAATGTCTGAAGAAAATAGAACAAGATTCTGCCACAGGATTATTGGTGATTCCAAATTGGCCGACACAACCATGGTTCCCATTGATGTTAAACATGATTAAAGAACCATATATGTCAATTCCTAGCAGCAGTGATTTATTGATAAAACCAGTAACCAAATAAATTCATCCATTACATGCTTATATGAATTTGTTAATCTGCAGGTTTTGACCAGACCACTACAAGAGCTTGGATTGTCGGATAGAACTATGGATATTATAGTCGCATCATGGCGAGAAAGCACTCAGAGACAATATATGACACATATAAAGAAATGGGAAAATTTTTGTAGACAATCAAATATATCCTATCATACTGTGAACATTGCAAACATATTGGAGTTCCTTGCCGAGTTGCATTTTGAACAGCACTTAAGTTATAGTGCCATTAATAGTGCACGTAGTGCCTTATCATCTTATTTAGGACAAATCTCTGACCAGAAATCAATTGGATCACAGCCATTAATATCCAGATTTATGAAAGGAATCTTTAACAAAAATCCACCCAAACCAAGATATACAGAAATTTGGAATGTCAGCATTGTACTTACTTTACTTAGGCAATGGACTCCAATCAAAGTTTGTCATTGGAAAAGTTAACATTTAAATTAGTAATGTTAATGGCATTGGTTTCAGCTCAAAGGGTGCAAACATTACAAATGCTACGTTTAGACTGTATGCATGTGGCTGCAGATAACATTGTGTTCTATGTTTACGATCTGATCAAACAAAGCAGACCAGGGAGAACTGGAGCAAAGGTAATGTTTCAAGCTTACCCTATTGATCCAACGTTGTGTGTAGTTAAACATTTGAATCAATATGTAAAAGTTACCAAAACTCTTCGAGGTGATGAAAAAACATTAATGATTACGCATAAGAAACCACACACAAAAACTTCAGTGCAAACAATTTCAAGGTGGTTAAAACAGGTGTTACTTTTAGCAGGAGTAGACACTGATGTGTTCAAATCTCACTCCACCAGGGCAGCAGCTAAGTCCGCGGCGAAGTTACAGGACGTACCACTCGAACACATTTTAGAAACCGCAGGGTGGTGTAAAGAAGAAACTTTTTCAAAGTTCTACAATAAACCTGTTCACACAATGACAGGCTTTGGACACGCGGTGTTGGGTTCACTATAATCACCTGCTTTGTTTCAACTATCGATTGATATTATCGATTATGTTATCACTTATATCTTTTATCACTTTGTAATGGTTTCCCCAGATGTAAAAAGGGGGTTATTATATGTTCTTTTATCATTAAAAGATTTATGGAAAGAACTAAAACTAGTCTGGTAAAAGGTTTTTACTCATGTATGTGTTGACCTAGCCGGACTGTCGTATGGAAGAATTCTACGACATGGAAAACACAGAAGCTTCAAAATCTTCACGTAGTCACTCACGTGACTCCGAAGTAAAATAGTAAGATTAAACGAGAACTTACCAGTTCGAAGTTTGATCGTTATTTTATGAGGAGTAACGATGAGGGATTACGTGCCCTCCACTCCACACCCTCATAAAATAAATGATCATCTGGTAGTTCTAAATCTATGATGAGCCTTACTATCTTACTCCGGCTATTGTGTTCTGTGTTTTTCATGCCGCTGCTTTGTAAGTATGCCGTTCTAGCGCCTGGCGGGGCTTCTCCACGTAATCCCTCATCGTTACTCCTCATAAAATAACGATCAAACTTCGAACTGGTGAGTTCTCGTTTAATCTTACTATTTCACACTGTTTCTTTGAAGATTGACGTGCATGTGCACTGGCGGGGTTGTTCATGTAATCCCTCATCGTTACTCCTCATAAAATGAAGATCAAACTTCAAACTGGTAGGTTCTCGTTTAATCTTACTATTCTCTGAGTCAGTTAAATTGCAGAAACCCAATCATCCATCTTAAACTGGGTAAGTAAACCATAATCCGATTAGCCTAATGCTAACCCGATTCGGGCTGCACCATATTTCTGTAATATAGAAAATAGGTGCAGGAGGAGGCCATTCGGCCCTTCGAGTCAGCACCGCCATTCATTGTGATCATGGCTAATCTTGAGAAGTATCAGAAATATACCCCTCTAGTCCTTGGCCAGACCACTCATCCTCGGATGAGCTGTCACTGATTGACTCAGAACCGCTGTTCCTCTATTGATCTTACGGACGGAATTTTCCTTCAGAGTGGAAATTAATATAATGCAAGGCTGAATCAGGAATGCCTCACAGTCCTTTGACTGAAACCACATGTCTACGTCACCAGAGTGCACAACACAATCTCTTCGACCCGCCACTCAATCAGGAATACTGGTATTGAGAGCCTGTGGATTATTGTAAATACATTGTTGATTCACAACATGAACCTGTAGGTTAGACAAAGTTATATTATATGCCAGATGAGCTTCCTGCTGATAACTACCTGTCCCAGAGAGGATGGCAATGATGATTCCAATGAGCCAGTAACTCTACTAACTGAGGAGAAATAAACCATATGTTGAGAAAACTTCAACTATTTTATTCTACTGAGCAGCCTGATAACCTCAATCACAGATGATGAAGCAGTGCTTCCCTGGTCACTATGACTCCTATGGCCAGCCAGTTCCATGATGGTCTACCCTGATCCAGCGTAACTAAACTGTTCCTGCTTGGAACTTACAGAGGTTACTATGCAAGGCACCTTGCCAATGTCTCTACATCAACCTGATCTATCCCAGAGACAGTGAAAATGACTAGACAGCCAATGCTGGCGGTAAACCCAACCTTATTTACCAGCGTCTCTAACCCCGGTTCTTTGTTGGAGCTTCAGTGAAGTTGCAGACCCTGTCTATCATGCTTGCTAGTTCTGTTAGATAGCTGATACTGCTGGCCAACTCTTCTTGTAGTGGCTAGTCCGTCCCCGAGGGAACAGCAAATTTAGAGGCAAAGGTACGCAGCTCTTCCTTATGCGATTGTCGCACATCATGCATTAAAGCATGGGATCCAGGCACATAGTTATGTTCGCGGTCATGTTTGGAGTCAGTCCATACTGATCTCTGACACTCTTTTAGAGTGGGAGAAATATTGCACCCTGAACCAGGCGTTGCCATAGCATATGCCTCAGACTGCCTGTGCAGCTTCCATAACACAGAGCATATTTTGTGACACCATCTCTGATATCTTTCGGGTGGGAGGAATATACCAACCCTAACAACCAGGGGCGGCTCAGGCATATGACTTGAACTGCCTGTGCATGTTTCCGTAATACAGAGCATAATATATATATGGCACCATCTCCATCACTTCATACATCCGAGTGGGAGGATTTATGCAACCCTGAACCAGGAGCTGCCTCCGGCATATGTGCATATATAGTTTGGCACCATCTCCATCACTGCGTTCATCCAAGTGGGAGGAGTATTGCAACCCTGAACTAGGAGCTGCTTCAGGCATATGTGCATATATTTTTGCACCATTTCCACTACTCCTTTCATCCGAGTGGGAGGAAAATTGCAACCCTGAACCAGGAGCTGCTGCCTGATTTGCCTTTGTAACACAGAGCATTTCTAGTGCCACCATTTGATTCATCAGATGTTCTAATTGAGACAAACACCCAATCACATCTGCCATAGATATCCCAAGACTTAGCTTTTGACTTAGCCCTGACTTCGGGTTGTCAGGCTGCTCCCTTCAGCAGCTGAACCAGGACTAGCTGTGCAGATCGGTGCTCTGTTGGTATCGTTATTATATTTACCAAACAGGATGCACCTGCTAGTGACTCCGAGTCCTTGTTCCCTTTGGAGCCCCAACGGAGTATTACAGGGAAGGACTGGAGCACCTCTTAGATAGAGTGGGAGAAATACTGCAACCCTGTCAAGTGTTGTCATAGGAAATTACGTTCATATCATTAAAATAAGCCTATCCCTATTAAATCTGAGAGTCGACTACTTGTTGATATGCATATAGTTGGAGTCTCTTGTAAAAGAATCTTCAACAGTCCCCTCTAGTGAGTGGAAATTACCATGACACCCCCAGGTGTAGCTCCCACAGGTGTCTGATAGGCATAGCTCAAAAAAGGCTTCCTAAGCCAGGAGCTCTGGACTGCAATGGCAAGTCCAATTTCACTACACCATTGGTGCATGTGACAATAAATGTCCTTTGTAATTATCTTTTTTTAAAATATAAACTTTATTGGCATGATAAGACATATTGTTATATTACCAAATAATTAAACATGACTTTAGAATGCTATTGACTACGATAGTCACAAACGTGACCGAGTGGCACCTGTTATTAATGCCAACTTTATTACAGCCGCCTTAATTAAAGTATACATTATGTGCTGCTGCAGCATAGCTGTAACAGTAACTGTGTTTTAAAATTGTTCGGTGCTACGGCAGCTGAGCTTACCTAAGTGGTAGCTCTAGGTCGCGGCTA
The DNA here is from genome assembly GCA_035221665.1 of Okamejei kenojei. Taxonomy (NCBI): domain Eukaryota; kingdom Metazoa; phylum Chordata; class Chondrichthyes; order Rajiformes; family Rajidae; genus Okamejei; species Okamejei kenojei. The sequence goes on along the minus strand of CM069152.1, from coordinate 35,693,117 downwards.
CTTTTAAACCTCACCAGCTGTTGGAAACCTCCTGCAGCGATAATAGACTAGGCTGCCAGAAGCCGCAATTTATGAATTCTAGCTCCTTACGGAGCCCCATGGCTGGCTCCAACTCTGGCTGCCTGCTCCTGTACGGAGCTCTGTTGCCGGCAGCTGCAATAACTTATCCCAGCTCCTATGGAGCCCTACGACGGTCTGTAATTTCGGCCGCCTGCTGCTGTGCAGAGCTATAATGGCGGCAGCCGCAATCCCAGCTCCTATGGAGCCTCACGGCGGTTTCCAATTTCAGCCGCCTGCTTCCGTGGAGAGCTCGAACTGCGGCACAAAATGTTGTATTATTTATTTATCTATTTATTTATTTATTTATTTATTTATTTTTTACTCTAGCTCCTATGGAGCTTCCACGGCGGCCCAAACCCCGGCCGCCTCCATAGCTACTCTGGGCCCGCTATCAGAGCAATCCGCTAAAAATAAAATTGACTTGCCTGTCAGAGCAGTTCGAAACTGCTCCGACTTGAGCCATGCGCTAGACGTATTGAAGCGCATGCGGGCTGGAGGGCTCTTCACGTAGTCACTCACGTGACTTCTTAATAAAATTCATCACTAAGGTCTTGTCCAGTCTCAGTCAAGGCTTTACTTAAACTCTTTAACTACTTGCAAGGCAGACCCTTTAAAAACAGGTCATTAAAAAGAAAAAACTATTTAAAAATTATTCCCAATTCTGATTTAAAGATCCTTAGAGAACATTTTCAAGTGTTTAAAGAACAAGTGAAAGATGAATTAAAAAGAGAAATTGTACTTACAGTAAAGATTATGCTTGATGAATGGAAAATACAGGCGGATGCAGCTCTGCAGCAACATGTGGATGAGGTAAACTGTAAATTTGAGGTAATGGTCGAACGTTGATAATAAGCTAGAACCTATTTTACGGTCACTTGATCAACAACAAGAGGCAATTAATGAATTGTCTAATATTGCCGGTACAAGTGTTAAGGCGAATGAGAAACTTCTCTCCGAGAACAAACGTTTATCAGATTTATTACACAAAATAACCGAGAAATGTATTGACTTGGAGGGACGGCAAAGGCGCCAGAACTTACGAATTGTTGGATTGAGTGAAGGTAAAGAGAGAGATCAAGACCCTCGAAAATTCGCTGCAAATCTCTTAAAAACTGTTTTGAATCTGGATCAAGAGCCCCTGCTTGGTCGGGCACACAGGGCACTGAGACGCCGCCCAAAGAGGGGCGCGCCCCCAAGACAATTGATTGTGAAAGTGGTTTATAATCACGTCTTGGAGGAAATGATGAAGATAATAATTCATAAGAGAAACCTTATCTACGATGGAGATAAAATTAGCATATTCAGAGACTACCCTGCGGAAGTCGCCAAGAGAAGAGCTCTATTTACAGAAACAAGAGGCCTTCTTAAGAAGATAGAAGTTCTGAGATACGGTCTGATGTATCCGGCATCGCTGAGAGTAACTTATGATAACAAAGAGCATCACTTCATCAAGCACACAGAGGCACTTGAATTCGCTGGGAACATCGAGAAGAAGGAGGAAGAGGTAGAAGAGGGAGAAGCAGACGCGGATGAAGAACTGTGAGTTTGAACTGTATCTAACATTTACCTGATACCGAATATCCATAGAGAAGGAGGAAGAATAATGGACTCTTAAATACACTAAAAAACTAACATGTAATAGGAATAGTTTAGTATTAACTATCACTTAAAATTGTATGCTATCCCACCCAAAACAGTTATGATATTATTAAAAATTCAAATAAGTGTTCATAATTTATAATCGTTAAAATTTAGCACCCCACCCCTATACAAATAGCCCTTAAGGCAATTAAAAATTTTCCATTAAGGAAAATTTGGAGCTGGAACTATTAATATATTTTTTTAACAACGGAAGTCGTTAGATTAATAGTCACACTAGTGTGGCTAACACTAACTACACTTAAAATAGCTGTAGTTACCCTTTTCCCTCCGCACATTACTACCCCTATTAACATTTATTATTCCTATTTTTCTTTTTTTGTTTTATATAAAGTATTATATTACAATTTTAGTTATGAATGGTATTACGAATTTTGTTTGAAGAGATATGTACTTAAGATAAAGTTACATGCATTAAAACTCATCGATCTGAAACACGGGTATGAGGTTGGACAGACGTGCTGAGACATCTACTCCATTATAATCCACCTTAACAACAAAATGCAAGACATTAATATGAAAATTGGGGGTGATGGAATCACCTTCGGCAGTTGGAATGTAAAGGGAATTAATGTACCAATTAAAAGAGGTAAGGTTTTAGCTCACTTAAATAAACTTTAAACAGACATAATCTTTCTTCAAGAGACACACCTCAAAAAGGATGCGCAATAGACTAACATCAAAATGGATTTCTAAAGTGTATCATTTTTCATTTATGCAAAAGTCTAGAGGGGTTGCAATTCTTATACGTAAAGGTATACCATTTAAACATACTCCAATAATAGAAGATATTGAGGATAGATATATAATAATTACGGGTGAATTATATTCAAAGAAAGTTGTTCTTATGAATGTACATGGAACTAATCCATTGTTTTTTAAGAAAATATTTAATACTATTCCGGTATCTACACAACATAATCTAATAATTGGGGGTGATTTAAACTGTACTTTAGATAATTATCTAGCTAGATCATCTACTAAAAGAAAACTTACATCTAAATCAAGCGAATTTATAAATTCCTTTATTTATACTGCAAATGTTAAGGATGTTTGGAGAATTGATAACCCTTCTGGTCGGGAATTCTCATTTTACTCACCTGTATTCGGAACCTATTCAAGGAAGATTATTTTTTAATACATTCAAATTTAATTCCGTTTACGTATGACTCAAAATACCATAACATTATTATTTCGGATCACGCACCATTAACATTTAAGATAAAATTAAATGGTATAACTAATAAACAATCGCAACCCTCAAATTTTAAATGAAAAGGCTTGTTATGATTATCTGGTAAAATAGATTAAATTGTTTTTTGAGACTAATGACAAACCCGGAATTTCAGCGTCACTTCTTTGGGACACATTTAAAGCCTTTATGCGTGTTGCTATAATATCTGTGCAAGCATACCTTAATAAGGAAAACCGAAAGATGCAACAAACTTTAGAAAATGAAATAAAGCAATGAGATATTGAAAATGCAATATCTCCATCTAAGGTGATACATAATAAAATTGCAATATTAAAATATAAGCTAAATAAAATATACTCAAATCATGTTATAAAACTTTTTCAACAGACTAAACAAGTACATTTTGAATTTGGTGACAAACCACAAAAATTATTGTCACGCCAGCTTAGAAAATCAGATGAGGAAAAAATGATATATAAAATCAGATCAAAACAAGGTGAAATATTAATTTTGCCAAAAGATATTAATGACAGATTTCTGCATTACTATCAAAAACTTTATTCAACCAAACTGGCGGGGCAATCGGATGGAATGGAAACATTCCTACATGAATGTCATATCAAAGGCTTAGATCAGGAAGACAAAGACTTGTTAGATGCAGAAATATCAGTAAAAGACATTAAGGAATCAATCAGATTGTTGAAAAATGGAAAAGCCGCTGGCCCTGATGGCCTAAGTGCTGAATTTTATAAGAAGTTTCACGACTTGATTTCCCCACGTTTACAAGCGATATATAAATATGCTTACGAACAAGGAAAGTTACCAGAAACTCTAAATTAGTCTACAATCACACTCATTCCTAAAGTAGATAAGGATCTGGAAGATCCTGGATCATATAGAGTAATTGCTCTTCTAAATACTGATCAAAAAATATTAACTAACATTTTATCCCAAAGGTTAAGTTTAGTGATTAATAAACTAATACATCATGATCAAACAGGCTTTATTCCCAAACGTTACTCCACTTATAACTTGAGACAACTATTCAATATCATATATTCAAAAAGAGTTAATGATATTGAATTAGCTGTCATTTCACTAGATGCGGAAAAAGCATTCGACCAGGTTGAATGGCCTTACTTATTTAAGATAATGCAGAAATTTCAACTGGGCGATAGATTTTGTAAATGGGTTAAAATTTTGTACTTCAACTCTACAGCAAGAATACTAACAAATCAAATGTTATCAGCTAAATTTAATCTTTCTAGGGGTTGTAGACAAGGATGCCCGTTATCACCTTTATTATTTGCTCTCGCAATCAAGCCATTAGCCGAAAGGATTAGATCAGATCCAGAAATATATGGATACACTACTAATACCACAACGAATAAAATTTCTTTATATGCAGACAATGTTTTAATATATATCACAAAACCGGAGATCAGTATTCCTAACTTACTTAACATTGTAAATAAGTTTGGTACATTTTCAGGATATAGAATTAATTGGAATAAAAGTGAAATCATGCCTATAACTGGAATAAAAGTAAACATATTACAACGATTTCCGTTTAAAATAGTTACGGGTAAATTTAAATACCTAGGAATTAATGTATCTAAATCTTATAAGGTATTATTCAAATTAAATTACCCTCAGTTATTGGATAAAATAAAAAATAATATTTTATACTGGAAAACACTACCAATATCAATGATTGGCAGAATAAATGCTACAAAAATGGTCTTTTTACCACAAATTATACTTATTTCAAGCTATCCCTTTATATCTCTCAACATTTGTTTTCAAAAAAATCGATTCTATTATTAACAGCTTTATTTGGGATTATAAAAATCACAGAATAAGTAAAAAACATTTAAGTAAATCCAAGATAAATGGAGGATTAGCGTTACCTAATTTTTAATATTATTTTTGGGCGGTTCAGATTAAGAATATGAATTTTTGGCTGGTAAAAATGGACCAGGAACCAGCTTGGCTAAAGATGGAAATGGAAGACTGTTTACCATTTGATATACTGTAAGTTCGATTCTTCTTGCTCCAAGTGAAGTACAAAAAAAAACTTACGGGGAAAACCCTATAATTTATAGCAATATACGTATTTGGAAACAAATAGTTAAGACTTTACATCTGGATAATATGTCACTCTGTTTACCAATTATGAATAATCCTTTATTTAAATCTTCTATATTGGATAAGGGGTTTAGACATTGGAAATATTTAGGAATTATAAGGATAGAACACCTTTACAGGAAAGGAAAATTTCTCTCATTTCAAGAATTAAAAGATATCTATGGATTACACCCAAATAACTTGTTTAGGTATTTACAAATTAGAGACTATATCAAGTCAAACATGTAAGACTATAAGAATAGAGAACCAGGATTACTGGATGAGTGGCTTAACAAGCATCCAAATACAGAAAAATTAATAGCGTGCATATCTAATACTCTTTTGGATAGGGAAGTGCCAACAACAGAATCATACCGACAGATATGGGAAAATGAAATAGGTCTATCTATAATGAAAGACACTTGGGAAGAAAGTTTACAACGTATACACCGATGCTCATTAAATGCCAAACATATTTTGGTACAATTCTCAAAAACAAAATTAAATAGAATTTTTCCTAACATTTCTTCTATTTGCGATAAATGTCAGAATTTAGAAGCTAACGTAACGCATAGTTTTGTAACATGTACAAAACTTAATAGTTATTGGGCTGATATTTTTGGAATCATTTCTGAGGTTCTTAAAACTAAATTGGACCCTGATCTAAAGTTAATAATATTAGGAGTTCCTGACTCAAGCTTAATATTAACAGTAAGTCAAATAAATTTTCTTGATTACTGTTTGATAATTGGAAAAAAATTAATATTAAAATTCTGGAAGGGAACATTATCCCCCACAATCAAAATGTGGACTGTGGAAATGTCGGAGACGTTGCATTTGGAGAGAATTAGGTTTGTCCTAATGGACAAATATGAACTTTTTGAACAAATATGGTCTCCATTCATTGATTATTTAAAGGGGTAGCTGAGATCAGCACCATAACTCAATAAGTACCCTGGTGTAGGATTAGATGAAAAGATGTATTGGGATCTGTATACACATCTCAATAGATATTGTTATATGAAACTATTCCATTCAATGTTAGATGTATTCCTTATTTTTTTTAAAATTATTATTATTATTATTATTTTTATTATATAATAATCGTTTTAATTTTTTAGTTTTGTTTATCTTTATTCTTTTTTCTTTTTTATTTTTTCTTATATAATCATTATTATTTAATCACAACGTCTTGATTATTCATTTATACTTTTACTTTTTTTCACTCCCTTACCTTCCCAAAAAAATCAAAAACAGTAGCATTTATAAATTATCCTGTAGCATATATAAATTATAAAACATCTGTACAACGTTTGTGATAAGTCTAATTTGTATTTGAAGTACTGTTGTACCTTAGATAATATGCAATGCGTCTAATAAAAATATTAATACAAAAAAATTAAAAAATTCTTCCCTATTTTTCCAATCTATCTCCCCAAATTCACAATTTCAAATTAACAGATTTTTTTCCTGAGAAAAAGGCTTTTCCAATTCTCATCCAACACCTCAATCTGAATTCCACAAGGCCAGTATGCAATTCTGATCTCTCTTGAATTCAATTCAAAAGGTACTAAATAGGAAGAAATCAAACTTAAAATACCGACAAGGTCACCAATCCTAATGCCTGGTTATGCGGTGAAGAAAATGAACAGTCTCTTTGCTGAGCCACATCCACTGTTTAATAATAGTTGAGAAGACAGAGAATAAGCAGTTTTCCACATAGATCGCCAATGTATTTACAAAGAGCAAAGGAAAAGGAAATAACTGTGTGCGGCTCCACGCCCACACAACTGCAACTTCTTAAAGCGACACTACCTTTTAAAACACATGAGACTCTACAAAGATTTATCGCGTAAATGAGCAAGTTCATTCAATGACATCCTATTTCATCTCAATTATAGGATTCATTCAACATTCAGCCAGAACCAGTTCCACAAACAAGTAACAGTCTTTAAACTCACTCACTCCACATCCTCTTTTATGTGACATTCACTCACAAATTTCCACACCTCATGCAATATGCTGAATCTCGGATATTCACACATGTTAAAGTAATACAATTCTCACTCAAGAGTAAAACACAGTTATACACTCAAGGAAATCATGCAAAAACCTTAAAATTTTGATACACCCAAAAATGTTCATATTTTGTTCATAAATACAACACATACTGAAGAATGGTGTCAACCCAAAACACACATTTCTGTTATCCCACTCGACTTCCTCTTTCTCTGTTGCTACTGCTACTGCTCCTCAGACACAGGTCATTTCATTAAAGCTTCAAAGTGTAAGGTACATTCCACATTCCCTTCCCTCCTTATCAGAATGCGTAAGGAAGAACTGGCAGAAAAACATCAGGTACACAAATTTGTTCAAGAGGGGTGAGCCAAAGTCCTGTCAAAGGGTCAACGGGCGCAGCCCCCTCATTTCCAAATATATTTTTACATGGCAGAACTTTATATTAATTAACTTTACATTCTCTTGCCTGCCAGAGCTGTTCTGTCTACTAGAATCTTTGGTTCTGTGGGGACCAAAGTGCAGAGTTCGTAATCTGCTGTGTGGGCAGTAATGTCAGCTAGGGCATTCCCCCGGGGGACTTCATTGTGGCCACTTGTATGGGCATTGCACTTAATAATGGGCAGTTGGACTGGGAGGGATAAGGAATGCAGTAGCTGGTGCAGTAGCAAGCGCTGTTTTTATGTAGCAAAAGTCTTATTTTTGTTGGTGAGGGAGAATTGCTGCGATGCCTTGGCAGAGACACCAACAATGAGTAGTTTAATGTATCCACTGCCAGTAGAAATTAACCAAGACCAGAAATGGGATTGGTCCGATTCCCTGTCATTCAGGGTCTTGTCACACCTCACACTTGCCCGGTTACTCACAGACTTTCCCCTCTCCCTCCATTAGGGAGACAAGCTCTGTATATGCAAACAGGTCAGAGTCTTTTGTTTCAAGTTTGTTTTAAACTGTACTGACTGTTGGCTGCAAAATGTTAACGTTCTTGGGGCAAAAGTGAGCAGCCTCGATTCTTGCGGGGTAGTTAAGGTACAGTGCCTCGAAAGCCACCAGCTCGACATCCTGCTTTTTCCATTTTCAGTCTTCTTTGATTTATCTGCTGTTTCTCTTTCTCTAGTGCTCTGTTTTGTTTAACTCTCTCACTGCTGGATTCATTACTGCTCCTCCTCTTCTACCTTAAGCCCTCTGCCTTCTTCTTCCTCATCTTCCTTATCAGTTCTTCCTTCTCCTGGTGTTGCCCTTCCCTGTGAGTACCGGAGCCCCTTCCTCTTCACGGGATCTTAATGTCGTAGCTCCTGCTGTTAGTGACTGGTGGCCAGGCATGGGGAAGGTATTCTACACAAAATTTCCAATTTTGTTTCTCTCCCCGAAGTTGTTCCTCATCCCGCCTCGCTCTGTAAACAGGGTTGCCATGCCAGACAAGGGGTCCCCAGGGATATTTTGCTTAGGCTTCCATTTTTACATACCAATTGTTTAATATTATGTTGGCCAACCATATTCTCTTTTTAAAAATCTATTCATTATGTAATCTTTACGTTTTCCTCGATCCAAATAACACATATGCTGTCCCGAAGCTCCCACATGCACCGAAGTTCCCACATTACTCTTATCCAGAGCTTATCCCATTATTTGGCTCAATATCAGCTTTATACTTCAGAACAGCCTACTTAGTCTGAGTCAACTATCACAAAAATTGTCTTACCTTGAGTTATCTGTCAAATATCTTGGCAGGGAACCAGATCAACTTGGACGAAGGACCACAGTGTTCCTGGGCACTCTCAGGAGTTCAGACTCAAGGGGTCCGATAGTGCACTTTCTACTCCCTTCAAGATCCCGGCCAAATTGTAGCCTCTTACTCAGTCTTCAGAGATAGTTTCCAGCAAGATCCTGCTCGACTACACCAATGTAAAAGTTTGTTTTTACTTCAAACAGATAACAACACAAAGATTAGTAATAAAGCATTAAAATCTTTATTTCGCCAGGCGGGTGTGGCAGTAAACTCTTACAGTATGTAAAATACAGACTCTAGGTTCACCCTCTCCCCACACACAAAGAGATAATGTTCAATCAGATATATTTATACCCCAATAATCAGCAATTCAGCAATACTTTATCTTTGAGCATTGTACCGCCTCTTGCATGTTAAGATTGACAGGTTCTTCCGAGAGAGGAAATGTTAGCCCATATATGGTTATGCTGAAGAAGCTGTTTTTCTGCAGATCAAGCACTTGTTTTTTTTCCCTTATTGACGCACATATTAATCTTATAGATTAAAGAGTACAAGCCAAGTGTCTGAACATTCTCCTGATATTTATATCACAAAGGAAAACATTCATGTAGTTGTGCTGTTATCTCGCTAGTGTTATGGACGAATGGCGAAAACATATTTTTATTATAGTGCTGTAGCGTTGCTAGTGTAATAGGAGAAAATTGAAAGCATCCATTTCATTGCTTCTAAATCTACAGCTGAGTACATTTTGTAAATTTTAAATCTTTAAACTTTCTCAATGGGAGTCAGAGCATAGTTAGGTTGAACAGCAGAACTCTGAAACTTGACTGAAGGAAGGTAGAATCTGACTTCCATGTCTCCTTGTCCTCGTCATGTATATGCTTCATCTCCCGTTGGCACCAGCATATGTGCTACATCTAGGTATATTGCACATATCGCTCTAAGTGTTATTATTGCTCAAAGTGTGATCTTTTAGTAGCCACGCATTCTATTCTGCACACAAAATGTTACTTTATTGCAGAACTCATCTTTGGGAGTGGAACAGATTGTGATTCTGCAATTGTAAAGGTCTTTTTTATAAAGGTTATTATTGTCGCGTGTATTGAGGTGCAGTGAAAAGCTTTGTTTTGCACGGGTTCCAGTGAGACCAGACAATACTCTACATAAATACAATCAAGCCAAACAAGTACAACAGGTGGAACAGGTCAAAAGATAGAGAGTGCAGAATATAATTCGCAACAGTTCCAGAGACAAATATCAATGTCCACAATGGGGTAGAGGTGAATCAGACAGTGCCCTAGCTTACGGAAGGACCATTCAGAAACCAGATTACAGAGGGGAAGAAGCTGCTCCTAAGTCTTGTGGTGTGTGCTTTCACACTTCTCTATCTTCTGCCGGACAAGAAGGTGAGAAGTAGGTTTAACCTGATTGGGAAAGATCATTTATTATGTAGGCTGTTTTCTTGAGGCAGTGCGAAGTGTAGATAGAGTCAGTGGTGGGGAGGCTGGTTTGTATCATGGACTGGGCTACATCTCGACTGTCTGTAATCTATTGTGCTCTTGGACAGAGCTGTATCCAAATCAAGCTGTGATGTGAGCTGGGAGTATGCTTTTCATGGTGCAACTATATAAATTTGCAAGAGTCATTGGAGACATGCCAAATTTCCCAAGTCTCCTGAGGAAGTAGATGCATTGGTGTACCTTCTTGGTTGTAGCTTCAGTGCAGGTGGTCCACAGCAGATTGTTGGTAATATTTACGCCAAGGAACTTGAAGCTCTCAACCATTTCCACTGTGGCACCATTCATGCTGATCGGGACATGTTCTCTACCACACTTCCTGAAGTCAATAACTAACTCCTTTCTCTTGTTGACAGCGAGTAAGAAGTTGCTGTCCTGACAACATTTTACTAGGTCCTCAATCTCCTTCCAGTACTCTGTCCAATCATTGTTTGAGGGCCCAGTCCAGTGGTGTCATCTGCAAAATTGTAGATGGACTTAGATCTGAATTTGGCCGCACAGTTGTGAGTGTATCTGGAGTATAGTCGGGGACGGATAACACATCCTTGTGGGGCTCTGGTGTTGAGAGTTATTGGTGAGGAGGTATTGTTATCCATCATCATTGATTGTGATCTATGGGTCAGAAAGTTGACGATCTGGAGGCAGAGGGTGGTGCTGATTCCTTTGAGATTAGTTTGGATGGGATTGTGGTGTTCAAGACAGACTATACGCAGTAAATAGGTGCCCAGTGTAGGTGCCCTTGTGGTTTAAGTGTTCTAGAGATGAGTGCAGGGTCAAGGAGATGGCACCCTCTGTGGAGCTGCTGAATGGTAAGCAAAATGCAGTGGACCAAGGCTGGGCTGGGAGGCTGGAGATAATGTGCACCATCACCAGTCTCTCTTGATGGTAGATGTCAGTCACTGGACGGTACATTACTTTTCTATGGCACCAGGATGCTAGTGGTCTTCTTAAAGCTGGTGGGGGACCTCAGAATGGAGTCGTGCGAGGTTAGCAATATCTATGATCACCTCTGGCAGCTGGTCCATGAAGGTCCTGAGCATGTGGCCAGAGAATCCATCCGGGGATGTTGCTCTGCGTGGATTCACTCTCAGGAAGGCCGATCTTGTGATCTTTGTGACCAGTGGAATAAGCCATGCTCTCACCTTCTAAACATGAAGCTGGCACAGTAACCATTGGCATTGCAATACTGTATCTTGGACTGATGAGGTGGGTGATGTTTCTCTGCCGATCTTCTGTTCAAAGTGAGCATAGAATGAATTGAGCTCATCGTGGAGGGATTAGTGGTTGCTGTCATACTGCCTGACTTTGCTTTGTAGCCCGTTGCAGCACCCAAGTCTTGCCACAATCTACGGGTGTCTGTGTTGTTGCCTCGTGATAACTACCAGTAGATTGCTTTTGAGCAGCAGCTACCATCATAATGTAGCTGATATTTTGCTTCATAAGATCACATTGCGTGTTTAACAATAATGTCTAGGGATGGATCTGATTTTTTAATATCTCTGATAATCGTTTCATGTTAATGGGAAAATCTTTTAATTTTCCAAACTCAAAGAATGTAAAGCTTCTCCAAACAAGGCATCCTAAAAGCCCTGTCCCACTATAAAAGTTCATTCAAGAGTTCTCCCGAGTTTGCCCTGATTCGAACTCGGAGATTTACGGTAATGGCTGCTTGTATGTACTCGGGGCTCTCGTGGACATTTTTCAATATTTAAAAAAAATCTTCATGAGTCTTCCCGAGCTTACCGCGTTTCCCGAATACCTGCCGTTAGCGTTACGAGCCGCTAAGAGATGTCCCCGAGCTCCGGCGTACCCGCTACGTACGTTCTACGTGCTTACATCAAATTTGATTTTTTTTAAAATTCGGGAGAGCTCTTGAATGAACTCGTACAGTGGGACAGGGCTTTAAGTATTTAATTCATTGAACTTATTTCTGTTAGATCTATGTTGATCTCCCTCCTAAACAGAAGCAGAATCCTAACTGAAAGAAAGTTTCAATTTTTGTAACTCTTTGGGAGATATTGAGTTGGTGCAGCGGTAGTTGCTGCCTTACAGCGCTGTAGACCTGGGTTCGATCCTGATTACAGGTGCTGTATGTGCGGAGTTTGTATGTTCTCCCTGTGGCCGTGTGGGTTTTCTCTGTGTTCTCCGGTTTCCTCCCACGTTCCAAAGGCGTGCAGGTTTGTAGATTAGTTAGCTTCTGTAAATTGTACGTAGGATAGAACTGGTGTACGGGTGATCGATCATTGGTCAGCACTGTTCAGTGGGCTGAAGGGCCTGTTTCCTCACTGTATCTCTAATAGGCCTGTCCCACTTAGGCGATTTTTTTAGGCGTCTGCCAGTGACCAGGACAATGAAATTCACTGAAGTCAGCACCGACGACAACCTACGTCACCTGGCGACAACCTACGTTAACCTGGCGACAACTTTCGACAGCACCTACGATAACCTACAACATCGCAAATTGTTGCCACTGTTGCCGAAAAATTTCAACATGTTGATAATTTTTCGGCAGTCGCCTGCAGTCGCCTAAAAATTTGCCTAAGTGGGACAGGCCCTTAACACCACAATTAAAACTTAGGGAAAAATGATTACTAGTAGAAGCTCTCTGAGCTGCAGTTCCCATCATTATGTAGCAGATATTTTGTTTAAAAAGATTACATAGTAACAATGAACAAATAATCCATTGATGTAGCCATGATTGTGGTATTGTGGTTACTAATTTATTCCATTATTAATGATTATATATTCACCTCTGTGTAATTGCGTCTATAGGCCTGGTAAACTGCAGCAAGTAAGAATGTCATTGTTCCCCTGCTAGAATATATGACAATTATACATTATTGAGTCTTGAGTTTCTGCAGAGGCATGGACAACAGCATTTGCCAAGTGACCTTTGCCCTCTTTGCAAGGAGATTTGGAAGGAGCTTCTTGGGAGGAGCCTGAACTCAGGAGTTCAGTTTAGTTTATTGTCACGTGTACCAAGGTACAGTGAAAACCTTTTGTAACGTGCTATCCAGTCAGCAGAAAGTCTATACATGATTACAATTGAGCCATTTACAGTGTATAGATACATGATAAGGGAACAACGTTTAACGCAAAGGTAAAGCCAGCAGAGTCCAATCAAGGATAGTCTGGGGGTCACTAAAGAGATATATAGTAGTTCAACACTGCTCTCTGGTTGTGGTAGGATGATTCAGTTGCCTGATAACAGATGGGAAGAAACTGTCTCTTAATCCAATATTGGAGCCAAATTTGTTGAACTCCTCTGACAAGCCTTTGGAAAATTCCCTGCCATCGTGCAGGCAGAGGATATGTTTCCTCGTTGGGACAGACAGCATCTCTGGAGAGAAGGAATGGGCGACGTTTCGGGTCGAGATCCTTCTTCAGACATTACCCCAGCATTTTGTGTATAATTTCGATTTTTACCAGCATCTGCAGTTCTTTCTAACACATGTTTCCCCCAACTTCCCCTATGAAGAAAATAAGCAGACTCTTGAATTTACAACAGACAGTAAGGAATATATGAGAAAATGTACCTGGTACGTGACCAGAATATGAAACTACCTACCAGATGATGTTGTGAAAGGAAAACACTGATACATTTAATGTGGAGTTAGATAAGCACGAGTAAAAAACAGTGAGACATGTTGATAGGTTTACATCAATGAATGTGTGAGGTATGGACATGTTGGACTGAATAGTGTCCTTACTTTCTGATGCTTCTTTAAAATTTATGAAGTAGCTTCTGAGAAATTGAAGCGTTTACAAAAAATTCCCATTGCCTTCTCTTTACTTGGTGAAAGGTGCCTTTAAAGCAGAGTAAGGAGCATGTGATATTATCTTTTCCTCCACTATCCCGTCATGCCCAAAATTGGGCAGTCTTTCTGCTACAAATACATAGCCTGTAGATTTACAGTTTTATTTCTTTCGTAATTCTCATTATAGCCAATGTTCCTTCTGCAAAATTTCTTTAAGAAATCTCTGTTTCTTTACACTGAAAACCCATTAAGTGTAAACAAAATTGCCTACTCAATTTTATTCCAAGGGGGATATGCTTATTGTAAATCAGCAAGGAATTTTATTGATGCTCTGGTGGTAATCAAAGAGGGACTCCAAATTTAGCAGAAAATGTCTGAAACAGCATCCTGGACTGGATTTAGAAATCCATTAACATAATGAATCACCTCCAGTCTGAATCAGAGGCTCTGATACTTACTGTAACATGAACACTGTAGATTGCATTGTCACGATTGAGTCCAGTCAGAAAATAAATGCAGTCCAAAGTGTGTTCAGTTGCAGAGATTTACCTTGGGAGGATGTTGTTTCTACTTTCCTGCATCAGGCTATTGGAATTGCTTTCAGTGGCTTTGAACAGCAAATATCATAATCATAAGTTCTATCAAACAAGCTGTTTCATTTCTATTCCAATGAGCCATATCTGATATGAGTGGGTAGCTTTAACATTTTGTCTTGTTACAAATAATACATGGAACATTTAAAATAAAATGTTAGCTAATTTTCTTTCTGAAAGGATAGATACAGAACATTATCAGTGTGCAAAATCAGCTCTTATACTAATGTGAAGTTCCCATGCAAATATTTAATTTTTGCTGTACAGAATTCTTCTACTTTGGTGATTCATCCACATCAAGTTTAACTTGCTTCCTCTCCAGTTCTATGTTTTCTGAGGAGGCTGATGAATGTGTGTTTTTGGAGACTGCTGCCGGGCAGGCAAATGACATGGACACCTACTGGAGCTGATTGAATGTTGCTAGAACTCGAGGGCTTGAGATATAGGGAGAGGTTGGAAAAGCTTGGACTTTATTCCTTGGAGTACAGGAGGCCGAGGGCCGAACTTATAGAGGCGTATAAAATATTGAGGGGAATGGGTAGGATGAATGCACAGGGCCTTTTAACCAGTTTGTTTATCAGAGGATATAGGTTTCAAGTGAGATTTAGTAGGAACCTGAGGGGCAACATTTTCACATAAAAGGTGGTTGGCATATGGAACAAGTTGCCAGAAGAGGTAGTTGAGGCAGGTGTCACAAAAATAGTTAAAAGGCATTTGGATTGGAACATGGATAATAAATGTTTAGAGGGATATAGGCGAAATGCAGGCAGGTGTGATGTAGTGCAAATGGAGCTTCCTGGTCTGCATGGACAAATTGGGCCGAAGGGCCTGTTTCTGTGCTGTATGATGCTATGATTGTATGACTGAGTCTAAAAAGCGGCCTTAATGCTGGGGATATTGGCTTGGAATAGAACATTAACCTTGGTTTGCTTATCCTGCTGCTTGATCTATAGGACGTTGCAGAGACAACGTTGGCAGCATATCTCCAGTGCTTTGCTGTGCCTGCAGTAGGTAGTCAATGACTCAAAAAAGCGCATCACTGTAGGGGACACAGCTGCCCTGCAGACCATGGGTTTTGTGCTGAGATTTGCATTGCACTAGAGTGACTAAAGTTCCTTTCCACCTACCTTATAATCTCTGTCAATACCTTTAGTCCCTGAGGCCTTATTATTTTTCAGTTGGGTTGAAGCTTTTTTGGCATCCTATTAACTAGGAATAACGATAAGGCAGGACTGCACAATTTGGTATTGAATAGAGTCAAGGGGTCTCAAGTTAAGAATAAAACTTTGGTTAAGGAATACTTTGAAGTTCTCCACCAGTAGCCCCAATTGCCTCTCTGTATCTGATATGTTTGCCTCCATTCTTGATTTACAGGGCTGCGGTTCATTCTTCTTGGGCCTTCGCTGACCATAGCATGTTACGGTTATGAGCTTCCTCCTGTATTTCCTTTCACCCTCTCAGCTTATCCTTCAGTTCCTGTCTCCCTCACATGCTTGTCCTTAGATATACCTGTGCTGTTCACCTTGATGACTGCAAGGGACACTAATCTCTTAATATTAGTTGCCACCCATGAGGATCTACATTCAAATTTGGATTTAAAAAATGATTGCCTCTTGTTTAATAATTAATTTAATTTTAGTATAGTTATTAGGGATTTCAAATGCGAAAAGGCACTAGGGTAATACATGCTTGATAAACTTTTAAATTTGAATTTGCTCAATATATGTTAGCTGATAATGCAAATTTAATTAGCACCGTCGTGCCTTTGTTATGTCTTTAAAATTGCTTAGTTAGAAACATTCTTCTTACTTTTGAAGTATGCTTCGCAAGATTAAAAAATAGTTTATCTAGTTCATTGCAAGAAATGGAGCATGGGCATTGATGTTTAATGGTATGCTTCTGCTTATCCTCTTCATCGCTCCCATAGAGACAGAGCACGAGCAATGGGCCTTAATGCCGCTCAAGCTTGTTCTGCCACATAGTAGGATCGTGGTCTTCACATTCCATGAACCAGATATCAATGGCAGCCCAGAGATTGGTCCAGTGCAGACCTAACCCTGCCGCACTTCCCCAACAAATGAGCAGCATAATTAAGGCAAATGACAGAATTCAACAACTGTAAATTTTAAACTAGGTCACTTAATCCTCCGTGTTTTAGCAGCTTTTAAGAAAAGCAGGGCTAGCTCTGTTAATAAAATCCAACTCCATTTGACTAAGCATCCTTTTAGCAATGAAAGAATCAATGCAATCATTTGCAAGTGCAAAGGATAGATGAAAATGACTGTATTTTAATTATCGTTATTAAATAAATCTACTGTGAGGCATTTGTCTGGTAGTTTGGAGAGTTTCCTATTTCCTTTAATTTAGTTTAGAGATACAGAGCGGAAACAGGCCCTTCGGCCCACTGAGATCGCGCCGACCAATGATACCCATTCGCTAGCATTACTCTGCACACTAGGGACAATTTACAATTTTTACAGAGCATATTAACCGACAATCTGTACATCTTTGGAGTGTGGAAGGAAACCGGAGCAAATGGAGAAAACCCACGCGGTCACGGGGAGAATGTACAAACTGTGTACATACAGTACCCGTAGTCAGGATTGAACCTGGGTCTCTGGCGTTGTAAGGCAGCAACTCTCATTCTGCGCCACTGTGCTGCCCCTAAAGATTCCTATTAGAATGCATATTGAATGCAGGCTTAGAGGACTGGAAATTTGAGGATGTGCAGTTTAGAGCACATGATAACGGAATAGACAGTGGCAAAGTCACATGACAAGGAGTGGGGCTCATATTGTGAGGGTGAAAGGTCATGTGGCAATTGCATCGGACCAATCAATGGTGTGGCTGGTGAGGGAAAAGGGAGAAAACACCCCCCCTCCCCCCTACAACATGGCCAGTGTTTTATACTTCACATGGCACTGAAGGTCCAGTCAAATACTTGAAAGCTTTGACAGAAAGGATTTTGCTTTTGCTTTAGCAAACCCTGTTGCAGGTGTGCGGGGAGCGAGGTCTTGACACGGTGGCACAGCGGTAGAGTAGCTGCCTTACAGTGCCGGAGACCCGGGTTCGATCCCGACTACGGGTGCTGTCTGTACGGAGTTTGTACGTTCCAAGATCTTCGGTTTCTTCCAACACTCCAAAGACGTACAGGTTTGTAGATTAATTGGCTTGGTAAATGTAAAAAATGTCCCTAGTGTGTGTAGGATAGTGTTAATGTGTGGGGATCGCTGGTCGGTGCGCACCCCCTGGGATGAAGGGCCTGTTTTCGCACTGTATTTCTAAACAACTAAACTAAACTAAACTCCATGCTAAACTGTCTAAGGCCTGATTAGTTTAGTTTAGAGATACAGAAAGGAGACAGGCCCTTTTGGCCCACCAAATATACATGGACCATCAATCACGCATCCACACCAGTTCTATGTTATCCCACTTTATCATCACTCCAAATACGTTGGCAGCAATTTTACAAAGGCCAATTAACGTGCAAATTTCAGTTTCAGTTTAGTTTATTGTCACGTGTACCGAGGTAAAGTGAAAAGCTTTTGTTGCGTGCTATCCAGTCAGCAGAAAGACAATATGTGATAACCTGCATGTCTTTGGGATGTGGGAGGAGTACAATGCACCTGAAGGAAACAGTGACAACATGCAAACTCCATGCAAACAGCACCCGAGGTCAGGAGTGAACCCGTGTCTCTGGCGCTGAGAGGCAGCAGCTCTACTAGGTGCGCCATAGTGCCACCCTTGTTGTCTAGCTTCCCCTCCTGACTCAAGAGTGTGAAAAGCCAGTGAGGCCAGCCCTTCACATTCAATACGGGGGACTGTGGATGAGCAGGGATGGAGACTCCAGGCAGTGGGTAGATCCAGCACAATGTTTTGTCAAGCAATAGAAACAAGCCTCTGCACAGACCAGAATGACGTGGTAATGAATCAGGCAGTGAGTACATTGCACTGTGTGGGATCAAGGGGATATTAGGCAAACACGCAGCTTACTGAAAAGGCAGAGGAGGAATTAATTAGTTGAAAGACTTTCAGCTACCTCCATATCTGAATGGACTGATGGAGTCAAAATGGTGAGAAGTAGTTATGCTACAATCTCCGAGACTTACTACTGCAGTGAGAGGCAGACTGGACAACACTGTATTGACTGCGAGAAGGGTCTCGACCCAAAACTACACCCATTCCTTCTCTCCAGACATGTGGCCGGTCCCGCTGAGTTACTCCAGCATATTGTGCCTATCTTCGACTGTGTTGACTGCTCCCTGTTCAAGTATGGGCCATCCACAATTTGTAATCTAGCCAAGGCTGAGCTGCAAACTTTGCAACCCATCGGTCATTGGAGGTGGATCGGAGGTTGAGAACGACCTAGGACTTGGCACCCACCTCTGCAATTGGATTCTTGACTTTCTGACACATAGACCCCAATCAGAAAGGATAGTTACAAAACATCCTCCACTATAATTCTCAATACCGATGTCCCACAGGTTGCATTCTCAACCCCTTACTGTTATTCCTTATAACCTCATGACAATGCAGCCAAACTCTGCTCTAACTCCATTTACAAGTTTAGTGATGGCACCAAAGTGGTGGACTGAACAATTATAAGAAGGAGTTCAGGAAGGAGAAAGTGAGTAAGCTTTCAAAACAACATCCCCTTTTGAAGAAGGGACCTGACTCGAAACATCACCCATTCCTTCTCTCCAGAGATGCTGTCTGCCTCGCTGAGTTACTCCAGCACTTTGTGACTATATTCTCCCTCAATGTCAGCGAGATGAAGGTGCTAGTTAGTGCTTTCAGGAAACAAGGTGGTGTACCAGCTCGTCAACATTAATGGCGCTGAAGTGAAGATGGTCAGAAGCTTTGTTCTTGGGAATCACTATCATTAATAAATAGTCCTGGTCCAACCACATTGAAGCTAGGCAAAGAAAGCAAACCAACTCTACTTCCTTAGAAGACTAGGGAAATTCAGCATATCACCAACAATTTTTACCAATTTCAATGGATGCACTGTAGAAAGCACCCTATCAGGATGTATAACAACTTGGTTTGGTAACTGCTCAACCCAGGATTGCAAGAAATTGCAGAAAGTTGTGGATGCAACCCAGTCCATCCCACAGACCAGCCTCCGAACTATTGACACCATCTGCACCTGGAATGCAGCCAACACAGTCAGACCTTTATCACTCCTGTCATTCCGAGTACACCTTTCTTCTGTCGGGCAAAATATACAAAGGTTTGGAAGCATGTACCACTGGATTCAGAAAGAGCTTCATTCCCACTGTTATCAGTCTACTAAATGGACCTCTTATATGTTAAGGTGTAATCCTGATCTCCCAACCTACCTCATTGCTGCCCTTGCACTTTTCTTTTGTTTTGCCTGTACTTTCTCTGTGGCTGTAATACTGCAATTCTTTAGCACCACATTCTGCACTTTGGTTATTTTTCTCCTTGTACTAGCTGTTGTCCTTATGTATGGCCTGATTGCACTCATGTATGACTTGACTGGATAGCACGCAAAACAAAGATTTTCATTATATCAGTTCATGTGATGATAATAAACCAAATAACAAATTAATAAAACAAATAAATGCTAATTGAAGATAGACACAAAATGTTGGAGTAACTCAGCAGCACAGGCAGCATGTCGGGAGAGAAAAAATGGGTGGTTTCAGACCTGAAGAAAGGTCCCAACCCGAAACGTCATGCATTCCTTCACTCCAGACATGCTGCCTGACCCGCTGAGATACTCCAGCATTTTGTGGCTATCTTTTATTTAAACCAGCATCTGCAGTTCCTTCCTACCAATACTAATGAATCTGTCCCAGCATTGGGCTGTATAAAACTGTTGTTGGTGCTGGGCTGTGGAGAAAGGCAGAACTCAACAGTAAAATAAGTTAGTCTTTGAGATATTAATTATATCAAATGGGTTTATCTCTAATTGTTCTAAATACAGTTGGGAAATTGCTTTGAGAGCTGCCAGATCACTTAGCTCATTAAAGGACTGCTGTCAGAGGAATAAAACCCCTGTCTCACGGTGCGAGTTGGCCCACGAGTGACCCCAAGTTTTCACTCGTGGTGATCACGTACCAGGAATGTAGCGGCAACGTCGGAACTCGCGCGATCAACTTGTCCACTCGTGGCGCTAACGGCAGGTACCCGTGAAACTTGATCTCGTGAAAAAAATCAAACCAGTTTGATTTTTTCCACGAGTCAAATTCACTGTTCAAGATAAAAATTGAAACATTTTAACTCGTTGTAATAACGTAGGGCCCGTGCGTTAACCTTAGTGACTCGTGAGTCTAACGTGTTAACCCGTGGACACTCTTAAATCGGCAGCTGGACAGAGTAAAAAACGGCCGAACCGCAGAATGCTTCATATTTCCTTATGACACGGGACCTGTTCGGCCCATCGAGTCTATGGTGGCCTGGGCCGGCCTTAGGAGGTGCGGGGCCCGATTGGGAAAATTTTTCGGAGATATATAAATAAATAATTATAAATGAGTCACGTGTCATAAGTAACATGACAATTGGGGGGAGAGTTCCTTTCACAGCGTGTGGGGAGTCTAGCCAGGGGTAACGTTGCGAGGCGGGAAGGAGCGTTGAGAAGGAGAGGGTCGGGTTCATGCCTGTAACTCACTCACTGCTGCCGCGGCGCTCCGGGCGTGGAGCTACTGCATTGTGGCCGGGGAGGGAAGCAGCTCGCGTGGCTACGAGCGGCCTCCATCACCGGACAGCAGAACCGACTGCCATCTCAGCGGCTTCTGCCGGCCCGCCCACCTCTGGCAGTGCTCTCCGTCTGAACAGTGAGGGGACCAGCTCAAGAGCAAAGATCATAGAGCGGAGTGGGTCAGCGGGTGATGGATGACATCCCAGCGGGCGGTGGAGCTTACTCCTGTGTCAGCGCGATCAAGGGATCAATTGAGGTTACTCGCACTGACATATGGAGTAAGCTCCACCGCCCACTGTCCTGTTATCCATCGCCCGCTGACCCGCTCTTGAGCTGGATGACCCTCTCCCCAGAGCCCCTGCCCGTCCCGCTGAGCCACCACAGACAGGGAGTTGAACGTAGACACGGGGGGCGTCCACCTTCAACTTCAGAGCCAAACAAAAAACACAGAGTGCTGGAGGAACTCAGCGGGCAAGGCAGCACCCGAGGGGGGAACATATCACTTATCAGGAGCCGCCACGGGCCAGGACTCTTCCCCCCAACAGAAAGGAAGCGCAGATGCAGCCATCACTGTAGCATCTCTGTCCCTATCTTCCAATTCCCACTTTGAAATAAAATAAAACTTTCGACAAAAATTTCGCAATTGTAATGTACTGTATCTTTAAAAAAAAACGACATCAACCAGGTGTGAAAATTACACCGAATCGAACGATGATTGAAAATGCGTGGGAATCGACGAATCGCGATCCTGCTGCAAAATGTTTAAGTCGAAAACTGTATTTTATTTCAAAATGGGAATTTGAAGATAGGAACAGAGATGCTACACAGAAATTTAAGCTCTTGGGTGAAGTCGCACAGTGGGGCAGGGCTTTAGGCAGCATCTAAGGAGCAAAGGAAATAGCTGGGTCTGAAGAAGGGTTTCGACCCGAAACGTTGCATATTTCCTTCGCTCCATAGATGCTGCCTCACCCGCTAAGTTTCTCCAGCATTTTTGTGTACCGCAAAACGTCAATGATTCCGGGAATGCCGAGAGAGCTAGAGAGAGAGGTGGGGAACGGGCGAGAGAGAGCGCACGCGAGAGAGGGAGGGAGAGAGCGAAGGACGGAGAGACACAACGTGGGTCGGTAGGTAAGTTGAATGACTAACCTGCACACCAAGAACTTCACCAACATGAAGTTCGTACTCATGATGATGAGTTCTAAGAAATTCTCAATGTGTCATCAATGCATCAATCCACATTCCAGAGTAAAATGTAATTATGTTTTGAAGAAGTGTTAATGACGCCGCGTGAATTGTATTCAAAGGAATGCAGCGTCATTAATACTTTCGGGGGTTACACAAAAAGCTAAACTCAGCGGGTGCACAATCTAAGGAGCGAACAGGCGATTTACTGAGGAATGGTCAGGGATCAGGGAAACGAGAGATATAGACATTGTGGAGAGATGAACGCATTGAAAGATGCAAAAAAACTACTTGTTAACTACTAGCTGTTAACACTAACTGGCTGATAGAGATAGAGGGAACACCACGGGGGAGGAGACCGTTGGTTCAAGCCCACACTCGTTCCTCTCTGCAGTGTCTGATAACCGTGGCCCAGGACCAGCGGCAGAATTGTATTATACCACGTAAACACAATTACCGTATGGGGAAATGTTTAAAAAAACATCTTTATTTGACAAAGCAAATTGGTATTTCCATATGAAATACGGAAAATTAACGCGGGGCTCCCCTCGGGCGCGGGGCCCAATTTGGAAAAATCGGTCCAATCGGCCTAGGACCGGCCCTGATGGTGGCTATCAGAGCAATCCTACCAATTTCACTCAAAACCCAAAATGTTGGAGGAACTCAGTGGGCCCGGCTAGAATATGGGCAGGAGACGTTTCGGACAATTCTTGATTTCTGATTTTTTTCTGAAGAAGGCTAATTGGCTTGGTTGTAACTTGTCTAAAAATGTAACTAAAAATGAAAATTTTAGTAAAAGTAAATGTAACTAAAAATGTTAATTGACCCTCGTGTATAGGATGGTGCTAGTGTCGCTGGTCGGCGCGGACTTGGTGGGCCGAAGGGCCCGCTAGAAACACTGTGTCACTTTTCAGGAGAAGTTGTCAGCTCAAGAGTACGTCAGGAGACGTTGTCAGCTCGGGAGACGAACTTGGTTAACTCTGGAGACGAACTTGGAACATCGCAGTAAACGGCAAAATACCATACCCGTGGGAACTCGGTTCAAACACTTGAACATCAACTTGGGATCTCGTGCACAACCACGAGTCTGTCACTCGGGGTCACTCGTGGGTCAACTCCCACCGTGAGACAGGGCCATAACTTTATTTTCATCCCTGCTGTTAATTCTCAGCCTTCGGTTTGCACATTAGTTCTGATAGGTCCCCACCCTTTGGGACAAGAAATGTTGCAGCCAATAAAGTATATTTTAGTTGTAGCCGCTTTAATAACTTAACTGCTGCGGCAGCCAATTTTTGTATAGCTAATTCCTTACACAAGATAACCAGGTCCATCACAAAGCCTTCTTACAACTTTCCGTGATGCAGCACTAAAAATCATATTGACCCTTGAAAGGGAACTGAAGGAGCAGTACCACACAAAGAATCACTTTAATGTTTAGTTTAGAGATACAGTGTGGAAACAGACCCTTCAGCCCACCGAGTCCTCGCGTGACCAGCGATCATCCGTTCACTAGTTCTATGTTATCCCAATTCCGCATCCTACACACCAGGGGCAATTTGACAGAAGCCATCTAACCTACAAACCTGAACGTTTTTGAAATGTGGGAGGAAACTGGAGCACCCAGGGAAAGCCCAGGCTATCACAGGGAGAAGGTACAAACTCCGCACAGATAGCACCCATAGTCAGGATCGAACTCGGGTCACTGGTGCCATGTGGCAGCTGCTCTACCCAGTGCCACTGTGCTGCCCTTAGGAAAAAATTGAGGTGCTTCACCAGAAAATACACCGCACCTTTTACTCTATTTTGTTGTTAAAACAGAGTTATGGATCAGTTTGTGAAAGTGGCATAAAGGACATTAACTTCATTTCTAAGTTTCAGAGAATCCCTGCGGTGCTTTCACGAGTAAAGGGCCTGTCCCACTTAGGCAATTGTTTTGGTGACAGCCGAAAAATAGGCTGTCGCCACATGGTTGTGGCGTGAGGTGAGGTGACGCCTTTATTGTCGTGAGCGGTCTCCTCCTATCGTTACTTATTTCTTGTCGCTGCTGGATTTTGAAATGTTCAAAACCTCTCGGCGACAGTGGGCTTGACGTTGCCTGCCTTCTCCTGTCGTAGGTGCTGTCGTAGGTTGTCGGAGGTTGCCGCCAGGATGACGCCAAGTGACATTGGTTGTCGCCGGGTCATGACCTCGGTGAATTCCATTGGTGAAAACCTACGTCATCCTACGTCAACCGGCGACAGTTCCGGCGTCAAGAAAAGTATTCAGTTGTCTTCATTTGTCGCTGACAGGGTCGTACCTTGTCGCTGGTGGAGGTAGATTGGCGCCTGTGTGGGCGTAGGTTGTCGTAGTGTGGTTGTAGGTCGACTAGGTGGTAGCTTGTTGTGGACATTGTCGTGGAGTGGGTGCGTTTCTGGCATCACGCCACGACAGTGACTGTCACCACAGTTGCCTAAGAAGTCGCCATAGTGGGACAGGCCCTTAACTGGTTTCACTGTTGCGGTCCCCATTGATATGTTGCCAGTTCTAATGTGGCTGAGTGCTGTGTGTGTAATAGCTACCTAGTGTTCTAGCAAAGTGCTAAACCAATTTATTGGTATTGAAGGTGGAGTTATAGTCAATAAATAAAAGCCTAATGTAGGTATCCTTTTTATCCACGAGTTCCAGTGATGAACTTAGGGGTAGGGAGATGGCATCTTCCATTTATGATTAAACATGAGGTATAGAAGTGTGAAAACGCACACCTCCAGATGCAGGGACAGTTTCTTCCCAGGTGTCATCAGCCAACTGAACCATCCAATCAACAACTACAGAGCGGTGCTGAGCTACAATCTATGTCATTGGAGACCCTAGGATTCTCATCCTCGGACTTTACTGGACTTTATCTTGCACTATACGGTATTCTATTTATCCCGCATCTGTACACTGTGGACGGTTTGAATATAATCATGTATAGTCTTTCGGCTGACCGGATAGCAGGCAACAGAAAATATTTCACTGTATCTCGGCACATGTGACAATAAACTAAACAAATCTAATCTTAATCAGCATGAAAAGTGGCATTGAACGCTACTTCTGAACAGAGGCTCAATTGAATTAAAAGGAATTAAAACCTAACAGCAGAAATAAATATGCATAACTACTTCACTTCTATGCACGGAGACACGACAAATTGCAAATGCTGGAATCTTGCTTCAAATACAAAGTGCTGGAGTAACTCAATGTGTCAGGCAGCATCTCTGGAGGACATGGATAGGCAATCCTTCTTCACACTTATGTGTGTGATTAGCAAGTACACCAGAGAGTGAATTCTTAAGCCGATACATCTTTTTCATTATCCCCATTGTCCTGAGTTAGGAGCTGCATAATTATAGAAGCCTTGGGCATGCCAGTAAAGGAGGCTATCTGCACACTTATGAGTGTTATAAATATATATTGCCTACACTACACTATATGTGCATCAATAATACATTTTGTTTGTGCCATTATTTTCCTTTCACCTGCCATAGAGCATTTGTACTCGAACTGAACTAATGGAAGTCTTGTCCTGAGGAAGGTAAAGCCATTAACCAAAGTGTTGCCCCAAGGGAGAGATGTGTCTTAGGAGCACAAAAGGAGTGCTAGGAATAGAAGTCAATAGATGTGACACCAGCAGAGCAAAGGTCCACTTAAAGTATGTTGATTTATCATTGTCTGTAGCATCAGTAAAGTTCAGTTCTTTATATTTTGTTCAATGGCTGACTTTCAACAGAAGAGTTCGTGCTGTGTGGAAACATGAAAAATAAGTGCAGGTAGGCCATTCGGCCCTTTGAGTCAGCACCGCCATTCAATATGGCAGAATCAGTACCCCGTTCCTGCTTTTTCCCTATATCCCTTGATTACATTAGCCCGAAGAGCTAAATCTAACTTTCTCTTGAAAACATCCAGTGAATTGGCCTCCACTGCCTTCTGTAGCAGAAAATTCCACAGATTCACAACTATCTAGGTGAAAAAGTTTTTCTTCATCTCATTCATAAATTGTGACCCTTGGTTCTGGACTTCCCCAACATTGGGTGTATTTTTCCTGCATAGCCTGTCCAATCCCTTAGAAATTTTATGTTTCTATAAGATCCCCTTTCCTCCTTCTAAATTCCAGTGAATAGAAGCCCAGTCGACCCATTCTTTCATAATGTGTCAGTCCCGCCACCCCAGGAATTAACCTGGTGAACCTATGCTGCACTCCCTCAATGGCAGGTATGCAATTCCTAGCTAGCCATGGATCTGGATTTTCACTGTGATGACTTGCCCTCTTGCCCCCAGTCAGGGGCTTATAGGTTCAAACCCCATAGCAAATATTGGGCAGAGAGATCAAGAGAGACTCATTCTGTACATTCAGGATAAGTCATGCTGAGCTTCAGAATTTCATTTACACTTATCCCTTTTTTGAATCCTCACCACATTCTCATGATGTTGGTGAGGTCTATGTATAGCCAATCTATTCAGCAATGGGCAGAACTTCACCACTGGAATTCTGGAGTGCAGCCTCTGGATATTGTAACATGGCTGGGATCTTGTATATGGTGTAATCTAGCTGGACACACGAGCCAAAATTAAATCAGGACAATAATAAAAGAGAACGCCAGAGGCTATTGTTCCATTATTTAGTTCACTTTGCATGAGGTTGTAGGCGAGGGTTCATAGAACAAGAGCAGGCCCTTCGGCCCACAAAGTCTGTGCAGAACATGATGCTAACTCTGCCTGCCTATCCATATGCCTATCCAAAAGACTCTTATAGTTTCTGCCTGCCAACTCCAATCTGCCTGCATTTCCATATGCCTATCCAAAAGACTCTTATAGTTTCTGCCTCAACCACCACCCTTGGCAGCACGTTCCAGGCCCTTACCACTCACACTGTTAAAAAGGACTTGCCCGGCGTAACTTTATACTTATAAAAAACTCTGATCTTGGATGTGTATTAATTTGTGTGATGTTCATGTGCGTTTCACATCTCCTCAAAAACACGACGCGCTAACGGTGACATTGTTACATATTCTGATAGAGATTTGCGCCGTAATGTCAAAAATCGCCTTATCTAAAAATTCCATGCATTATTTCTCCAGTTATTTATGAAATATGTTACATATGACCACCAGGGGTGCCGAGGAGATGGCCAACCCTGCCGGCAGTTTGTTCGTTTTTTCAGCTTTTTGTTATTTTTAGCGGCTGTTAAAAGTTTGTTTTAATGTTCTTCAGTTTGTTTTATGTGGGGGGAGGGGGGAGGGGATCGGGGAAACTTTTTTCAAGTTCCTACCTTCCCGGAGATTTGATCAATTTTCGGATCACATTCTCCGGACTCTGCGGCCTACCATCGCTGGAGCTGAGAGCCATCTCGGTTTGTCGTGAGCCCCACCGCGGGGCGCGGACTTAACAGCGGAGCGGATCCCTTGCCTGCAATCGCTCCCACCGCGGCCTGCGGACATACCTTCAAGGGCCCGCAGTCTTGGGTGAGGATAGTCGGGAGCTCCAACGCCGCAGAAGGTTCGTCCAGCCCCGACGCGAGGTTTGATCGACCAGCGCGGGGGAGCTGACATCACCGCGATGCGGGAGCTGATCGCCTCGACGGGGAGGGCCCGTGGTCCCCGACCGAGGAAGAACAAAAGGAGGAGACTTGAACTTTATTTCGCCTTCCATCACAGTGAGGAATGTGTAGGAGTCACTGTGGTGGATGTTCATGTTAAAATGTTTTTTTGAGTCTGTTGCTTTTAATTGTATGACTGGCCTGGCCAGTGAAATTCCTCGTATGTTGCAAAACATACTTGGCGAATAAAATCTGAGTCTAATTCTGATTCTGAAAATGTTCACAAATTTCAAATAACTTGGAAAATAAACGGGATGGTCTCGCTGATGACGTCACGATGGCTCTGCTCCTCACGGTCTGCTGCCCAATGTTCCACGTGCAGCAAGTGACGTCACCCCCCTCCCCCTCCTTTCCCCCTCCTTTCCCCCTCCTTTCCCCCTCCTTTCCCCCTCCTTTCCCCCCTCCTTTCCCCCCTCCTTTCCCCCCTCCTTTCCCCCTCCTTTCCCCCTCCTTTCCCCCCTCCTTCCCCCCTCCTTCCCCCTCAACCCCCTGGGCAGAAAGAACAAGCAAGTGGGCTGTGTACTGCAGCTCCCGAGCGCTCCCGTGTGCATCCGAGGGTTTCCTACGGTTTCCTTCTCTCTTCTCCCCCCCCCCCCCCGGGCTCCTCCCCCCCCCCCCCCCCGGGCTCTCTCTCTCCCCTGGACTCTCTCTCCCCCTCAGCCTCTCTCTCTCCCCCCCAGCCTCTCTTTCACCCCCCTCTTCCCCCACCTCTCCCCCTTCCCCCCCTCCTCCCTCCCTTCTCTCCCCCTCCCTCACCCCTCCCCCCTCCATCCTCTCCCCCCTCTCTCCCCCCATCTCTCCACCCCTCCTCTCTCTCCCCTCCTCTCTCTACCCCCCCTCCTCTCTCTACCCCCCCTCCTCTCTCTCCATCTCCCCCTCTCTCCCCCCCTCTCTCACTTCCCCTCCTCTCTCTCCCCTCCTCCTCTCTCTCCCCCCGCCTCCATCTCCCCAGCCTTTCTCTTCCTCCCCGGAATCCCTCTTCCTCCCCCCTCCCTCCCCCCTTCGCTCCCCCCTCCCTCCCCCTCCCACCCCCCTCCCTCCCCCCCTCTTCCACCCCCCACCCCCTCTCTCCCCTCCCCTGCGCTTTGAGGGGATGGAACCCAACGGGTCCTCGTTGGTCGAGCCTCCTTTAAACTTTGCCCTTCTCACCTTAAAACTATGCCTGGTGTTTGATTTTCCCATCCTGGTAAACAGATTCTGACATGCCTTTTATACAGTAGTTTATATTATTGTGAAGTGGTGGTATTGTGCAGCACTGTAAACTAGGTCTAATTAAGGTTTGTCAAACACTGCTTGTGCAAGTGTTGTGAGAAAACCACATTTTGAAGTTTTTTATCATTCCATCTACAACCAAACATTTTCCTCTCCTACTCAGCTGTTAACCTTCCTGAGATGAGAAGCAAAAAGGCAAGACAGAGGGCGAGTTTGTATTTATTTATTCTCGAGAGTCTCGAGAATTTAAGCAATTACTTTAACTCCTCTTCACAAAACACTGACATCTCAAATTTGCTGCACTATGTTTCACTACGTTTGGGATGGGTAATATTATTATGGAGTAAAAGAAAATCAATGCCCATTCAGTTTTAATAAAGTGAAACACAATATTCCACTTACTTCTTCCTCCTTCATCACTTCACATTGTTTCAAGTAATGTTATTCATTGATTACTGTAAGTATGTCCTTTTGCTTTTCAATGCAAAAAGTGTATTAAGTGTGTGTGTACCATAGAATAGCCAAATAGCCCTAGGATCAATGGGATCTCTTCTTTGTATTTCCATTACAAATGTATCACAAAACTGCTATTAAGTTCAGCCCTCTTGGTGGAAAATGTTAGAGAAAGTGTCAGAGGGTGGTCAGAGGGTAGTTAATCTGTGGAACTCATTGCCACAGAGGGCTATGAAAGCCAAGTCACTGGATATTTTTAAGGCAGAGATAGATAAATTCTTCATTAGAACGGGTGTCAAGGGTTATGGGGAGACGGCAGGAAAATGGGGGTTCGGAGGCAGAGATCAGCCATGATTGTATGGCGGAGTGGACTCGATGGGCCGAATGGCCTAGTTCTACTCCTCTAATTTATGAACGTGAACTTGTAAAAGTACTTTAGAAGCTCCGTCAAAAAGCAGATTTAATCACCCTTCTGCCTTATGATTCAAATGAAATAGTCTCACAACAAATTCAGTGGCTATTGAATAACACGGCCTTTTGTGTCCTTCCATTTCATAACTCCTTGCCTCTATTCCATGAAGCCTGAACCTCTAGCTTCATTGCCGAGAGGCCAGCTTGCTATCAGAACATCGTAGGCTGAATTTTTGCACAATAGCCCTTACAGTCATTGCACTAAATCCACCCCACCATAATCCCTTATTAACTACTACTTCCTCCTCCCCACCCCCACCCCCCTCCCCAACCAACTGGTGCAAAAGCTGATAATCTGCTTATTGTGAAGCTCACCTCAGTTAAATGGCTTAATTAATAAAAACTGAGTGAGTTCTAAACTGGTTCATTATCAGCTAAACATATTTCCCCCCCAGGAACTGAACTGCCAGCTTCTTTGCTTTGCATTAACGCGCTGAAGCGCACCATGTCAGAGAGAGGACAGGGAGTTTATGTAATACTCTTCATGCCTTCAGCAGCCTACAGGTGATTTACAATGACTGAAGGTCTTTGGAAGTGTCACCGCTTCTGTAACATAGGAAAGGCAACAGTCACCTTGTGTACAAAATTCCCTCACCACAATCTGTTTACAATCTGCATAAATGAAAAGGGCTGTAATAGAATTTTGATTTGTCATAATATTAAAGAAAGGATGCAGATAAGGTATAATGGAATTTCACCAGAAACAATGTGCACTTTTACTCAGGTTCAGAGTGACGCATCCTGGATTTTGCCGACATAGAGTGCTTTTTCCAATGCTGAAAAAAATAGTAGGCCATTCAGAGTTGGTGAAATAAATTACATAGAGCAAATCTTTCTTCTCTTTCCTTACTCCCCACCTGTTCACATGATGACAAGGGGCAGCACGGTGGCGCAGCAGTGGAGTTGCTGCCTTACAGAGACCTGGGTTTGATCCTGACTACGGCTGCTGTGCGTGTAGAGATTGTACGCTCTCCCTGTGACCTGCATGGGTTTTCTCCAGGAGCTCTGGTTTCCTCCCACACTCCAAAGACGTACAGGTTTGTAGGCTAATTGTCTTGGTAAACTTGTAAATTGTCCCTAGTGCTGTGCTGGATGGTGTTGGTTTGCGGTGATTGTTGGTAGGGCACAGACCCAGTGGAAAGAAGGGCCTGTTTCCGTGCTGTATCTCTAAACTAAGCTTTAAAAAAACAAGGTCTTAACATATTATTATGGTTTGCTGATCATATAAAGGATGGTAGACTGTGTGACATTGTACCAACGAAGACGGATTGGAGTGGAAATTGCAGGCACTAAGCAGAAAATGTATGAGCACTGAATTCTTCTTCTGTAGTTTGGCTCCATGGAATGAAATCTGACAGAGTTTTCAAACATAGAAACATAGAAATTAGGTGCAGGAGTAGGCCATTCAGCCCTTCGAGCCTGCACCGCCATTCAATATGATCATGGCTGATCATCCAACTCAGTATCCCGTACCTGCCTTCTCTTCCCCTTAGCCATAAGGGCCACATCCAACTCACTCTTAAATATAGCCAATGAACTGGCCTCAACTACCCTCTGTGGCAGAGAGTTCCAGAGACTCACCACTCTCTGTGTGAAAAAAGTCTTTCTCATCTCGGTCTTAAAGGGGGGAACAATCTTCCTGCATCTAGCCTGTCCAACCCCTTAAGAATTTTGTAAGTTTCTATAAGATCCCCTCTCAATCTCCTAAATTCCAGAGAGTATAAACCGAGTCTATCCAGTCTTTCTTCATAAGACAGTCCTGACATCCCAGGAATCAGTCTGGTGAACCTTCTCTGCACTCCCTCTATGGCAATAATGTCCTTCCTCAGATTTGGAGGTTATGGGGAGAAGGCAGGAGAATGGGATTAGGAGGGAGAGTTAGATAAACCATGATTGTCAAGTGGAGTAGACTTGATGGGCCGAATGGCCTCATTTTACTATGACCTCACAGAGGGTGGTGAATGTCTGGAATTCCCATGAGCTGTCACACTGGAGGATAGCTCATGGGAATTATTTAAAGTGGAGGGTGCCAATTTTTTGACAGATCAGAGAAGTAAGATCGAAGATAAGACACAAAATGCTGGAGTAACTCTGCGGGACAGGCGGCATCTCTGGAGAGAAGGAATGGGTGACGTTTCGGGTCGAGACCCTTCTCAAAGCGTCACCCATTTGTTCTCTCCAGAGATGCTGCCTGACCTGCTGAGTTACTCCAGATTTTTGTGTCTATCTTCGGCTTAAACCAGCATCTGCAGTTCCTTCTTCACAGAGAATTAAGGTCCATTGGGAAGGGACACTGGCGAGTTGAGGCTGGCGAAGATCAGACACGGCCTTATTGAATTGCGGGCAATCAACGAGGGGCCCAGAAATCCAGGTTTGATCCAGACCATGGGTGGCCAATTGCTGCTCCTATTCTTCTGTGTTCTTTGCCTTGCTTGGCTCAGCTGCAGGGATGGAGGTACTTGTGTTATGTTGGTCGGATCTGTCCAGTCAGGATGTGCCAGCTCTTGTGGTCGGCGAGGCTGGCTCAGAGTACCAGTTGCTCTGTACCTGTCTGAGTGGAAGAATCACAAAGCTTTCAAAACACCCCACCAGGTAATAATGTTTGCACATTCCCCATTGTGGGAATTTAAAAAAATCGTAGAAACAAGAAACTGCAGATGCTGGTTTACAAAATACACAAAGTGCTGGAGTATCTCAGCGGGTCAGACAGCATTTCTGGAGAACATGAATAGGCAATGTTTCGGGTCAGGACCCTTGTTCAGACTCACAGAGGGCAGTGAATCTCTAGAAATCTTCTCTCCTGATGGTACTCACAATTTTGGTCCATTGAATATTTTGGTTGTTGAAAATTAATGTACGTGTGGAGAGAGATAGAAGCTGAGTACTGCCTGCTGCAGCGAGAAAGTCTGTTCTTTCACCTTCCAATTTTCTTTGAAATTTCCGAAAAATAATAGTTTTTGATAGTTTCGTATTTCAAACTTGTCTGATGATGATCAAACTACAATTTCATGAATGAATCATAAAGTGTAGGTAGGACATTTCAATAGCTGTTGATATTCATTTGCTGTAGGGTGGAACGTTTGATAAAGTAATGAAATATTTAAAATCGTAAAATCAAAGGTTCGGTAAATTACTAATTTCACCTGAAGCCCAAGGTATGATATTCTTTTAAGATGCCCACTGGTCCCGTATTCTGTGTACATTACCAAAATACCTATCAAGGGGAGAGTTTAGAGGGAGGCATTTAGTTTAGTTTAGTTTAGAGTTACAGCGTGGGAACAGGCCATTCAGCCCACTAAGTCCGCACCGACCAGCGATCACTCCGTCCACTAGGGACAATTTACAATTTTTACCAAAGCAAAATGTATCTACAAGCCTGTACGTCTTTGGAGTGTGGGAGGAAACCGGACCCTCCCCGGGGAAAACCCACACGGTCACGGGGAGAATGTACAAACTCCGTACAGACAGCACCCGTAGTCAAGATCAAAGTCATAGTAGTCACATATATGCGGAGCCGCAGGAGATAGACAAAGTCCTCAGTGATTTAGCTCGGAGAAAGACATTAAGGTGAGCTTTCTTGGGGAAGTTTATGATGATGTCTTGAGTCCAGTCCATATTACAGTCGAGTAGATGCTTGATGTCCTAAGACATATGAAGGCAAACAAATCTCCTGGGCTGGATCAGGTACATCCAAGGACACCTTGGGGAGCTAGAGAAGAAATTGCAGGGGTCCTGACTGAGATATATAAATCATCATTAGACATGGGTGAGTTGTGCAGCTGGAGGGTTGCCAAAGTTATGCCTCTATGTAAGAAGCACTGCAAAATAAATGCATGGTTCCTTGAAAGTTGCATCGCAGATAGATAACAATGTTGAAGAAGGCTTTCAGCAGGTTGACCTTCATTAGTCAAGGAATTGAGTATAGAAGTTGCAACACTATATTACAATTGTATAAGATGTTAATGAAGCCGCCCTTAGACTTTTTTGTGTAGGAAGGAACTGCAGATGCTGGTTTAAACCGAAGATAGACACAAAAAGCTGGAGTAACTCAGCGGGTCAGACAGCATCTCTGGAGAAAAGGAATGGGTGGTGTTTCAGGTCGAGACCCTTCTTCAGACTGAGAGCCAGGGGAAATGGAAACAAGAGATATAGACAGTGATGTAGAGAGATATAGAACAAATGAATGAAAGATATGTAAAAATGTAACGATGATAAAGGTCAATGTTAGCTGTGTGCTAGGTGAAATTGAGTTACAGACAATGAGACTCAACAAGATGACCTTGAAGCTGGTATGACTTGGCTGAGGGAGGCATGGAGAGAAAGGGGATGCAAAGGTTACTTGACTTAAAGAAATCAATATTTATACTGCTGGGTTGTCAGCTGCCCAATCAAAATATGAGATGCTGTTCCTCCAATTTGTGTTTGGCCTCACTCTGATTCTCACGCTTGGAGTGATGTAGGAGAGATGCCATTAAGCTGGGAAGATTGCAGAGAAGATGTTGCCAGGTCTTGAGGGCCTGAGCTATAGGATGTGGTTGGACTTTGTTTCTGTAGCTAACAATGATAGGACTTTGTTTCTGTAGCTAACAATGATACAAATATCTCTGGCAGGACCCCAAGAATTTCCTCCCTGGCTTCTCACAATGTCCTAGAATACACTTGAGCAGATCCTTGTGATCTATTCACCATTATGTTCTTTAAGACTGCCCGCACTTCCTCTTCTGTAATGTTGATTTGTTTTAAGACATCACCCTTCTCTTCCTGAATTAACAAATGGGCAAAAAATATTAATTTACAAGTTCACAAGTTATAGGGGTAGAATTAGGCCATTAGGTCCATTGTGTTTACTCTGCCATTCAATCATGGATGATCACTGCCTCCTAATACCATTTTCCTGCCTTCTCCCCATAACCCTTGACACCCGTTCTAATCAAGAGTTTGTCTCTCTCTGCCTTAATACCTTACCCATCTCCTGTGGCTCCATGCAGAGATGACCACATTGATTCTTCAGATGAATATTCTCTCCCTAGTTACTCCTTTGTTCTTAATATACTAATAGACTCTCTTAGGATTCCCCTTTACCTTATCTGTCAAAGCTACCATCTATTGACCTGCTGATTTCCCTCTTAATGTGCTCTTACATCCCTTGTACTCCTCACGGGATTTTATTGATCCTCATTCCCAGCTACCTGACATAGCCCTCCTTCTTTTATGACCTCATTATCCCTCATCTTTCATATGAGAAAATAAGGTAATTATTGTTATAAATGGGATTGAATTCCTGAGTAATGTATTTGGAATACCATCACAATGTTATTTATTTGAGCTTACCTTCCCTGGCTTTATGAGTTGATATTTCTCTTGAGTTATAAGTTCCAATCATACTTGCTATGCAATGGGAACCTCATGACTCTATTTTAGTCAGGACATGCTGACATATAATTATAGCTTACATTTTGGGGCAGCATGGTGGCGCAGTGGTAGAGTTGCTGCCTTGCAGTGCCATAGACCTGGATTTGATCCTCACTCCTGGGGCTGTGTGTACAGAGATTGTGCGTTCTCCCTGTAACCTGCGTGGGTTTTCTCTGGGAACTCTGGTTTCCTCGCACAGGCGTACAGGTTTGTAGGCTAATTGGCTTGGTAAAAAATTATAAATTGTCCCTAGTGTGTGTAGGATAGTATTAGTGCTCGGGTATCACTGGTGTGGATCGGTGGGCCGAAGGGCCTGTTTCCACGATGTATCTCTAAACCAAACCAAAGTAAAAGACATTTGTTTTTCTTCCTTTCTCTATTTTTTAATAATACCTACTAGAGAGAAATATTTTACAGAGTGCATCCATCTTGTTACATACACAGAATTTCAGAAATTGATGTTGTGAAGAACCCCAATTAAATTAATGTCAAAGCTTTTACAGTGATTTGAATCTAGAGGATTTTTCCCTTTAAGATCACTTGTATCACAAACATTAATAATTGTATGATTGTATGCAGAGATGGAAATACTTGAAACAAAACCTAACCCTCCTGGGCACAATTTTTAATCATTCTCAGTGGTCAAAATTCAAACTCTAATTTTTATTTCGCACTTTGAAGGCTCAATGTATATTATTCCAAGTTGCTGCTGAAGAGGACGGCCATCTGGGATGACCATGTCAGAGGGGAAATAGGGAGGATGATCACTTCTATGACTGAAGTTGATTCCGTTTGCTCAAACTGGAACTTCTCCATAAATTAATTGCTCTGGGACAGGAGAGTTGACTGTGGCAGTTGAGGCAGCGCATGTGACATTTGAATGTAAGTATGCATGCAATTGCTAAAGGTTAAGCAATTTCTTTTGACAGTCCGTTTGATTTAATTACTTGTGCCCCAATTGCAACTAGTTTTGATTTGCTGCCATTTCTAGAGCTTTGGTGACTAAAAATAGACTGAACGGAAATATGCAGCCCAACTACAAACCCAGTGTACTTGTTCTTCCATGTTAATCTCACGTGTAACATTTTGGTTCAGGTTATTTGTGGTGGGTATTCTCAGGCACTTTCCTATATATATCACCACAGGACACAAGTTCCAGTCACAAGCTGTTGTCTATGGCAAATCTACCAAATGGAAAGGTTCAATTAACCTTGAAGCAGATGGATCATTGAAACAATTTTGATACAAACATGAAGCTTCAGTCTTCAAGGTTCAATTACCATTTTGATCAGACAATATTCAATGATGTTTTCAAGAGAGGGTTAGATATAGCTCTTAGGGCTAACAGAATCAAGGGATATGAGGAGAAAGCAGGAACGTGGTACTGATTTTGGATGATCAGCCACGATCATATTGAATGGCAGTGCTGGCTCGAAGGGCCGAATGGCCTACTCCTGCACCTATTTTTTATGTTTATATTTTATGTTAATATGAATTTATTTTGTTAAGCGTGGTTCATATTTTATGGTCATGGATTTGTACTGACTAGAAATGGGCCCTTTATCAATGCTAACCTTTTTTGCCTTCTACATTAATCCCATTTGCCTGCAATGGGGCTGCATCCTTATGTGCATTGTATAATTAAGTGCATGTCTAAATATCTCTTAAATGTAGTGATTGGATCTGATCCCACCACCTCCTTTGGCAGCTTGTTCCAGATATCTTTTGTAACTTCTTTTCAAAATAAGAAAGCTACAATTGGATCTACTGGTGACTAGAAGATTGAGAGGTGATTTAATAGTAAGATTAATCGAGAACTTACCAGTTAGAAGTTTGATCATTATTTTATGAGGAGTAACGATGAGGGATTACGTGAAGAAGCCCCGCCTGCCGCTGGAACGGCATACTTCAAAGCAGCGGCATGAAAAACACAGAACATAATAGCCGGAGTAAGATAGTAAGGCTCAACATAGATTTAGAACTACCAGATGATCATTTATTTTATGAGGGTCGGGAGTGGAGGGCACGTAATCCCTCATCGTTACTCCTCATAAAATAACGATCAAACTTCGAACTGGTAAGTTCTCGTTTAATCTTACTATTTTACTTCGGAGTCACGTGAGTGACTACGTGAAGATTTTGAAGCTTTCTGTGTTTTTTATGTCGTAGACTCATTCCATACGACACTCTGGCTCATTCAACACAGTAATGAGCAAAATAACACATTTTTTCCTCCAAACATTGCCTCAAGTTATGTGATAAATTATTTCACATTGTAAAAGAATAACACTAATGCCCTTTCCATTTGAAAGGCAAGTTTATCACAAAATATCAATTGATATATATAATTTGATGGTATGAAAAAAAATCGGGATATTACGAATGAACCTGATAATTCCTTGATTAGTATATTGTCCGTAAGTAGGACGATAAACACTCTGAGCCCTATTATTGGCTCTATCAATTAGATACTCAGAAAAATGCAATCCACAAGGAACTCACATATATCTAATATGACAAATAACTTTACAGTATACACAGACTTCCAATTTCTTATAAAAATATTGTTTTTTTTTAAACTTATTTCTGCAAATTGCAGGTATAACACTTCTTTATACATAATTATTTTATTGTTATGTTGTTATATTAGTTAAACATTCATAGACTTCTTTGACCATCAAACTGTTGTAATAGTCTGGTCAACCTGCAGATAGTCAATTCATATTTTCATGTCATGGATGCCTTTGTACAACAATAAATTACTGCAACTATGAATCATCACAAGTGGTTCAACATCACTCAATATTTATGAAACCCATGAAGGATCCGTTTTGGCCACCAAAATGCCTCTGGCAGTGTCCTGCTACATTTTCAGCAGACACTACCCTATCAGACAAAAAATGAGGAACATAAAAGAACATTTTTCCCCATGTAATTGAGAGAAAAGCATCCACCTTTCCTGTTCTTGGTTTACCCACGAGAACATTTGAAAGATCGGTGATTTAATCTGTATGCAACCAGATTAATCGTAAGTAATCCATATTAATGACAATGTATTTTCCCCCCTTAATTTGTTGTCTCCAATAACATTGTCACTTTCTTAGAGATAAACAGCTGGACTAAAACATTTTAGAATATGCCACATCTGTTTACTCAGATAACCCCATGATTATTATTTTACTTATCTTATGTGATTTAATATATGCCACAGCCGTGGTATTGTTCACCTTGATATGACATGGACACTTCCATAATAGAACAATCGATATTTAATCCATAACTCCTTATACTTCAATAATTAGTACAAATATTTAGAGAAATTTCTTAGGACAATTCATTTGCAATTACATGGTATTATTGTCCATAGTCCCAACAAGAGACGATCAATTATTTTTATAAGAATAGATAATATTCTTATCTTACCCAAATATTCACAGAAGCTGTCCATCATCTGTTAATACTTGCTTCAGCTTGCAACAGCTGCTAAGCTAATAGTTGAAGCAGCTTGTGAACCCCTTTTTTTTATCCATTACTTTAATAATGATAATGTATCATTTGGTATTTGCATAAGCCTCTCACAAAGGCATACATATTCTTATAAGCTTTTGTATTCCTCCTTTTGGAGCTTTATTCTTTTTACCTAGGCTCCTTTTCTAATGGAGGGACAAAATATGTCAACAAAGCAATGAGACATATTTGTATCATGGAACAATTTTCCATCTCTTATGGTGCTGTATTTCTCCTAAATCCAGAAGTAATTTGTGAATATTTATGCATGCCTAAAACATAGGCTTTATGTGATGGGTCAGGTCTTTGCCTTTCAACAGGCTTGTAATTGCAGCACTAATTTGCAGCTGACTCTTTATAACCTTCCAATTTAAATGTGATCAAGATAAACCATGACCATGTCCTCATTAGTGCAAGTGTTGATCTTTTATCAGTACAATTGTTCTTTCAGTATTCAATTGTGGATTCAATGCCCAAATCAGAGGAATAGGCAACATTGAATCCCAATTCCTCGGAATAGGCAACATTGAATCCACAATTTCCCGTCTCAGGGGTGTGAGTGTCAAAGTGATCCAGTTGATGAGTGGGAATGGAAATTGTTTCTGTACAAAATCCGACACAACACTTCAATCACCTAATATAGTGAAAGGCAATCATCTGTCAATTAGAAACAGAGCAAGAGTTTGTGTTTTGATATGTAATTGAACACAGTGCATTTGCAGCAGCAATTATGTTAAAAACTTCAATTACTTCTCCGCTGATATAGAAGAATCACCTTGATTCATTGATTGAAAGACACAGCATGGAAACAGGACTTTCATCCCACTGAGCCCATGCCGACCATCTATCACACTAGTTCCATGTTATCCCACTTTCTCATCCACTTCCCACACACTAAGGGATATTTACAGAGCCCAATTAAAGGCGGCACGATGACACAGCAGTAGAGTTGCTGTCTTACAGCGCTTATGCCCCTGTCCCACTTAGGAAACCTGAACAGAAACTTCTGGTGACCTTGCGCCCCACCCAACGTTTCCATGAGGTTTCCGGAGGTTTTGGTCACTCTCCCTAATGGTCGAAAGTGGTTTCCGCGTGGTCGAGGCTTCTTCTATGTTCCTTCGATTATTTAAACAAAATCAAAACCGGTCTCGACTGAAAAATAGGTTGCCATTTGGTCGAAGCCAGTGGAGTGGGGTCGCTATTTACTTACAGGCAGCCAAAGGCAATCTCCTTCGCTGACCGGCCATTTTAATTGGCTCATTGGAGTTTCACGACCTAGAAGGACCCACCGGAAGGTAAAATGCCCGCTAACTTTATGAAACTTCTTAAAACTGTCTCCGCTCCTTCTCCCCCCCCCCCCTTCTCTCTCTCCTTCTCTTCCCCTGCTCTCTCCTTCTCTCTCCCCTTCTCTCCCGTGCTCTCTAAAGGACTTTGGCGTGATATTTGACTCAGCATTGAAATTTGACAAACAAGTCAATGCCGTGGTAAAAGCTAGCTTCTTCCAGCTTCGGACAATAGCTAAAAAAAAACAATTCCTCCAGTTTGATGACCTCAAAAAGATCATCCACACATTTATCTCCTCCCGCCTCGATTACTGCAACTCCCTTTACACTGGCATCAGCCAATCTTCCCTGTCCCACCTGCAACTGGCCCAAAACACCCGAAAAAGGGACCACATCACCCCGTTCTGGCCTCTCTCCACTGGCTCCCTGTGCGGTTCCAAATAAATTTCAAGATCCTTCTTTATGTTTACAAAGCACTTAACGGGCTTGCCCCCACCTACATCAAAAGTCTGCTTACCCACCACACCACATCCAGGTCCCTCAGATCAGCCGACTTGGGGTTACTGAACATCCCGCGGTCTAGGCATAAGCTCAGGGGCGACCCGCGCCTTTGCGGTTGCAGCTCTTAGACTGTGGAACAGCATCCCTCTTCCCATCAGAACTGCCCCCTCCATCGACTCCTTTAAGTCGAGACATAAAACTCATCTTTACTCTCAAGCCTTTCTTGACGTTCTCTGAGGGAGGGCTATATGTATTTATTTATGTGTGTACTTAATCTATAAACCATTGTTGTATAACATTAGTATCTCCACCAATGTAAAGCACTTTGGCCAATGAGAGTTGTTTTTTAAATGTGCTATAGAAATAAAAGTGACTTGACTTACCGTGCTCTGTGGCAGCCGTTTACCTTCCTCTTCATCGCTCAGACAGCTCTCCTCCGCTGTTCCTGGCCCCCACCTTCGTGGTGTGTTTGTGTGTGTGCGTGTATGCGGTCGGTAGCAAAGATCCTATAGGATCTTTGGTCGGTAGATGCAGCTCACGATTCGGTCGAGGCTTTCCAGGCGAGTGACCAAAACCTCTGGCGACTCATGGAAACCTTGGGTAGGGCGCAAGGTCACCAGAGGTTTCCATTCAGGTTTCTTAAGTGGTACAGGGGCATTATAGCTCAAGTGATGAGGGTTCGATCCCGACTACGGGTGCTGTCTGTACGGAGTTTGCACAGTTCCCCCCGTGACTGCGAGATCTTCGGTTTCCTCCCACACTCCAAAGACACACAGGTTTGTAGGTTAATGAGCTTGGTATAAATGTAAAATTGTCCCTAAGGTGTGTAGGATAGAGTAAATGTGCAAGGATCGCTGGTCGGTGTGGGCTTGGTGGGCCTAAACTAAACTAAACTAAACTAAACATCTTGGCATGTGGGTGGAAAATGGAAGCACCCAGGGGAAACCCATGCAGTCACAGGGAGAACGTGCAAACTCCAAACGGATAGCACCCGAGGTCAGGATCAAACCAGGTCTGTGTTTTACCGGATGTGCCATGGTGCCGGCCTTCTACCAATGCAGCTGCCGCAGTTGTCATTCTTCCAGGGTCCACACTTAGATCTATATATTACTAAATGTCTCGTCTTTTTTCTATCTATCTTGCTATGCGTATGTGATCTGGAACCTACGCCAAGATGGTACATGGTAGCGGTAAAATGTTTGCACCACCTTACTTAGTTTTGTCCAGTGGTCATTCGTAAAAGTTTC
This sequence comes from Okamejei kenojei, assembly GCA_035221665.1. Lineage (NCBI taxonomy): Eukaryota > Metazoa > Chordata > Chondrichthyes > Rajiformes > Rajidae > Okamejei > Okamejei kenojei. Next base: position 35,650,914 of record CM069152.1, on the reverse strand, counting down.
GTTCAGATTGATGTTTGACAGATGCTGGGAAAGTTGATCGGAGATTCTGGCAGTTAGCAGCTATGATGTCACAATGGGGTCTCACAGTCCTCCAATCACAATGGGATCTTATTAACATACGCTGCCATGAATATTCCGCCACCCAACAATGACATCACACTGGGATCTCAGCTGCCAATCAACAGTGTTGGAAAGTTCCAGACAGAGCAATGAGAGATTTCTTACGTTGTTGTGAGGGGAGGTGGGAGTGGGGGAGGGGAGGAGAATAAATGTTATTTAAACATTGTGTTTGGTGGGGGAGTGTAAAAGAGGAGAGGTGAGGGCGGGAGTGACTGAGGGTAGGGAAAAGGAGAGGGAGGGAGGTGAAGGATGGAGTGGAGGAGAGGGGAGAGAAGAGGGAGGGTGATGACAAGGGGAAGGGAGTGTATGAACCACGCCTGCACAGTTGGGGGCTATGGGTGAGTGGTGGAACATTGTGTTGGGGGAATGGGTACATCACAATGGAATCTCATTTAGATTTCTTGGGAGGTGGAATAGGGGAGAGGTTTCATTTACTCAAGAAAATTGTGATTTTTCTTGTGGGGAGGTTGGATGGGGGGGTGAGATTTCATTTCCAAAACTTTCCTTATGGGGGGTGGGATGGGGGGAGGTCAGCACTGATGCACCCACCCTCCCTGCATGTGGATTTTTTTGTTGTGAGGGGGGTGGAATAGGGGAGAGGATTCATTTCCAGAACTTTCCTTGTGGGCTATGGGTGAGTGGTGGAATATTGCGTTGGGGGAATATGTTATGTTGGGGGAATAGGTTACGTTGGGGAAACAAGTGAATGATGGAAACGGGTTACAATGGGGGAATGGGTGAGTGGTGGATTATTGCGTTTGGGGCCCAATGGGTCCCACTTGGTCTAGTAAATAATAAAACTCTGATAATCTTGTATCCAATTCTTTGGAAATCCTGATGGCCCACATCTGGTTCACTCATTACTTCAGACTGTGAGCCAGGGTTGAAGGTGTAAGCAGGGGGTGCAGTCAGGGATAAGGGCATGTCAATTTGAGTTTATTGACTTATGCAGAAGGAAGTATGGTGAGGTACAGCTACATTGAAAACCATACTTGCAGCAGCATCACAGCCACACACTCAGATAACACGTAAAACATAAATTACTCATCAATAACACATAATTTATATAGGACAGTAAAAATAAAACGACTTTGTAAAAAAACCAAATCATTAGTGCAGAACACAATCTAAACACGTCACTGTTAGAGTTGGTCGATAATGTTCTGTTGCTGAGGTTAAAGTTGTGCAGATCGGTTCAAGAACCTGATAGTTGTAGGAGTTGTGGATTCTTTTCTTGAACCTGGTGGTGTGGCACTTCAGGTTTCTGTACCTCCCGCCCAATGGTAGAAGCGAGAAGAGGGCATGGTTTGGGTGGTGGGTATCCTTGTTGATGAATGTTGCCAAGATGCTTTGATGGTGGGAAGGGCTGTGCCCATGAAGGACTAGTCTGCCACCACTCTCTGCTGCCTCGTGTGTGCCTGTACCAGGGCACACAATGCAACCAGTGGACTGTGCGTGAGGTGGAGTTGGGGGTCAGGATCAGGAATGCCCAGAAGTTGAGAACATGGGTAGGTTTGCAGCTGGAGCCAAAACCCGGAGTGCTTTGCCACTCCCTTCAACTCACTAGGTTCTCTGGATAATTTGCTGCACATATAAAATAAGTGAAACAAAGATGGGTACTAATTATTACAAATAGAGGTAACTTCCAATGGTCTGGAAAATCTACATGTTGGACACCACCAAAATCCCAAGAGTATGATAGGTTTACTGTACTTTAAAAAATTGGCATTGTATACACTATTTCAGTGCTTCTGTTTAAATTCACTCTCTCATTAGAAATATATCTCCTTTCATCACAGGAAGGATCTGCACCAGCCTCTGAGCCTACACGAGGCAATTATAAGGATGGGTGTCGTTTCGGGTCGAGACCCTTCTCACAGACCTCAAAGAAGGGTTTTGAGCCGAAACGCCGCCTGTTCCTTCTATCCAGAGATGCTGCCTGTCCCGCTGAGTTACTCCAGCATTTTGTGTCTATCTTCGGTGAAAACCAGCATCTGCAGTGCCTTCCTACACAAGGCAATTACAGCTCCAAGCCCCGACGTGAGAGTCGTAATGATGAACTCTCACAATGCACAGCACACCAATAGAGTAGGAAGAACAATGAAAGCAAGTTCTTTTGAATCAAAATAAAAATGCTTGTGAGAGGTCTGAGGTTGCCAATTAGTGAAATGGCTGCTGGGCTTCTTACTGTTGGTGTGTGACCATACACACTATATAAAATTAATGAATGTTTAGACTTTGTACACATAAATGTTTAATGAATAAAGCACTGGAATAAATGTGCTTGAAACTGCTTCAGCAGAATTTAGTACATAAATTACCCTGGCTTTTCCTTTGTCAAATGAAATTTACGATCCACCTGCGTACTAATAAATCCTCAGTATATATTTCCCTATGAAAGCATTTGTCTCTGTGACCTTGGTAGTGGTAATTGTCTTCAATCCAACAGACCAAATTAAAATTCCAATTAATTTTATTTAATGCTTTTCTACATTAACAACAGACCACAAAATCATGTGAGACAAATTGGAAACGAGGCCAACAAATTGGTGGCACAGTGGCCAATGGGTGGCACGGTGGCGCAGCGGTAGTGTTGCTGCCTTACGGCGCTTACAGTGCCAGAGACCCGGGTTCGATCCTGACTACGGATGCTGTCTGTACCGAGTTTGTACATTCTCCCCGTGACCGCGTGGATTTTCCCAGAGATCTTCGGTTTGCTTCCATACTCCAAGGACGACACACACATGTCTGTAGGTTAATTGGCTTGGTATAAGTGTAAATTGTCCCTAGCATGTGTAGGATAGTGTTAATATGCGGGGTGATCGCTGATCAGTGCGGACTCGGTGGGCCGAAGGGTCTGTTTCCATGCTATATCTCTAAACTAAACTAAACTAAACTAAACATAGTGAAGGTTCATGATACTTTATTATCACATGTACTTAAAAATTATTTTTTATTATTAACATTATACTTATGGGTGCCTTTCAAAGACTCTCAAGGACGCCTTACAAAATTTAATAAGCAGATTACAAAATATATAAGTAGAATAAAACAAAAAACAAAAAATAATAGTAGGGACATCAACAACACACAATTCAAAGACAGAGCAGCGGCAGCTTAACATGCCAGCGTTCACTCTCCCTTCCGGCAGCCATCTTGGAGACAAAACAATCAAAACACCTTTTAACATTGAACATCCACCACAGTGACTCATACACACTCCTCACTGTGGTGGAAGGCGAAATATAGTTCAGGTCCTTCCCCTTGCTTTTACACGGTCGTGGGCCTCGAGCCCCCATTGACGGGACAATCTTGACTGCTGTAGCCGGTGATCGGGCCCTCCGCATCAAGGCGCTCCACTTCCACATCGAGGGGTTGTCAGCTCCTCTGCGCCGGGCGAACAAACCTCGCATCGGGGCAAGTCAAGCCTTCCGTGGCATTGGAGCTCCCGACTAGCCTCACCCCAAGACTGCGAGCCCTAGGTTTTAAAGTCCGCGCTGATCACGGTGGGAGCGATCCCAGGCAAGGGATCCGCTCCGATGTAAGTCCACACCCTACGGTGGGGCTCACGACATTCCGAGGAGGCTTCCAGCTCCAGCGATGGTAGGCCGCAGAGCCCGGAGAATGTGATCTGAAAATTAATCACATCTCCGGGAAAGTAAGAACTTGAAAAAATATTCCCCCTCCCCCCCACATAAAACATACCAGAAGAACATTAAAACAAACTTCTAACAGACTAAAAAAATAACAAAAGCAATGAAAAGACAACAGACTGCCAGTAGGGCTGCCATCATCCCCCGTGGCCACATCAGCTTGTACTGTACATGTACAGTGATATTCTTTGGTTTTTTTAATACATTCCAGTAAAATCATACAGCAGACCTCACCTATGCAGCATACAAACAGTTGCCGACAAAGTTACAAAAAGTTAATCGAACAGTCTTATCTTCTGTCACGTGGCAGCAGGCGGCCCCAGTTCGGCCCCCCCATCAATCCCTCCTATGTTCTCAGCAGCCCCCCTGCCTGCCCCCCCCATTCATTCTAGGCGGCCCTCCTCCCTCTCGGCAGCGCTGGGTCCCTCTTTAATCTCGTCGGCTCGCCCGCTGAGTCATTCAGCTCTGTGGCGCATCTTGGGTTGTAACTTAAAGATCATGCTAGGCAAGGCAGTAAATAAATGAGGGGAGGGTTTATATTGCAAGTCATAGCTAGCTGCAACAAAGGTAAACTGAGAATGGACACAAAATGCTGGAGTAACTCAGCGGGACTGGCAGCATCTCTGGAGAGAAGTAACGGGTGATGTTTCTGGTCAAGACCCTCCTTCAGACTTCAGGTCTCGACCCGAAACGTCACTCATTCCTTCTCTCCAGAGATACTGCCTGTCCCGCTGAGTTACTCCAGCATAATGTTTCAATCTTCGGTTTAAACCAGCATTTGCAGTTCCTTCCTACACATTTCGTAAACTGAGGATGTTTGTAACCGAAGGCAATAAAACTTACCATAAAACAAGAGAAGTCATTTTATGGCAGCCATTAACAGAGCAAATGGGAGAATGGTTTTCTATGAACAGGAAGGAAACTCCCAGCACATGCTAGCTACAGCAGAGATCAAACAAGGATCAGGAACTGCAAAGAAAAATGGGTAACTGACAAATTATTGCACGAATGTAAAATCCGCATTAACCATTGTAACGCAATTAATATAAAATGTTTTATAATATAATATAAGTGTTTTCTTCTTCTTTTCTTTCATGTGGCGTACACAGCCTAAAGTTGTTGGGCAACTTGTTCTATTTGATCTTCTGTTTGTGCACGTCGAGTTGATTGCATTAGTCGAAACATGGCGGACCACGTGAAGGTTGCAATCTTCCACCCCCTGTAAGTGTTTTGAGCCAGTGAAGCACTTTCGGTCCTCCTCAGTCTGGTTCCCATTACGTACTGTCAAGGCTTGAATGAACCCACTTGTTTGAGAAACACACAACTGTTGTGTGAGATTTTCCGTGCACTATCCAGAGCCACCATTCAGGGAGACAGCACCCACATGAAAGCCAGATTCAGGTCATAGACACAAATCCCTCCGACATTATTTGAAGGTGAAGGGGAAAAGATTTAATAGGAATCTGTGGGGGTAACTTTTTCACACAAAGGGTGGTGGATGTATGGAACGAGCTGCCAGAGTAGGTAGTTGAGGCAGGGGCTATCCCAACATTTAAGTAGCAGTTAGACAGGCACATGGATAGGACAGGTTTAGGGGGATATGGACCAAATGCTGGCAGGTTGTACTAATGTAGCTGGAACATGTTGGCCGTTGTGTGCAAGTTGGGCCAAAGGGCCTGTTTCCACACTGTATCACTCTATGACATCTTTTACTATCTTCGGATCTTTATATCTAAGGAGCGTAATTTGCAAAAATAAATAGCACTTGTTCATTCACCATCAGAATGGCCGAGCGTAGATCCAGGACTTGATACGAGGCATTCCCCTCAGAACGTTAGAAGTAATTCTTACCAAATTTCTAGTTTACTTCCGCTGCCATGCGCTTGGCTTGTGGTAAAATGTTCCGATCTACAAACATACAAGGCAAGGGAATAGTGATATACATAGCAAGGGATGACGATGTGTGAAATTAGTCATATTGCTAAACTGCACTTAAAATAGTGTGTAAATGTTTCCCCCAGAGCAAAGCCATTAATCCGCACAACACATCCAGTCCATGAAACCATTATGATTGTCTTATTTAATTCTTGCAAATTCTCATATCATAATATATAATTATATTATAATAATATTTCTAATGGTTTCAAGGAGCAGAGTTGGAGAAAACGATGCCCCAGCAATGCTTATAAATACTTTTAAGGCTTTAAAATCTTGACTGTGGCAATGATCCTTGGTAGAATAACACACTGTGTAGGGTGGCGGCAATGTGGGGAGGACTTTAGTCTGGACTTGAGTTTAGACTTTAGAGATACAGCCCTTCGGCCCATCAAGTCCGCGCTGATCAGAGATCACCCTTACAATAACACCATCCTACACACTAGGGTCAATTTACAATTTTTTACCAAAGCCAATTAACCCACAAACCTATACGTCTTTTGAGTGCGGGAGGAAACCGGAGCACCCGGAGAAAACCCACGTGGTCACGGGGAAAACGTACAAACTCCGTACAGACAGCACCCGTAGTCAGGATCGAACACGGGCTTCTGACGCTGTAAGGAAGCAACTCTACTATTGCACCTGAAGATGCTGGTGGGCGGGGTAACAAAAAACATGGCTGGTGTCTGAGCTAGATGGGCACCTTGGCATTAACAGCCTAATTTACTCTCCCTGCTCACATATACCATTTTGTCTCTAATGGATTTGATTAGGAGGAAAGGAAAATGGCAGGCAGGCGTGCAGGTAGTTCAGCTGTTGCAAGGCTCCAGCAACTGGGTTCAATCCTGACTCTCTTAAAGCTGTGTCTCTCAGCAGGAACTGCAAGTGCAACTAGTGTGGACTGACTAAACTGAGAGTGATACTATTGGGACAGGAACAGGCATGCTCTATCTCAGATGGATGGTTGAGTATCCTGGGAGCAGAGGAAGTATCTAGGAAACTCAGAGCTCCCATGGATTTTGAAGAAACAGCAACAAAGAGAAGCAGGAGAAAACACTGATTGGCTGTAGCCCGAGTGGGAGGAGAGTTGGAAGTGAGTCAGAGGGGGAAAACAGTTTAAAACTGAGGTTTGGTTTGTTAATTCGTAAATTGGTAAATTAGGTAATTTATCAGTCAATATAAGCAAGACGGCTCTTAGAGAGCGGCAGTGAGGGAGCGGCCTTGTGAGTAAAGTGTGAGTCTTTGGCTCGAGAGTGAGTAAAGTGTGAATCTTTGGCTTGAGAGTCTTCGGCGAGGAGGCTGAGGAGAGGAGGCTACGCATAAAGCTCGAGAGGACGGAACGCGGTGAACACATGTCGGAGAAGATGAGACAGTGTGAGGCTTGCAGAATGTGGGAGCCCAGGGACATGGATGGAGCCTCTGGCTGCTACAACTGTGGCAAGTGCGTCCAGCTTCAGCTCCTAAAGGACCGTGTTGGGGCACTGGAGAAGCAGCTGGATGATCTCAGGGCCATCCAGGAAAACAAGAGTTTCCTGGATAGGTCCTACAGTGAAGTGGTCACGCCGAGGTTACGGGAAGGACCAAGGTGTGTGACGGAGAGAAAGGGTGGAAATCATGGAGTGCAGAAGACTCATGTGGCTGTGCCTAATGAAAACAGGTACGCCCTCTTGGGAACTGTCCGGGGAGACAATGTTTCCAGTCCGAGGGGCGGACACGTCGGTGGCTCCAATCCTGGAGATGGGACTCGACCGGCGAGACCGACGTCGGGCAGAGCCCTAGTGGTAGGTGACTCCATTGTCCGAGGAGTGGACAGGAGATTCTGTGGTGGTAGACAAGATGCGAGGATGGTCTGTTGCCTCCCTGGTGCCAGGGTTCAGGATGTCACGAGCCAAATTCTGAGCATCCTTGAGAGAGAGAGAGAGAGAGAGAATCCTCGAGAGAGAGAGAGAGAAGGTGAACAGCCGGCAGTAGTTGTGCACATAGGCACAAACGACATCAGGAAGAAGAGGAAGGTGGTTCTCCAACATGACTTCAGAGAGTTGGGAAGAAGACTGAAATGCCGGACTTCTAGGGTGGCGATCTCTGGATTGCTTCCGGTACCATGTGCTAGTGAGGACAGGAACAGGGAGATAGGGGATCTGAATGTGTGGATGAGGGGCTGGTGCAGGGAGCAAGGATTTAGATTTATAGACCACTGGGATCTCTTCTGTGGTAGGGGTGACCTGTACAAAAGATACGGGTTGCACCTTAACTGGAGAGGGACCAACATTCCGGCAGGCAGGTTTGCTAGGGCTACACGTGTGGGTTTAAACTAAATAGTGGGGGGGAGGGATTGACAAATTGGGAGTATAAAGATGGAGTTGAAGGGGAAGTGGCTACAGGAAAAATTACAAAAGGGTCTCGAATTAATGGGAAGGAAAGCTTGAGAATGGACAACAGAGTAAGGTCAGGGCCAATTGCGAGGGGGGAAGTGAATATGGAGGTCAAAGTACTGTGTATGAATGCGCGAAGTATAAGGAATAAAGAGGATGAGCTTGAGGGTCAGTTAGAAACTGGCAAGTATGATGTTGTGGGAATTACATGGCTGCAAGAGGGCCAGGGCTGGGAACTGAATATTGAAGGGTATACCTCCTATCGAAAAGACAGACAGGTGGGCAAAGATGGTGGGGTTGCCCTGTTGGTGAGGAATTAAATTCAGTCCCTTGCAAGGGGTGACATTGAAACAGGCGATGTGGTCTGTATGGATAGAACTAAGGAATTGTAAGGGTAAAAAGACCCTAATGGGACTAATCTACAGGCCTCCCAAACAGTAGCCTGGACATAGGGAGCAAGTTGAATCAGGAGTTAAAATTGGAATGTAGTAAAAGTAATACTGTGGTTGTTATGGGAGATTTCAACATGCAGGTAGACTGGGAAAATCAGGTTGGTACTGGACCCCAAGAAAGGGACTTTGTAGAGTGCCTTTGTGATACAATCTTTGAACAGCTTGTATTGGAGCCTACCAGGGAGAAGGCAATTCTGGATTTATTGTTATGTGATGAACCAGATTTGATAAAGAACCTCGAGGTTAATGAGCCATTAGGAGGCAGTGACCATAACATGGTCAGGTTTAATCTACAATTGGAGAGGGAGAAGAGTAGATCGGAGGTGTCAGTGTTGCAGTTGAATAAAGGGGACAATAGGGCCATGAGGGAGGAGCTGGCCAAAGTTGACTGGAAAGATACACTAGCAGGGATGACAGTGGAACAAAAATGGCAGGTGTTTCTAGGAATAATACAGAAGGTGCAGGATCAGTTCATTCCTAGGAGGAAGAAAGATTCCAGGTGAAGAAAGGGCTGACAAGGGACGTCAGGGACAGTATAAAAATTAAAGTGAAGAAGTACAACGTAGCAAAGATGAGCGGGAAGCAAGAGGATTGGGTAATGTTTAAAGAACAACAGAAGATAACCAAAAAGACAATACGGTGAGAAAAGATGAGGTACAAAGGTAAGCTAGCCAAGAATATAAAGCAGGATAGTAAAAGCTTATTTAGGTATGTGAAGAGGAAAAAAATAGTCAAGACCTTTGTTGGACCTTTGAAGACTGAAAAAGGTGAATTTATTATGGGGAGCAAGGAAATGGCAGATGAGTTGAACAGGTACTTCGGATCTGTCTTCACTAAGGAGGACACAAACAATGTTTCTGATATAGCAGTGGCCAGAGGATCTGGGATGACAGAGGGACTGAAGGAAATCCACATTAGGCAGGAAATGATGTTGGATAGACTGATGGGACTGAAGGCTGATAAACCCCCAGGGCCTGATGGTCTGCATCCCAGGGTACTTCAGGAAGTGGCTCTAGAAATCGTGGATGCATTGGTGATAATTTTCCAATGTTCTATAGACTCAGGATCAGTTCCTGTGGATTGGAGCGTAGCTAATGTTATCCCATTTTTTAAGAAAGGCGGGAGAGAGAAAACAGGGAATTATAGACCAGTTAGCCTGGTCCGAGTCATCATGGATTTACGAAGGGCAAATCATGCTTGACTAATCTTCTGGAATTTTTTGAAGGTGTAACTAGGAAAATGGACAAGGGAGAGCCAGTGGATGTAGTGTACCTGGACATTCAGAAAGCATTTGATAAGGTCCCATATAGGAGATTAGTGGGCAAAATTAGGGCACATGATATTGGGGTAGAGTGCTGACATGGATAGAGAAGTGGTTGGCAGACAGGAAACAAAGAGTAGGGATTAACGGGTCCCCACAGAGAAGTGGTTGGCAGACAGGAAACAAAGAGTAGGGATTAACGGGTCCCCACAGAGAAGTGGTTGGCAGACAGGAAACAAAGAGTAGGGATGACACAAAGCTGGGTGGCAGTGTGAACAGGGCCCGATTTACGTATAAGCTAGACAAGCTTAAGCTTAGGGCCTCGAGATGAGGGGGGCCTCTGCTCTCTGCACCAAGGTGTGTTAAACTTTTGAGATAGTGGCGTTGTTCCAAACACTACCATCTGTGGCGCATTGCTTGCGATTCCGGAGGCTTTGGTGTTGTGGGGGGGAGAGGGGGGGAGGGATTAAAATGCAGGTGGGGTGTATATTCATTGTGGAGAGGAATTTGCTCCACAGATCCTTGGATCATTGGAAATGCAGGACAAAGCAAAAGGTATGGAGTTTATTTAACCCTTTTTCCCCGCCGAACCTCGCCGCAGCACTGGGGGCCTACGCTCCTCGCCTCCGCATGGGGGACCTACCAAATTCACTGTGCACGGGGGGCGGACTCATCTCGCTGCCGCACGTGGGGCGGACTCACCTCGCCACCGCACGGGGGGCCTACCAAATTCGCCGCCGCATTGGGGGCCTACACATCTCGCCGCCGCATGGGGGGCCTACTAAATTCGCCGCCTCACCTGGGGCGGACTCACCTTGCCGCCCCACCAGACCCGTCGAACCTAGCTGCCCCACTGACCATCCGCCCAACGGGACCTCCCACACTTTGCTCGCCACTCCACTGCCCTCCAGCAGCCCGCAACCATTGCCTTACCTGCAGCCTGGACTCGGCACCGGGCCTGAAGTTTCCACCAAAGATACTAGAGGAGCTCCAGACATCACCTTGGCCTCAGCCCACTCACCTGCCTTCCTCCGGCCCCAACCCCCATCCTTGCCATGTGTTCACCATCCCCCCAACCTCCCCCTCTCAGATACTGAACAGTTTGTCCACAGCAGAGGCCTCACCTTTGTCCCTTCCATCGGCCGATAATTAGTAAAGTTTTGAATTAATCTACCAAGCTGCTTTATGAGTTGTCTGTTTATTAAGAAGTGAACCTGTTTGTTTAGTTATAAGTTAGCCTTTTTCAAGCAGATTTGATTCAGGTTTAGCAATATAATAGTAAGATTAAACGAGAACTTACCTTTTCGAAGTTTGATCTTTATTTTATGAGGAGTTACGATGAGGGATTCTCGGTTAATCTTACTATTTTACTTCGGAGTCACGTGAGTGACTACTTGAAGACTTTGAAGCTCTGTGTTTTTCATGCCGTAGATTCATTCCATACGACACACTGCTTCAGTTGACACAATAGTGAATAAATAATATTATTGAACATTGCTTGACTTATTCAATAACTATGTTAATAATAATAACAATGAAAGTAATAACCCCTCTATCCCAGGGGAAAATTACAACAATGATATGAAACAATGATATGAAACAAAGCAAACAATTTGAACAGAACACAACATAGCATGTGCAAACCCTGGCACTGTGACAACAGGTTTATCATAAATCTAGAAAGTTACTTCTTTAGACCATCCTGCGGCCTCTAGAATTTGGTCGAGCGGCATATCCTGCGCCTTCACTGTGGACATTGATGCCCGCCCTTGTGGTGTTGAGATTTAACACATGAGTGTGAACTCCAACTAAATACAGAACCTGTTTTAACCATCTAGAATAGTTTGTACTGTCACTTTTTTCCCCATTTTATTTATTAATATATTTATTTATTTATTTATTTATTTATTTATTGTGGTAATGAGCATTGGTGCCTCACAATCTCGGAGACTCTTGCTTACTTTAATATATTGAGTCAGATGCTTACCACACACAATGTTTGGTCGACAGGGTATGCTTTAAAGATTACCTTGGTTCCAGCCTTCCCTGGCTTGCTTTGCTTGCTTAGATCATAGACATAAAACGTAATTTCATTTACAGACAACTGCATATAATCTAAGCGCATCATTTGCAATGTTTGTACTCATTGTGCTGATACTAATGACATGAGCATAACCACTTTAAATATTAAGTTCTGAAAAGACAGTGACGTAATTGGAGCCCACTGCCGAAGCAATGTGAGAATTATACTGACATCCCAGATTTCTGTATATCTGGGTTTGGTACGATTTTATTAAAATTCCTCTCATAAATCGGGATATTAACGGATGAACCCGATAGATTGTCATTCTGAATTTGTCCTAAATAGGAGGACAAAATACTCCGAGCACTATTAATGGCACTATATCTCAGGTGCAACATAGCAAGGAACAATACATCTGATATGTTTGCAGTATGATAAAATATATCTGACTGTATACAAAAGATTTTCCATTTCCTTATATGAGACATATATTGTTTCTTAGCGCTATCTCTCCAAGCTGCAGTTATAACATCCATTGTCCTATCCGACAGTCCATCAGAACCAGCAGATTAACAATTAATACGAACATGTAATGGATGACTTCTCCTGTACTGGATGTACCAACAATTACTGCAGCTGGGGATTGTCATGAATGGCTGAGTCATCATTCTGAGCACCAATGGGAACAATGGCTGTGTAGACCAGTTTGGAACCACCAAACGCCTGCGGTGGAGTCTTGCTCTATTTTGGTGACATTGCCTAATCAGGCAAAATGGGGAAACATAGAAGATTATACTTCCCCAATGTAGCGAGAATGCATCCACCGCTACTGCTCCTGGGTCTGGCTCCTATGACATATTTAGGCACTGGAGATTTAATCTGGACGCAAACAGATCAATATTTGGTACCCATACCGAATGACAATCTTTTTGAACTTCTGGATTTACCATCCATTCTGTATTGTTATTGAACTTCCGTGATCTGTTGTCTGCCACCATATTGTCTCTCCCACAGCTGTGGTATTGTCTACTTGTAATTGAACATGTAAGTCATTCATTGTAGAACAATAATCTATCAATGCATAAAATGTCCAATAACTCCAAATAATTTATACCATGTGTTAGGAGAATTAATCGTCTTGGACAGTCCATCACCACCTCAACTGGTGGCGTTGTCCTTACCTGCCCAACCGAGAGCACTCCCATCAGTTTGTAATACCACTGAAGGTTGCTGACCAAAATATATTCTAGTAGCTTGTGCAACATTGAGAATCCAACCATTCCAATTCAGCTAAAGCTTTAGTTGGTAACTGCATGGACCTATCAATGACCTGCACGCTTTAAAATTTTTTTTAAATTTATATATAAATGTATATATAACATTTATTTTTACTTTTTATATTAAGTGCTTGTCCTCTGGCTCTCAGCAGACTTTGATAATGCAGAGGTCCAAGTCAACAGCAGGAATGCTGCTACCATTTACCAATACCCATAGCTACTTCTTGGATGGAGGGATAAGGTCTCTCAGCGAGACAAGTACAGACATTTGTAATATTCCCAACCTTATCTGTTAACAAGTTACTGACATATCATTACTGAATTAATGACAAACCCCAAATAATCAATTGTTTTAACACATTAAGTAATTCTTTAAATTGCCTCAGCTGACTCATCAAATTAACTTAAAGTACCTGCGATAATGATGCACTGGTACTGAAATAATAAGGTCTATAGTAACCATATAGCAGCCTTGTGATAACAACTGCATTACAGTGTTGAAGGTATACTTTATTAAATGCCTATACTGAATATATGAATTAAGTTTGTGAGGTCCAGAATGATTCTGCAACCCCCATCTTCTTCTGTCTGGGATATATTTTATACCTGACGAGTTTCTGGTGCAGCAAACACCAAACCGATCAATATTATGCAGCATCATTCATTATAAAATAATTGTAATCTTACACCCAACCAGAGGTTGTACCCCAGAATTCTATGTGTGATGGAATAAAGTTACTCTACCTCCGTGATTGAACCAGAATTGTTTTGGCAAATTTTCACCAATAATTAATCTGGTTATTGTTTGTCCTACATAGTCCTGCATTTTTGGGTATAATGATAGCCAAATGGCAATTTTCATCATACAATTAGGTTCGAATAGGCACTGCAGAGTAACGCAAGCCTGTCGTATAAGTTTTTGGACATTTATCGACCCTTGTATGTTTTCCCCAAATGCAGTGATGCCAAGTGAATATCAGCTAGAGGACATGCTGGAAATATATTTCCTGCCCTTGCATCGTAACACTCATGGGTGCCCAAATACTGAGTTTACTGTTGGCACCCTGAGCGAGGCACAATGGGCAGGTGTTATATATATACTGTTTCAGTCATAACAGTTTCTTGGAGCAGGTGAGAAACCAAATAATGTTGGCAGCCTGGTCTCATCCATAGCCTCACCAGTCCATACCGATATAGAAAACTTGAGGCTACAAGAGCCACCCGGAGCGTGCTCTGGTGTATACACATAAGTAGGGACACCAGCTTCAGGGTCAGTCTCCTCCTGCCCTGATACTCCCGAGTCTTGCTCTGAGACCTCATCCAGACCTAAACAAGGCACTGAAGAGTCAGATTTCCATTTTTTTCTTAATAAGCACCATACTCAGTGTATGGAAACTCCTTCGGAGCCAGCCTGGGAATCTTTGGGTCTTTGGGCCCTTGACTGATTAAAGTTTAGAGCATTTTAGTCTTGCTCTAGGGAGACCTCATCCAGACCTAAGAAGGCACTGGAGAGTCAGATTCCCATTTTTATTTATTTTATTTTGTTTAATTTTTTTAATTTATTATTTTTTTTACAGGCACCATACTTAGTTTATGGAGCTCCTTTGGAGGCTGCCTGGGAATCTTTGGGTCTTTGGACCCTTGACTGAGTAAGTGTGGAGCATTTTCTCAATTTTTAGTCTCCCCCACGTTCTTGTCCTTTTTTGGAGGAGAGTAACTTTATTTACATTTCCTTGTGTATTTGTGCATATCATATATGTTCATGCCTAGAATTCTGACAGGCACATTCTATTTGCAGAATATTTATATTACTCTCACTTTTACACAGTTCTCCCAATATAAGGGTTGATGTGGCTGTATTGGGTATAATACTTTGTACCCATCTCTCTGCCTCTGCTGGCCCCAGAATCAACCTTTGTATTTACCTGCTTGTTCTCCCAGAGCAGGGGTGAAAGTTTAATAATGCACATATCATACACATCAACTAAGGAACTGCATCTGATAACACATACACAGAGCAGACCTTGTATGCTTACCTATCGTTGTGGCCTCAGCCCGAACAACTTTAGAGCAGCTGGAGGGAATTACCTACGGAATAACGGCCACCGGTATCGGAACCGGCACCGCGCTTATCTATTTTGCCAATCGCTGAGATAGGACCGCAATACTGCGTGGCCCATGCTTGCTCCTCCCGCTGAACAGGCTCCTGCTGACTCATAAGCCAGCCTTACGGAGCTTAAATCTCGCTGGAAGTTTTAAAAACTTACCTGCGAGGTTTCTTACTGACCCACTGGTGGAGCTGCGCTCTCCAGCTCCGTTCAGTTCAACATGCGTCGACGTAATGACGAGCATGCGCCTGGCGGGGCTTCTTCACCTAGTCACTCACGTGACTCCGAAGTAAAATTGTCAATAAGGAACAATTCTTTAAGAAATATTTCCCAACTATTATACAGATTTTTTTTTCTTCACTCAAGTGCACTGCGTTTTGTGAGAACGCCCCTTCATGTTTTCCTTTCTAATAACTATTGAAGATTCATTTTTCTTTTTCTTTTCAGATTCTAATCTGAGCATGAGTAAAACATTTGAAAGTGGTGCTAGCAAGCGCAAGAGAAAGAGACTTGAAAATGATACGGTAAAGAAGTTAAGACCAATCACTGCTTTCTTGGGTCAGCCACAGACAGAGGCAACAAGTGCCAGCGGTGAAGCAGATACATTGCTACTAACTCAAGGAAATCAGTCTGGTGGAGCTATCCGGCCATCTACTAGCATTCAACCAGAAGAAAACCTCCCTGAACCTCCCTGAAACAGAAACAGCGAAGCAGGACGTGGAACAGCAAGCTGAATATGAGGAAGCAGCCATGATGCCGGCTCAAAATGAAAATATAGAACTGATTGATTATGCCAAATATAGATATACTGCAACAGACGTTGGCTTGTGGACAGAATTATCACATGAGGACGTATCCTATTGGGTAGAAAGCGGCCCCTCTCGAGTTCAGTATCGTTGTGGACCATTTTCAAATTCCAAGCGAGTGTATAAAAATCTGTCTAGGTTTTGCACCAAGGCTCTTTTTTATTCAACAAAAGTCAATGGAGAAACATATAGCCGAGAGTGGCTTGTGTATTCTCCCTCAAAAGGCCGGATATATTGCTTTGTTTGTAAACTCTTTCCAAACATTGCATCTTATTCTTCTGCTACATCTTTAGCTTCTGAAGAATTTGATGATTGGCGAAACCCCTATCTTATTCAAACTCATGAAAACTCAGAGAAGCACAGGAATGCCATGTTGACCCACTTAACAAGAAAGCGAGGGCAAACGTTAACTTCAAAGCCACAGGAACAAATAAAAGCAGTACTGGCGGCATGTCATAGAGAGAATTGTTGCCGTAATGTGTGCACTTGCAGAACGAGGCTTACCATTCAGAGGAGACAATGAATAATTTGGATCTCCAAATAACATCAATTATCTTGGTCTTTTAGAGCTAGTTGCAACATTTGATCCATTTTTAATGGCTCATATCAATCGGTATGGAAACTCCGGATCAGGAAATCCCTCATTTGTCAAAAACTGTATGTGAGGAAATAATTCAACTCATGGCAAGAAAAGTTAAGGATGCAATTCTGGCTGACTTGAAAAAGGCTTGGCAGGGGATTCCACCCCTGGCATTTCACATACTGATCAGTTGACTTTAATTATCAAATATGTATCACCTGAAGAAAGAGTGGGAGATGCCTTACCTGGATCGCCGTTTGAGATGGGCAGTTCTAAAATCATTTTTGCAACCTCAGTCAAAAGTGCCTAAATATTTGTCAGACACTAGGTGGGAGGCACATGTAAAAGCCACAGAAGCTATTTTGGAAAGTTACAGCGCTATCTCTGATGCCCTCGGTCATTTGTACTCTGATGTTAATGTGAAGGGTGATACCAGGCTTCAAGCTAACAATCTTTTGCAGAAAATAGAAGAACTGGAATTTGTGTTTATGCTGCATTTTTGGACCCATATGCTAGGTCATTCCCACAAGGTCAACAAAGCCATTCAGAAATCCAAACTGTTATTGAGTACGTGCAAGTTTGTACAGTTCACTTCAAGATTTTGTATGCAAAATTAGAGAAGATTGTGATGAGCTTGAGCAACAAGCAAAGGCCACCTTGCCTGATGTTAACTACAGAACTATCACAGGGAGACAAAGAGTAAGGAAATGGCAAGGAAATGATGGAAGTGCACCTGGTCCTGATGCTTTAGATAAACTATCTTCAAGAGATAAATTTAGGATAAAATCCTTTATTCCTTTACTAGATGCACTTGAAACCAATTTTAAAAAGAAGAGGTACTGTGTACACTGAAGTTGCACAACAGTTTACCTTTCTTGCTAATCTGACCGCATCTAAGCAAGAAATTCAGCAAGTGTTGAACGGTTGATGGAAGCAAACCCAGAAGATGTATAGGGTCACCATCCAACGTCGGAACGGGAGAAAATTCGCAGCGGCTTGGACTTCCGAATCGGCCACTTCCTACCGGAGACCACGGCTCCCGAAGTCCACAGGCTGAGCTGGGCAGAGATTCACGCTGGTGGCCCTCGGCAAAGGGATCCCAGGGCTCCATGGTGTTGAAAGCAACACAGCCCGAGGCTGGGAGCTCCGCAAACCACAGCTCCATGATGTTCAAGCAGCAGGCCCAACACTCCAGAGCTTCAAACGGCGATCCAGGTAAGTCATCTCCCACTCTGCGGTGAATCCAATATGTATTTTAAAACCAACTGTTTACTGACAACATGCTGTAGGATCTAAAAGTGTCACACTGTCACTGGCGGGTAGTCATGGTCCTCTAGTCACAAGTGAAATAGCTTAGGGCCTCTCTTCATCTAAATCCGGCCCTGAGGGAGTGCAGCGTAGTTTACAAGGTTAACTCCAGGGATGGCGGGACTGTCATATGCTGAGAGAATGGAGCAGCTGGGCTTGTACACTCTGCAGTTTAGAAGGATGAGAGGATATCTCATTGAAATATATAAGATTGTTAAGGGCTTGAACACACAAGAGGCAGGAAACATGTTCCCAATGTTGGGGGAGTCCAGAACCAGGGGCCACAGTTTGAGAATGAGGAGAAGGCCATTTAGAACAGAGACGAGGAAACACTTTTCACACAGAGAGTGGTGAGTCTGTGGAATTCTCTGCCTCAGTGGGGGTGGAGGCAGGTTCTCTGGATGCTTTTAAGAGAGAGCTAGATAGGGCTCTTAAAGATAGTGGAGTCAGGGGATATGGGGAGAAGGCAGGAATGGGGTACTAATTGGGGATGATCAGCCACGATCACATTGAATGGCGGAGCTGGCTCGAAGGGCCAAATGGCCTACTCCTGCACCTATTGTCTATTGTCCATTGTCTATTGTCTATTGTCTATTGAAACAGTGCAGCAATCTAATTGCTTCCTATAATGCTGTTCGTATAGTCAAGGCCCACACACTTTATTTCAGTGTGAATTATTTAGCAACAGCATCAACTGTGCATTGGATGTGACCCCATCAGCAGTTTGTGTGTGTGAGTAGGCATGTCATGTATCAAAGGCCTAGAAAGCAACTTGGAATTGCACACTGCGAACACGGAATTCCTGGTGGATAGACACAAAAATCTGGATTAACTCAGTGGGACAGGCAGCATCTCTGGAGAGAAGGAATGGGTGACGTTTCGGGTCGAGACCTTTCTTCAGACTTAAGAAGGATCTCGACCCGAAACGTCATTCATTCCTTCTCTCCAGAGTTGCTGCCTGTCCCGCTGAGTTACTCCAGCTTTTTGTGTCTACCTTCAGTTTAAACCAGCATCTGCAGTTCCTTCTGACATGAATTCCTGGTTGAATCACATTGTCCATTTTGCACTTCAACTCAACTGCACAGTGCATGGGAAACACATGTCATGCTGTTGAATTTCTGGAACAATGCCTCAAATTCAGAGCAGACTTCAAATCAATAAGAAAATCTATTTCTCCCTCTGTTAATGATTGATTAGTGATTACCCACTTGCTGTCACGTTGGTAACCGATTTGATGGTTGCTGGTGGCTGACCGTCATTAGAAACTAACTAAAGGATTTGAGTCACATTTATGGAGAGGCACAGCAGGTTTCTATATCGTCAACACTGGTCTTGCCAGATCCCAGCTGGTCAGATCCAATGCTGCCTTCATTAGTTTTCTCCGTGATAGCAAGATGCACTGCATTCTTGCAGATACCACAGCATATTTAAGCCCACAGCAAAGCAGCCATTCTGCTTCTCAGAGGGAGTAAAATAACCCTGCGAAGGGAACAGGACTCGTTCCGTGGTGCTCTATTCCAGAGACTTGTGTACGCATCCGAGCTTGACATTTTTGGTGACTCTTTGAAGGAGAGCTGCACTGCTGGAAGTAGCAACTCTTGCGTCAAATGTGAATGCTAAAGATCCCACGATACTCTTTCAAAGAGGAGCACGCAATCTCTATTCCCTCATTTATTCCCTCTTTATTATTCAGGCAGACTGGTAGCTTTCCAATAGATCCGCTTCTAAGTTAAGTTTATCCAGTTAAACTTAAAAGGCAGAATTCTGCATGCTGATGCCTCGAAGCAACATTTCATAAAATCTCCATCACAGACAGCATTCGCTCTCCTCCCTGCCAATCCCACCATATGAGAACATGAAACAGCACAGAATTCAACCGAAAGTTCCCCCACAATCAAAATGTGGATTACAGAAATGTCAGAGACACTTCATCCGGAAAGATTAAGACTTGTCCTTTTGGACAAGCTAGATCAATTCAGAGGAATATGGTCTCCATTTATTGAATATTTAAAGGGTCAAGGTGGTCTGGTTCGAGGGCCTGACTGAAACCTGAATGAAGGAATAGATGAAGAACTATATATAATAGATCACGGATATATCTCCAATGATGAATAGCCTGCTTAATACTCCACTCATATATTGATTTTCTACTTTTATTTTATTTCTCTTTATTATTTCTCTTTACTATCTTCTTTCTGTTATAAAATAATAAAAAGTATAGAAGTATAAATAAGAATGATCATAAACTTTAAAAATATTAAGAATGTATGTGACAAATAATATATCTGTTTTTTTTTTGATTTTATGTTATTCCTTCTTAATATGTATTTACTTCTAATAAAAATATTTTACAAAAAAAAAGAATTCAACCGAAAGCAATGCCGTCTTTACAAATGCCCAGGTCGGATAGAAATATTCAGTACAATGAGCGCTATGGCAGATAATGGCTCATAGATTTGGAAGATGATAGCTGGTATCATATCAATGATAAAGTACCAAGAAGGGACATTTTGTGCAGTTAATTATTAAGATTCACACATGGATAATAGATCAGTAATTCTCTAAGACATGGTCTCGATAGGAAAAGTGATCAGAAATGTTCCACTACTTACTGTGTGTAATTACGTGCAATAAATGCACCTACAAAAATAAATCCCAAACTAATTATACTGTAAGGAGGTAGAATTTTACTGACCATTCATTATATTCATTAATATTGATGACAATCTATATCAAATAAGTAGAATTTTCAATTAATTCAACTGAATTAAGTAATAAAGTAAACTGCGGCATGGTGGCACAGTGGTAGAGTTGCTGCCTTCCAGCACTAGTGACCCTGCTTTGATCCTGACTGCGGCTGCTGTTTGCATGGAGTTTGTACATTCTCCTTGTGACCACGTGAGTTTTTCTGGGTGCTCCAGTTTCCTCACACACTTCAAAGAGTTTCAGGTTTGTAGGTTAATTGGCTTTGGTAATAATTGTAAGTTGGCCCTAGTGTGTAGGCTAGTTCTGGCGTATAGGGGTCGCAGGTCAGCGCAGAATCGTAAGGCCAATGGGCGTGGCTCTGCGCTGTATCTCTAAACTAAAAAACTAAACTAAACTAAGCGGCTTATTCCGTGTGTATAGTAAGGATGCAATGAGAAGAGGAATAAAGCAAGTGTGCACTTTGTATATAGCGACCCAGAAAACATAGGCGTAGGGCCGTTCCACAAGTTACACCCAAAACTGATGAGAGCAGGGCAGAACGCCGACTCACTAAAACACAAGCCTTTCTTTTCTTTGGTCAAGTCTGCTCTGGGATCTGCAACAATTTGACAGCAGGTATATCCCAAAAGGGGTCAAATCCCAAGTGGAGGCCGTATCGCAGGTTTCCATTTAGGTGAATGCTGGGCTAGGGAACCCTGTAGATTCTTTAGGGAATGCAAGAGGCATTGCATAGGTTTACTGGCACAAGTACCGTGAGCCATTGAAATCAATGATAGTCACCAAGTGTTGGAATAAGTCAGTGGGTCAGCCAGCATCTCTGGAAACATAGAAACATGGAGAAAAAGGATGGGTGACGTTTCGGGCTGGGACCATTCTTCAGACTGAAAGAAGACTGAAGAAGGGTCCCAACATGAATTGCCACCCATCCATATTCCCCAGAGATGCTGGATAATCCGCTGAGTTACTCAGGTGTCTATCTTTGGTGTAAACTAGCATCTGCAGTTTAGTTTAGAGTTACAGCATGGAAACTGGCCTTTCGGACCATCGAGTCCGCACCGACCAGCGATCCCCGCTCATTAACACTATCCTACACACACCAGGGACATTTTTTTTACATTTATACCAAGCCAATTAACCTACATACCAGTACGTCTTTGGAGTGTGGGAGAAAACCGAAAATCTCGGAGTAAACCTACGCGGTCACGGGGAGAAAGTACAAACTCCGTAGCCGGGATCAAACCCGAGTCTCCTCCCCACCATGCTGCCCCAATGGAGTTCTTTGTTTCTCCATTAAAATCTCCATGGCAGACATCAGCTGCAGTCAGTGACTGTCAAGTTATATTCACAAATACTGTGAGGTACAAGTTGAATGGAAATCTTACTTGCAACAGCAGCAAGGCACACAAACTCAGACCATGCACAAAAACTTATATGATACATAAATTACACCCAAATTCTACCAAATAGTGAAAAGAAAAAGACCATGCAAAAAAAAATTCATGTGTGCCGAACACAATTTATGAAACAAGGAGGGCAAGAAGTGGTCCATGGTGTTCTGTTGTTAAAGTAGGATAGAAAGACATTCCATCAGTTGGTCTGTCCACTTTGCCACCTTCCCCTTGCTGAAGAGGCTGGGGCAGCACGGTGGTGCAGCAGTAGAGTTGCCAGACACATGGGTTCAATCCTGACTGTGGATGCTGTTTGTATGGAGTTTGTACATTCTCCCTGTGACTGCATGCGTTTTCTCTGGGTGCTCTGGTTTCTTCCCATACGCCAAACACATGAACGTTTGTAGGTTAATTGGCTTTGGTAAAGATTGTAAATTGTCCCTAGTGTGTAGGATAGTGCCAGTGTTCAAGGGTTGCCAATGGGCTTGGACTCGGTGGGCCGAAGGGCATGTTTCCATGCTGTATCTCTAAACGAAACTGAACTAGAGCTTGGAGCTTGGCCTCCCAGTGGAAACATGTACCAGACATGTACCTAGTGTAGCTGGGACATGTTGGCCGGTGTGGGCAAGTTGGGCTGAAGGTCCTGTTTCCACGCTATATCTCTCTATGGCTCTATGACTCCATGACAGGATTGATTAGTGTAGACCAAGGTGCAAATAAACTAGCAATCCCAGGTTATGGGAAGATCTGTGCCTTTAGTGTTTCACCAACTTTATCTTCTTCACTATTACAAAGATTAAACGAGAACTTACCGTTTGAAGTTTGATCTTTATTTTATGAGAAGTTGTGATGAGGGATTACGTGAAGAAGCCCGCCAGCTCGCATGTGCGTCAACCTTTAAAGTAACCGTATGAAATCACAGAACAATGCTGACCTAGCTATATGAAGATTTAAGAAACTAGAACTACTGAATGATCTTTATGAGAATAGGGTTGGGAGTGGAGGGCACGTAATCCCTCATCGCAACTTCTCATAAAATAAAAATCAAACTTCAAATGGTAAGTTCTCGTTTAATCTTTCTATTTTATTTCGAAGTCACGTGAGTTATTACGTGAAGATTTCAAAGCTCTGTGATTTCATGCCGTGAACCCAAGTCCATGCAAACACACTGCATCAGTTGACTAGATATGGTTGAAAAGACATTCAGACATGATATAGATTAAAAACATGCTGATGCTTTTAATGAAAGTAATAATAATAGTGGTCCCTTACATCCGGGAAAAGAAAAAAAATACTTAAAATTGTGTTGGCAAACGAACCAGGCCTGGCAATAGGCTTATTGTAAAAGGCTTGGAAAGTTTGCTCATTCGACCATCCCGCTGTCACTGGGATGTGGTCCGCCGGAACCTCCATGAACCTCGCTGCCAATGTTGTTGCAGCCCTGGTGGAGTGAGATTTAAAAAACATCAGTGTCCACTGCTGCGAAAGCCAATACATGTCTCAACCATCTAGAGATGGTCTGCACCAATACCCTCTTGTGTGGTTTTCTATGACTGATGAACATAGCCAGTTCAGTGCCTCTGAGGTTCTTCGTAGTCTTTATATATTGTTGAATATATGTGACAACACATAATCTACGATCCGTTGGATATGCTAAAAACTCCAGCTTCAGACCTAACACACCCGGTCTACTTTGCTTAATTAACTCATTTATATAGAATGTTATTTTATTGGTAGACATAATCGTCCTGTCCAGCCTTAGCTTATGCAATGAATGGACATGTTGCGCTGAAACTAGCGCTATGAGCATTATTACCTTATAGGTGAGGCGGACCAAAGATAAAGGTGCAGCTGGAGCCCAACCGCGAAGCAGTGTTTACACAACGTTAACGTCCCATACTTCCGTGTACCTGGGCCTGGGAGGATTTATGTTAAAGATTCCCCTCATGAATTTGGATATCAAAGGGTGAGACCCAACAGAGTGGCGTCCCGATGCCAGCAGCAAGTACGATGATAAGGCACTTTTGGCAGTGTTGATGGCACTATAATTTAATCTTTTATCAAAAAATAACATTGAAAGAAACTCTAAGACATCAGCTATACGTGCCGTATGATAAGTTATATTTGAATTTACACAGAACGCTTCCCATCGCTTGATGTAGAAAATGTACTGCTTCTTGGTACTGTCCCGCCAAGCGGCAGTGATCATGTCCACCATTCGGTTCGATAATCTGAGCCCCAGAAAAGGTCTTCTTAAACTCTGCAAATCAATAAGTTGGTTTTATCATGCAGAGGGTGAGATTCCCGAGTCACGGGAATCTCAAGCAAATCTTTGTGCTTACTAATAACCATATATGGTTCCTTTAACATTCCTCACATCAACGGGAACCATGTAGGCCAGTCAGGCACTACTAAAATATCTGAAGCGGAATCTTGCTTGATTTTTAGCAAGCACCGGCTGATGAGGCAAAATGGATGAAAGGCATAAAAGAACATTCCTCCCCAGTGTAACGAGAATGCATCTATCGCTAGTGCACCTGGGTCTGGCTCCCATGCAACATATTTTAGCAACTGGTGATTAAGCCTAGATTCAAACAAATCAATATCCGGCGTCCCATATCGAGCAATAACGTTGTTAAACACTTTGTGATCCAACATCCATTCGGTGTTATCGCTAAATGTACGAGACCTAGTTAAACCTACCTGGCAAGTAGGTAGCTGAAATCCAAATCCTTCTTTCAATACACCAGCTCCAAATAAGGTTAGCTAAACTATCACAGGATACTGACTTGATTCCACCCATGTGATTATATATGCCACCACTGTAGTGTTACCAATTTGCAGTCGAACATGCAGATTATGCATATTCCCACAGTAAGCCTTCAACCCATAGAAAGCCCCCAGCATTCCCAGGTAGTTGATACCATATAGATGGATAAATGGTAACTGGTGCATATCCCATCTGCCACTGCAACTAAAGATGGTATTAGTAGCTCCTTGTGCACTTGCATCAGTTTGTAGTATAACTAAAGGTTTACTGATCAAAATGTCACTGGAGCAATGCTGAATATTGGTCGTCCACCATTGTAACTCTGATATAGCTTCAGCCGATAATAGCATATTCTGTTAAAATGACCTAAATGGGACTTAAGTGCTTGCTCCTTTGCACGCTGCAAATTTTGATAATGCAAGGGCCCAAATTGGGCAGCTGGAAAAGCAGCCACTATTTTGCCAATTACACTAGCCACCTGGCGAATAGATGACTGCTCCATAACAACAAGGTTATCACCGGCTTCTACTAATTCTAATTTCTTGCCCCAGGGCAGAGTCACAGACATTTCTATATAGTTAACAGTAAGTGGCTGGACGTTACTGGACTTACACAGACCTGCAAACTTCGGGTTTAATGCAGGCCTGATGGCGGTTTTGCGGAAACAGTTCATCTCGAAATGTGCATTGCACATTAATGCCAGGGCATCTTACTGGATGTCCGATAGTGGCCTGCCATCTACTGATCTGGCATAAGCCATGATGCCTGAAGCCAGTAATTTAAGAATCCGCTGGAGCTGCATCTCCTGGGCCTTGATGCCACCTCCACTGTAATCCCAAATGGAACTGCTAACTGCCGGCACTTTTAAAGATGGACAATTCGCAGGCGTGTGGTACTTCGCAGCTGTTTCAACCATGATCTGTTCTTGCAGTTGATGCGAAGTGAGATAATTGATGCTAGAGGCCAGTTCTTCTTGAAGAGGTTCACGTGTTTGCGAAGGTATCGCAAATATGGATGCCAGGGCATGCAACTCTTGTGTGTGAGCCTCACGCATCTCATGCATTCCAGCATGTCTTTCTGACATACCTCTGTATTCGGAGTCAGTCATGTACTGACCCCTGACACTCCCCTCAACAGAGTGGGAGGCACTAAGCAGCCCTGGACCAGGTGCTAACACAGCATGAAGGGAGACCTGCGTTGATATGCTTCCGTATCACGGAACATATTGTGAGTGAGCATCCTCTCCATGAGGTGCTCCATATTGGATAAACGCCCAAAGGCGTTTCCCATAGGTATAGGAGGGAAATCCTCCTGGCCTGACTCATCCGAGTATACAGGCCTATCAGACTTGCATTTGGCTTTACCCCCTTTAGGGGACCAAGTCTGAAGTCGCACTGTCAGCGACTCTGAAGGTGAAACAGACGAACGCCGGCTACCTGCACTCCCACGGTCCTCTGTAGCTGGTTTACCCGCAGGCCATCTGGATTTGTTGGCCTTGGATTTATCCGTAATTCGTTGGAGACCACTGTGAAAAGAAACACAAAACAAAACGACCACAGAATAAGTTGAAAACTTACCTTTGATGTTTTTAAACTTGCTGCAGGAGGAGCGACCCTCCTCCCAGCCAGACGTGCGCCATGCGTTAGACGTATTGACGTGCATGCGGGCTGGCGGGCTTCTTCATGTAGTCACTCACACGACTTTGAAACAAAATCTACACACAAATAATTTGCTTCAGGATATCAATCACTGACATTTACTATTCCTCTTGGATAGGCCAACAAGTTAACTTATGTGAAGGTAAATTCTGATGTTTATTAAATGCCTGAAGTGTTTTCAGTGATGAGCTCAGCTTATGAATAACATAGTTATGTTGAACATCACAGGAAGTTAAATATGAATGTCTTGCATTTATACCGCAGCTTATGATCCCAAGACAACTTTAAATGCTTCACGGTAAACAAAGTTCAATTAAAATATAGAAGCAATAAACTGCTGATGCTGGTTTGTACCAAAGATAGACACAAGGTTATGGGTCAGGCAGCATCTCTGGAGATAAAAGGATAGCTGATGTTCCATGTCTGAAGAAGGTTCCCCACCCAAAACGTCACTAGTCTGTAGGACAGAGCTTATGAACCACCAGATATCAACTCGACCTGAACTACTATCTTCCTCACTGGTGACCCTCGGACTATCCTTGATCGGACTTTGCTGGATTAACCTTGCACTAAACATAATTTCCTTATCCATACCCTGTTAGTGGCTCGATTGTAATCATGTATTGTCTTTCCGCTGACTTGACAGCATATAACACAAGCTTCTCACTGTAAAATGTGACAATAAACTAAACTAAACTAAACAATCAGTCACCAAAGGGCTGCATTAACCCAGTAGTTGCTGCCTGGTTACAATTATACCAGGGAATAATTGACTTCTGCTTGGTCTGCACAGACCATGTACTGTCATTGTCCCCATTTGCTCCTCTCACCTCTTTCATTGAAACCTCATTGAAATTAACTCTGCTTTTGCAGAATCCTCATACTGGTCTCTCACAGAAGGTGTGATCCAATTTGGAAATAACATAATTCCACGAACATGGAGAAATGAAAATTCCACTGGTAGGAGGCCAACCAACTAAAATAGAGTTTGTTTCAAGTTCGGAGCCGGGCAAGACTGTTGACAAAGAGTGGAATAATGTCAACAGGACACTTGAAAATGAGGGTGAAAATGATGAAATCTTTGGTTCAAGAGGTGATTACAGTTTCTCCTCTTGCCCTATTTTCTCCAAGAGACCACTTAAGATCACAGCAGAACATTTCTTGACACGAATCACCAGATATCACAACTACATTGTGGTCTTAAAATTGTTTAATTTCATAATGTAACTCAACTGTAATTTTGCCTACATTTTCTCCTCAGCCTGTGTCTTGGGGGGTTAAGGGTGGCTTCCACTCTGATTTTATGGGTTCCGAGGTGTATGAAGAGGTCAATGTGGGAAGCATAGATGATTCCACAGCTTAGTGGTAGGAAGCTCTTGACTGGGCTGGTGGGTGAGTTATTGGGACACAGTGCACAGTGCTGTCGAATGTACATTACTTCCAACATTCCTATTGAGACCCAAGTTCCTCATTGGCTTTGCACCATTTTGTCAGAGGCCAGCGATAGCATAGAGATCAGTTTAGGGTATTAGTTTATTTGGTTTAGTTTAGAGATACAGCATAGAAACAGGCCATTTGGCGCATCGAGACTGCGCCGACCAGCGATCACCCGTACACTAGTTCTATCCTACACACAAGGGGCAATTTACAGAAGCAATTCAACCTACAAAACTCTACGTCTTTGGAGTGTGAGAGGAAACTGGAACACTCGGAGAAAGCCCATGCAGTCACGGGGAGAACGTGCAAACTCAGTACAGACAGCAAACGTAGACAGGAGTTGATCCCAGGTCAATAGCGCTGTGAGGCAGCAACTCTACTGTCGCGCCACTGTGCCACCCACTTACATCTTCTCACAACAGCTTAGGGAGCATCTTTGAAGTGCTTCCTCTGTCCTCCTGATAATTTCTTGCCATGACAATATTCTGAATAGAATGCTTGCTTTGGGAGTCTGTAGTCAGGCATGTGAATGATAGGGCCCACCGATAGGTTGCTTGAGTGTGGTCAGAGCCTCTGGGGAACTGTTGGCCTGGGAGAAAATACTGAGACTGCTTTGTCAATCCTGCTGTGTAGGAAGGAACTGCAGATGCTGGTTTAAACTGAAGATAGACACAAAATGTTGGAGTAACTCAGCGGGAGAGGCAGCATCTCTGGATAGAAGGAATGGGTGACGTTTCGGGTCAAGACTGAAGAAGGGTCTCGACCCGAAATATCACCCATGTTGTCAATCCTGCGAATGATTTAGCAGGATTTAGAGGATGACACAGTGACGCAGTTGGTAGAGCTGCCGGGGACCCGGTTACGATCCTGACTTTCGGTGCTGTCTGTGTAAAGTTTACACCTGTCAAATTTTATAAACTCTCATCTGTCTGAGTTGAAGCTTTTATTAGTTTGAAGAGATAATGCATAGTAGTTGCCGTTACTTCTTACATTTTTCTTGGATTTCTTACACAGTGAGGATCACATCTATTTTTTACTTTGGAGTCACGTCAGTGTTTCCGTGAAGAACCCCGCCGTTGGCATGTGCGTCATTACGTCTGACGCATGGCGCAGCGACCGGCTGGGAGGAGCAGCACTTCTCCAGCGGTAAGTTTAAAAAGCCTCAGGTAAGTGTCAAACTTGTTGGAGGTCGTTTTCTGCGCTTGTTACAGGAGGGCAAGTTCAAGCATGAAGAAGACGTTAGCAGCAAGGCGAGCCATAGCAAAAGTGTCTAATGCCCGCGGGAGTGTGGGTCACGGGCGACCGCCTAGCTCATCTACGGAGTCGCTAGTAATGAGACCAGCAACTACAGACTTGGTGTCTGAGAGCACCTTGGCTACGCCGGAGGTCTGTTCGGCCGATAGACTCAGACGATTCCGGTCGGGAGGGTTCTCCCTCAAGAATGGATACTGTTCAACAGGTATCCAGGATGGAGCTCCTATTGGAGAGGATTCTCCATCAAGAGCGCCGGCCTCTCCATGAGCCCGCACCAGCAGCACCTACGAGGCTGCCTAGTGTCTCCCTCTTGGAGGAGGAGAGCATACCGGGTCAGTACGATTCTGCGCCAACTCTGAGGGCTTAGCGTTGGAGGCTGCCCCACGGGACGAAGGGCAAGAGCCAGAGGTCCCATTCCTGGCGGCCAGGTTTGCCGTCCCAATAGACTCTGGAGAGCCACTGGGGGAAGAGCTGGCTGCCAGTATAAATTACTTGGCCTCGCACCAGTTTCAGGAGCTGGCCATGGATACAATGGCCAAAAAATATGACCCCCCAGCAAACTGTATCCTGCTCAAAGTGCCGGCCGTCAACGATGCCATTTGGGGCCATATGGGAGCAGGCATCCGAGCGCAGGAGATAAGACTGCAACGGGTACTGAAGCTGCTTGCATCCGGCATTACGGCTTTTGGTAGGTCGGTGGATGGTGGGCTCCTGACTGAAGTTCAACAGGATGCCCTGGCTCTCATGTGCAATGTGCACTTTGAGATTATCTGCCTTAGAAAGAGAGCCATTCGCCCTACCATTAACCCAAAGTTCAGTGCACTGTGTACGCCTAGCAACATCCAGCCACCGAACCTATTGTTTGGGGAAGACCTCGCAAAGAGGGTGAAGGAGCTAGACGACGAGGCAAAAACCGTCGGGCTCATCAATGCGCCAGTGACCAGCAGAACCCTTCAGCAACAGTACCCCTACAAACGGTTTGCTGAAACCGGGCCCGGGCAAGGACCAAGCCGGCCATTCAATGTGCGTAGCTGGCGCACTCCAGCAGGAGTACGGGCAAACATGCCTTTTCCATCCAGACCCAGGGGACAAAGAATTCCACTGGTAACCACGGAGGTAGGTGGGTCTGGTTCTTGTCGAAACATATTGAGTGAGAATTACCTACCAGTTGGGGGGAGGTTACACACGTTTCTCAAAGAATGGTGTAAAATAACATCAAACGTGTTTATACAGCAGAGTATACAAGAGTTTCAAATTGAATTTATTCCCACCCTGCGTCCACCCACCCAGCATAAACCAGAGCGAGCACTCATTTTCTCACAACAAGAGAATTTGGAGATTCAAGCTGAAATAGCAAAATTATGTTTTAAAGGTGTAATTGAGAAGACAGTTTATTAAACTTATCAATTCATATCTAATGTGTTTCCTAGACCAAAGAAAGATGGTGGGTGTCGGATTATTTTGGACCTGACAGGACTTAATCCGTTTGTGCAGTATAATCATTTAAAAATGGAAATGTTTGCTACTGCCAAGCAATTGATTTCCAGGGGGTGTTACATGGCATGTATAGATCTTCAAGATGCATATTATTCAGTGCCTGTTCATAAAGAGTATCAGAGATATTTGAAATTTAGCTGGATTGGACAATTATGGCAATTTAGAGCACTGCCTAATGGGTTAACCTCAGCCCCTAGATTATTTACAAAGCTGCTAAAACCAGTACTGGGGTTACTACGGTCACAGGGCCATATTGTAATGGCCTATTTGGATGACATCTTAATAATTGGAAACACCCTTGTGGCAGCCGAGCTATCAGTTTCAGCTGTTAAACTCATGGTTGAGAGGTTGGGATTCATTATCCACCCAGCTAAATAAAAATTGGTGCCGGTTAACATAATTTACTATTTGGGATTCACAGTTAATTCAACTCACATATCTGTAACTCAGCCCAAGGGCAAGAGATTAGATTTAATTGAAGGCTGTATCAAGCTCTTGGGGGAGCAATCACCTTCAATTAAACAGGTGTCCAGCTTAATTGGTAAATTGGTAGCTGCCTTTCCAGCTGTGCAATATGGACCTTTGCATTACCATCATTTACAGAGGGCAATGGTACAGGCACTCAGAATACATGCAGGTCATTTCAACCGGCCCATGCACTTACCATTTGAAGCCATTGCAGAAGTACAGTGGTGGATTAGAAACATTTCAAATTGTTCTAGCAAAATGTTGATCGAAACACCTTCAGTTGTTTTGCAGACTGATGTTAGTGCCCTAGGTTGGGGTGCTACTGATACCAGGTCTAGCTGTGGAGGCAGATGGAATATGCATGAGGCATTGATTCTCTAATCACATGGAATTAATTATTTAGAGCTTTTAGGAGCATTTTATGGGCTCAAAGATTACTGTACAACTAAGCATCACTTACATGTTCAGCTTCAGATTGACAACACCATGGCAGTGGCGTATGTTAATCACATGGGTGGAATCAAGTTGAAATCTTGTGACAGATTGGCTAACCTTATTTGGCACTGGTTCATTAAAAAGAATGTTTGGATTTCAGCTGTCTACTTGCCAGGCAGATTCAATATGGTGGCAGACACCAGGTCATGCAAATTCAACGACAACACTGAGTGGATGTTGAATCATGAGGTATTTAAGGAAATAGTTGTTCGGTATGGGATGCCAGATATCGATTTGTTTGCATCCAGACTCAATCACCAGGTACCGAAGTATGTTTCATGGGAACCAGATCCAGGGGCAGTCGCGGTGAATGCGTTCTCACTGTACTGGGGCAGAATGTTTTAATATGCATTTCCCTCCTGCCTCATCAGTCGGTGCTTGACTAAGATCAAGCAGGACTCCGCTTCAGGGGTTATGGTGGTACCCGACTGGCCTACACAGCCATGGCTCCCTCTTATTTCGGTCATTAGTACACAGCCTATTATGGTGGTTCCAAAATGTCATAATCTATTGGTGCACCCTGTGACTGGACGTCAACACCCATTGTATGATCGTTTAAATTTGTTGATTTGCAGATTTTAAGAAGGCCATATCTGGGTCTGGGACTATCCAATCGGACCGTGGATGTCATCCCATCGTCCTGGAGGGATAGTACGAAAAGGCAGTACATCTCTCATGTCAGGAAATGGGAGGAATTTTGTTTACATGGGAACATTACGTACCACACAGCTTCCATCCCAGATGTGCTTGAGTTTCTGTCCAAGTTACATTTCGATGAAGGGGTTGAGCTATTGTGCCATCAACAGTGCCAGGAGTGCTTTGTCATCGTACCTATGCTGGGGGTCAGAACTTCAGACTGTAGGATCTCATCCGTTAATCTCCAGATGTATGTGTTTTTAATTCTAATCCCCCCAGGCCTAGGTATTCTGCAATCTGGGATGTAAGCACGGTACTGACGCTGCTTTGTCAGTGAGGTACAGCCACATCCTTGTCCTTACCAAAGATTACCCTTAAGTTGGTTATGCTCATGGCGCTCGTATCAGCGCAAAGGGTTCAGACCTTGCACAAACTGCGTCTGGACAGGATGGTGTCATCACAAAATGACCTAATTAAACAATGCAGACCAGGGGTGTCCGGATTCAAGCTTGTACTGTCAGCTTATCCCACGGATTTACGGCTGTGTGTAGTGGCGCACTTGCGGCGTTGTATTGAAGTCATGAAGAGCCTTAGAGGCTCTGAGGTAGCATTGTTTATTAGCCACAAAAAGCCACATATGAAAGTGTCAGCTCAGACCATTTCGCGATGGCTGAAATAAGTGCTGGGGTGTGCAGGAGTTAATACTGACAATTTTAAATCTCACTCCACCAGGGCGGCATCAACGTCAGTGGCGAGGGCAATGGACGTCCCTCTAGACCATATCCTCACGGCCACAGGATGGTCAAATTAATTGACTTTTCAGAGGTTTTATAATAAGCCGCTTGTTGAATCCGGGGTGTTCGCCCATTCTGTTTTAAGTTCTGTTTCATAGCTTCTCCCTGGGAGAGAGGAGTCGCTATTGTATATTTTGTTTATTTGTGAATTAAAGCATTAGCATGTTAATCAGTATCATGTTTCAATATATTGCTATTTATTCACTCCTCCTGAGTCAACTGATTGCAGTGTGAGACACCAGGATTTGGATCGGTGTGAAATCACAGATCTTTGAAATCTTCACGGAATCACTCACGTGATTCAGAAGTAAAATAGTAAAATTAAACGAGAACTTACCAGTTTGAAGTTTGATCTTTATTTTATGAGGAGTTACGATGAACGATTATGTGCCCACCGCTCCCAGTCCTCATATCACGAAGCTCATCTGGTAATTCTAGGTTTATAATCGTACTATAATACTTCAATTATTGTCCTTCTGTGATTTCACATTGCTGCTTTGAAGATTGAAGCGCATGCCGACTGGTGGGGTTCTTCACGTAATCGCTCATTGTATCTGTATCTCATTGTCGTCTGTATGGAGTTTGTACATTCTCCCTGTGACCCCTGTGAGTTTTTTTCAGGTGCTCTCATTTCCTCCCCCACTCCAAAGATGTACAGGTTGATAGGTTAATTGGCTTTGGTAAAATTGTAAAATTATCCCTGGCGTGATTAGGATAGGATTAGTATGCGAGGATTGCTGGTTGGCACGGACTCGGTGCGCTGAAGGGCCTGTTTCTGTGCTGTATCTCTAAACTAAAATAAAATAACCTGGCACTCAACTTTCTTGTTTCATCCTAATTCTTGCAATCAGCCATCTTCTTTCTGGAAGGTGGTTCCTGATAGTGGGATTCCTGAGTTCCCTGGCAGGCCTCTCGTTTTGCCAAATGAAGGAGATGAGGCTCTGAATACATGCCAGATGTGCTGCTTGTAAAAAAACCTCTACATGAAAGCAACTTGTTGCAACTTTTCCCACTCACCACCACACATGCTCATGACTGACACTGGATCTCTGGCCACTTCGCCGACTTTCAAACTAAATTAAAAATGAAACAATTGGAAGCTAAGCACCGAATTAGTAAGCACTTAAGTATAGAGCCAAATGGCTTCCTGCAGTTTCACAGTGAAAGCCACATAAGAGATGATAAAATCTTTACATAGTAGCATGCAGGGAAGAAGATTAAATCTGATGTTAGAATCCTAACGCAGTGTAAGTGGACTTGAAGCCTGGGGAATCATAATGATGACATAACCATCCATACTGCGAGGGCCATGATCCAAAGACCACAGTTTGAGCTGCGAAAGGTAAGTTGTACATGCCAAGATTTGAAATGTCACCTGAACCTGAGATGACCTCACTGCCAGAATCTACAATCCTAAATCACTCATTTTCTGTCAGGGAATATTGACTGGC
This sequence comes from Okamejei kenojei, assembly GCA_035221665.1. Classification (NCBI taxonomy): domain Eukaryota; kingdom Metazoa; phylum Chordata; class Chondrichthyes; order Rajiformes; family Rajidae; genus Okamejei; species Okamejei kenojei. The sequence continues at coordinate 35,616,465 of CM069152.1, read as the reverse complement.
CTTGAGGGGGATACGACATATATTGCCTGAAGTAGATTCATATTGCCCGAGTCGAAGACGAGGGCAATATGGATCTAGTGAGGGCAATATATGTCGTATCTCCCGAAAGAGGACAGTCAATATTGTTATTATTACCATTATCAGACATCTAGAGGAAAATCTGAACATCTCATATGATATGAATGTATCTATACATTTTGCAATATGCATTGCAACATTGTAAAGAAGGGTACTAAAACCATTGCAACATTGTATATAAGGGTACTAAAACAATGTAACATTTATGTTTCATTTATGTAATTTATGTCATTCATTTATGTGACAATGTGAAGGTCGAAGTTTTAAAACGGGAACCTTTTCTCGCAAACGGCAGCCATTTTTTTTTTTTGAGCCACGCAGCGTCACGTTGCCGTCACGCAGCGTCACGCGGATGTGAGACTAGGGGAATATAAGGTTATATTCCCCGCTGTTTAAACAGGTAAACTCCATAGGGGTTGGCTAGAAAGGGGAATATAAGAAAATATTCCCCTGTTAGCCCTGCTGGCAGTAAAAAGGAAGGGAATATGATTTGGTAAAAACCATACCTCAGATGGCTGATATGGGTAATAATATGGAATAATAACTGGGTGGCGGTTGGGATTCTGCTGCAATATGTAATCCACTGTGGCAGATAGTGTGAAGCGTGAAGCTGGTTTGCAATCCCAAGGTAGAATTATATGCCATTAAGAGATTGAAATGTAAATGTATTTATATATTAAATGTAATAAAAAAGGAACTGCAGGCACTGGTTTATGCCAAAGATAGACACAAAATGCTGGAGTAACTCAATGGGTCAGACAGCATCTCCGGAGAAGATGGCCAGGGGTCTGAGAAAGGGTCCCGACTATCCAAACATCACCATTCCATTTTCTCCAGAGATGCTTACTGACCTGCTGAGTTACTCCTGCATTTATATATTGCCATTCTTAACCTTTTTAGAATGTCTGTAGGTGCTTTTCAGCTAATGAAGCACCTTTGAACGGTTTTACTGTTGTAAAGATGGCAACAATCTGGATACAGCAAGCTTCCACGACAGTGTAATAATAATCAGTTTAATTGATTTTGAGAAGGTGATTGATGAAATAAATATTGGCTGAGTCCATCATGTCTTCAGAGGAATGGTTCGTTTTACACGCACCTGATTCCGTTTTATTTCTCATCTGAACAGTAGTGCAGCATTCAGTCAACGTATCAGCGGAGACATTTCCAATCACATCTCAGGAACATAAACTCTCACCCCCCCTCCAGAGGCAAGAGTGCTGCCCACTGCACTCCACAGCTCAGACCATGCATGGGGTTCAGTCTTGCAATAGACCCCAGTCACAGTCGCCTCCTCCAAAGGATGAAGAGAAATCCTTGCGAAGATTTCAGCGTCAGGCAGAAAAGCAACTGAGATTCCTTTGAACCAAATTGGTTCACTCACAAATTAATCTCACAGCAGTACAAAAAAATGCAAGTCGTCATCGATGTTCTGTTGTGTTGTTAATGTTGCTGTGGGTAATAATCATACACACCCCATAGAGCCTAGCTAATTGTTGAGAGTTTCTAGAACCAGTCTCTGGATAGTCCAACTAGAGAAAGGACCATACTGGGCCTTGTATGGGGAACGAGCCTGCCCAGGTGACCGGCATTTAAGTGGAACACTGATTACCAATTTGGAACATTGATTTCCAATTTCTTAAGTTTTCGGATAGTTCTGAATAAAGATATGCCTGGACCTTGGGGAAAAAACTGGGAGAGGGAAAATTATAACATTATTCATCAGGAGCTAGGGAGAGTAAATTGTAAATACATACACAATAAATGATTTTGCAGTTAATCCTTTGCTGCAAAATTTTGTCTATCAATATCCCAATATGACTCAATAAGTTTGCTCATCGTTCCTCTGAAAAAGTGGCACGATGGCGCAGTTGGTAGAGCTGCTGTCTCACATAATCAGAGCATCCCATCCTGACCTTAGGTGCTGTCTGTGTGGAGTTTGCACATTCTTCCTGTGATCACTTGAGTTTCCCCTGGGTACTCCGGTCTGCTCCCACATCCCAAAGATGTGTGGGTTTGTAGGTTTATTGCCCCTAGTGTCATAAGGTCATATGGTCATATGTAATAGGAGCAGTATAAGGCCATTCAGCCCATCATATCTACTCCACCATTCAATCATGGCTGATCCATCTCGCCTTCCTAACCCAATTCTCCTGCCTTCTCTCCATAACCCCTGACACCTGTACTAATCAAGAATCAAGGTATCTCTGCTTTAAAAATATCTATTGACTTGGCCTCTACACCCTTATGTGGCAAAGAATTCCACAGATTCACCATTCTCTGACTAAAGAAATTCCATGCTGTATCTTTCAATCAAAAAAGTATTGGAGATACAGTAATTTACTGCACAGAAGGTTCAATATAACTGCAAGTTACTGTTGCTCTTGTGACTGAACAGTACCAAGGCATATGGATTACATCAAGTGGAAATGAGCATGTTAACTGTTCCAGTTTCCACAGATGTTGCCCCACCTGTCAAGTCATTTTTTTTTTATTGTTTCCTGCACTTATTTTTACTTTCTTGATTTCCTAGCAGATTTGTTTGGGGGAAATTTAACAGAAAACTCAGAGGAATAATAGAAACAGACAGTTATGCTGCTTTTGTTCAGCATTTCTACCCTATCAGTTACAATAGAAAATTAGGAGACCCAGGTCAAAATGAAAACAGGCGAAGATATCAGCGATGTTCAACGTAATGGAAGGGTTGAGAGACAAAACATTTTCATGCAAACAAAAAGAAACAAAATACGGACAAATTGTAAGATGAGTGAATGGCAACATCAGGAAAGTGTACTATTGATTACAGTTGAGGTTTTTTATAAATCCATAAATTCAATAAGGTGAAGAGGCAAGATATGAGGTTAATTCCAGTGTTAAGGTGGTATTTGTACAGCTTAGCTAGAGGTACAGTTAGTTTTGGAATACAGGTAGATAACTCCACAGCCAGGATGTTGTTGGGGTCTGTAGCCCTTGCTATATTCAGTGTCGAATCATAGTCACACAGCGTGGAAACAGGCCCTTTGGCCTAACTTGCCCACACCGTCCAACATGTCCCATCTACACTTGTCCCACCTGCCAACATGTCCCATCTACACTTGTCCCACCTGCCAACATGTCCCATCTACACTTGTCCCACCTGCCAACATGTCCCATCTACACTTGTCCCATATGCCAACATGTGTCACATATCCCTCTAAACCCATCCCATCCATGTACCTGTCTCAATGTTTCTTAAATGTTGTGATAGTACCTGCCTCTACTACCTCCTCCGACAGCTTGTTCCATGCGCCCTCCACCCTCTGTGTAAAAAAGTTAGCCCTCAGGTTACCCCCTCATCTTAAACCTATGTCCTCTGGTTCACTTTTCCCCTACTCTGGGCAAGAGACTGTGAGTTTACCTGAGCTATTCCTCTCATGATTTTGTACACCTCTACATGATCACCCCTCATCCTCCTGCGCTCCAAGGAATAATAATAATAATGCATTTTATTTATGGGTGCCTTTCAGAACACTCAAGGACACCTTACAGTTAAAACAAGCAAATTACAAATATATAAATAAAATGAAACAAAAACAACATATCCATGAATTTGATAGAAAGTGGAGTTACGTGGGATAGGCCAGTCTGAATAGGTGAGTTTTGAGGGAGGTTTTAAAGGTGGGAAGAGGCTCTATGGTACGGATGGATAGTGGGAGAGAGTTCCAGAGACGAGGGGCAGAACGGGTGAAGGCTCTGAACCACATCGTGGACAGGTGGGCAGATGGAGTGGAGAGCAGGGAGGAAGAAGAGGATCGGAGAGTTCGGGATGGAGTGTAAGTCTGGAGGAGTTCAGCGAGGTATGGAGGAGCGAGATTGTGGAGTTCAAGCCTGCTCAACCTCTCCCTATAGCTCAGGCCCTTGAGTTCTGGCAAAATCCTCATAGATCTTCTCTGGACACTTTCCAACTTGACAACATCTTTCTTGCAACATGGTGCCAAAAACAGAAAACAATACTCTAAGTGTGGCCTCACCGACATCTTATATAACCATGTCAGCATGGATTTATGAAAGGTAAATCATGTCTGACGAATCTAATAGAATTTTTTGAGGATGTAACTAGTAGAGTGGATAAGGGAGAACAAGTAGATGTTTTATATCTTGACTTTCAGAAGGCTTTCGACAAGGTCCCACATAAGAGATTAGGATTGAAACTTAAAGCATATGGAATTGAGGGTTCAGTATTGATGTGGATAGAGAACTGGCTGACTGACTGGAAGCAAAGAGTAGCAGTAAACGGGACCTTTTCAGAATGGTAGGCAGTGACTAGTAGGGTACTGCAGGACTCAGTGCTGGGATCCCAGCTATTTACAATATATATTAATGATCTGGATGAGGGAATTGAATGCAACATTTCCAAGTTTGTGGATGACACAAAGCTGGGGGGCAGTGTTAGCTGTGAGGAGGATGCTAGCAGGCTGCAATGTGACTTGGATAGGTTGGGTGAGTGGGCAAATGTATAGCAGATGCAGTATAATGTGGATAAATGTGAGGTTATCCACTTTGGTGAAAAAACAGGAAAGTAGACTATTATCTGAATGGTGGCAGATTAGGAAGAGGGGAGATACAACGAGACCTGGGTGTCATGGTACACCAGTCATTGAAAGTAGGCATGCAGGTACAGCAGGCAGTGAAGAAAGCAAATGGTATGTTAGCATTCGTAGCAAAAGGATTTGAGTATAAGAGCAGGGAGGTTCTACTGCAGTTGTACAGGGTCTTGGTGAGACCACACCTGGAGTATTGCATACAGTTTTGGTCTCCTAATCTGAGGAAAGACATTCTTGCCATAGAGGGAGTACAGAGAAGGTTCACCAGACTGGTTCCTGGGATGTCAGGACTTTCATATGAAGAAAGACTGGATAAACTTGGCTTGTACTCGCTAGAATTTAGAAGATTGAGGGGGGATCTAATAGAAACTTACAAAATTCTTAAGGGGTTGGACAGGCTAGATGCAAGAAGATTGTTCCCGATGTTGGGGAAGTCCAGAACAAGGGGTCACGGTTTAAGGATAAGGGGGAAGTCTTTTAGGACCGAGATGAGAAAAACATTTTTCACACAAAGAGTGGTGAATCTGTGGAATTCTCTGCCACAGAAGGTAGTTGAGGCCAGTTCATTGGCTATATTTAAGAGGGAGTTAGATGTGGCCCTTGTGGCTAAAGGGATCAGGGGGTATGGAGGGAAGGCAGGTACAGGATACTGAGTTGGATGATCAGCCATGATCATATTGAATGGCAGTGCAGGCTCGAAGAGCCGAATGGCTTACTCCTGCACCTATTTTCTATGTTTCTATGTTTTTAAAACATGACCTCCGAACTTCTCTACTCTACTGTTTCTTATTATTACTTGTTAAGGCCTGTTTCAGATGCTGGACGAAGGCAATTTGGATCATTTTCAAATTGAGTTGCCACCTTTTCTTTTGTGTAGCTTCATCATCATGCCAAACAGAATGGATTGAAAGAACATCTAACAGCTCCAAGTGGACCAGCCATACACTGTGGGCTATCAACAGTAGCAGAAATGCATTGAACCAATTGCTGAAATTACAACCAGCCCTAATAGGGCTAATATTAATAATAATAATAATAATAATAATAATAATAATAATAATAATAATAATAATAATAATAACAGGCTAATATTGGCTCCGCTCACAGAGCATCTGCTTCACGGCTGTTTGACAGCTCCAACACAAAGGTTCAATCCTGACCTCCGATGATATCTGTGAAGTTTGCACATTCTTCTGAGAAATCCTCAAGACATGTGGGTTGGTAGGTTAATTGGCCACTGTAAATTGCCTCCAGTGAGCAGCTGAGTAGTAGAATCTGGCGCTTGGGGGAACCTGATGGGAAACTGAGGAAATAAAGTGGGAAAAGCATTGATCTATGTTAGGGATGTTATGTTCCAGTTGTACAAGATGTTGGGAAGCTGCACTTGGAGTATCGTGTTCAGTTTTGGGTATCCTGCAATAGGAAAGATTATAATACAGAACTCAAAATCGTGTCTGCAAATGTCTCAGGCATGGCCATGAGTTTGTTATAAAACCGCTGGAAGGTTTTTTCATTAGACCAACCCGCCGTTGCAAGGATGTGGTCCATTGGAACTTCCATCATCCTTGCTGCCGATGTAGCTGCAGCCCTGGTGGAATGAGATGTAAAAACATCAGTGTCCACCCCCGCTGCACCTAATACCACCCTAAGACATCTTGAGATGGTCTGCACAGTTACTCTTTGATGAGGACGTCGATGGCTTATTAATAGAGCTATTTCCATGCCCCTGAGAAATTTGATGACCTCCAAGTAATGTAGAAGGTGGGTCACTATACATAGGCAACTATCTATGGGGTAAGCCAGGAACTCCAATTTGAGGGCAGATGATCCACGCCTGTTCTGTTTAAGTAACTCATATATGTGGAAGGTTACCTTATTTTTGGATGTTACCATGGCGTCCAGTCTTAGTTTGTGCAGATACCGGACCCGCTGCGCCGTTACGAGAGCCATCAGCATCGCCATTTTATACGTCAGTTTAGTTAGTGAAAGGGACGTAGCTGGTGTCCAATCTCTGAGCAGGGTTAAGACAATGCCAATATCCCAGGTCTGGGAATATCGAGGCCTGGGGGTATTCGAGTTGAAAATACCACTTATAAGTTTCGACACCAGAGGTTGTGATCCGCCTCCATGGTGTTCTAACCCCTGTCCCAGATATGAGGATAGGGCACTTCTAGCACAGTTGATGGCATTGTAACTCAAACCTTCATCAAAATGTAGGCTCGCCAAGAACTCCAGCACATCCGTAATGGTGGATGTGTTGTAAGTGGTGTTTGTCCTGGTACAAAATACCTCCCATTTTTTGATATGGGTGAGGTACTGTTTCCTGGTGGACTCTCTGCATGATGCCGTGATGATTTTCATAGTTCGGTCCGACAGTCCAAATTCCAGGAGTGGTCTTTTCAAATCCTGCAAACCAATAGGTTCATTCGGCACGGGTGACTCTCCCCTGTCACAGGATGTACCAGCAAACTCGGGCGTTTGCAGATTGGAATACATGGTTGTGAGACCATGTCCAGTACCACAGGGACTCATGGCTGAGTAGGCCATTCAGGTACAACCAAAATACCCAATGCGGAGTCTTGTTGTATTTTTCGTAAGACCCGACTGATGAGGTAGAAGGGGGGAAAGGCATAGAAAAACAAATCCCCCCCCCCCCCCCAGTATAGCAAGAAACCGCCCATCGCTACTGCCCCTAGGATCTGGTTCCCATGCAACATATGTTGGTATCTGGTGATTAAGTCTGGATGCAAAAAGGTTGATATCTGGCGTTCCATACCGAGCTACAGTGTCAGTAAATAACTGGTGGTCCAACATCCATTCGGTGTTGTCATTGAATTTGCGTGACCTGGTGTCCGCCACTGTATTGAGCGTAGCCCGGAAGGTAAGTAGCTGATATCCAAATGTTTCTTTCTATGCACCAGTGCCAGATTGTATTGACCAATTCATCACAAGATATCGACTTAATTCCACCCATATGATTAATGTATGCCACCACGGTGGGATTATCAAATTGTAGGCAGACATGCAGATGGTGCATGTCTAAACAGGAAGCCCGAAGTCCGTGAAACACTCCCAACATCTCTAGATGATTGATACCCAGTCTGAAGTAAGGTTAACTCATGTGCATTCCATCTACCACCGCAACTGGAGGTGGTATTGCTGGTGTTAGATGGAATGCACGTGAGTGCTGGTGTCAGTTTGTAACACAACTGAAGGTTGTGACCATGATGGGATTAGAGCAATGTCGAACATTGTTAATCCACCATTGCAATTCCAATTTTGCTTTGGCTGGTAACTGCATTGGCCTGTCAAAGTGGCCAGCATGGTGTTTGAGTGCTGCAATTTTGGCCCTCTGTAGATTTTGGTAATGTAAGGTTCCAAATTGTGTGGCTGGAAAGACAGAGTCAATCGTGAACCCCAAATAGTCCAGTCATAGAAGGCATTAACTTGGATTTGTCTGGATGGATGATAAACCCCAATTTTTGAAATAGGAACTTGGTGGCTGAGACAGCCAATTTGGTCAACTCCAAGGTTTTCCCCACAATTAAGATGTCATTGAGATATGTCATGACAATATGTTTTTGTTTCCGAAGAAACACCAAGGCCGGTTTCAATATTTTAGTAAACAGTCTGGGGGCTGATGTTAATCCATTAGGCAGCGCTTTATACTGCCAGAGCTGCCCCACCCAGATAAATTTCAAATATCTGCAGTGATATTTCTCGATTGGTACTGAATAGTATGCATCTTTTAGATAGATGCAATCCATGAAGTACCTCTTGGAAACTAGTTGTTTGGCTGTAACAAAAGTGTCCCTTTTGAAGTGGGTGTACTGCACAAAAGTATTCAGTTGTGTCAAATCAATAATGATGTGACATCCGGCATCTTTTTTGTTTTCGGTGAAGATGTTGATACAAACTCAAGAGATTCATGTTTGGTTTTCTCAATTACTCCTTTTGTATGTAGTCTTAACAGTTCTGCATTACCTTCCAATTTCTCTTTTTGTGAAAGCACAAACTTTCGGCTAGGTGCATGCTGTACCAGAAGGAGGAGTTTGTGAACAAATTCAATTTTGTATCCCTGAATACTTTGCAGTATGAAAGGATCAAAAGTTACAGAACTCCATACATTCCTAAACAAGTGTAACCTTCCCCCAACCTGTGAAGAAGTTACACATGCTATGTTCTGGAGGCAACCAGACCCACCTACCTCCATAGTTACCGGTGGTGCTGTGTTGGTTTCCTCCATCCTTGCTTCCTGGGAGGTGGAGGCGCAGTGGTGTGGGGTCGGCGAATCTTCCAGGAAGGCCGTTCTGTGGCATGGCCTAAAAAAGACCTTTGTGCTGGTTGTACGGCCTTCGAGCTTTCACCAGCTACTCGTTCGCTGTGGTAACACGGTCTGCTGGTGGATGCGTAGGGGTGTTGCCGCCGAGTATATGAGGACCTGGTAGCGGACGGCACTTTAATCATGCCTACGGCCTTTGCCTCTCCGTCGAGGTCTTTTACCTGTTTGGGCAGGTTGTCCCCGAACAATAGAGTAGGCGGCTATGCGCTGCTGGTTCTGCACAACCCCGCGAACTTGGGGTTTAGTGCAGGTCGGATGACATTCTTCCTGAACCAGTTAATCTCAAACTGTGCATTACAGAAGAGTACCAGGCCATCCTGTTGCTCTTCTGACATATCCTTCCCATCTACTGACTTGGCAAATGCTGTAATTCCAGAGGCTAGTAGTTTCAGGATTTTCTGCATCTTTACTTCCTGGCTCCTTATGCCAGCACTGATGTTTCCCCAGATGGGGTTATTTACCGCAGGCACGTTGTGGGAGACACAGTTCTCTGGAGCTAAATATTTGGCTGCCATGTTGTTCATGGCCTGTTCCTGTAGTTGGTTTGTTGTCAGGTAATTTATGCTGGCTGCCAGCTGCGGCTGCAATGGCAGTCCCTTCTGTGAAGGCATCACGAACTTGGACACCATACCGAGTAGCTCTTGTGCTTGCATCATTAGCATGTTGGATGATTCTTCGGACAAATCCCCCTGTTCAGATTCAGCCCAGATCGGACTCCTTATGCTCCCCTGCGAAGAGGGAGAGACATGTGGCAGCCCTGTAAAAGGTGCTGCCGTGGGTCTGCTAGGAGACCCACGGTGACCAGACTCCTGCTGGAGTAGGTCACGTTGGAGCCATTGCTCCACCATCCGCTCCATGCGGGATAAACGACCGCTGTCGCTTCCCGCAGGTGGTGAGTCTGCCAGCCCGGACCCTGCTGAGTCAACGGGCTTGCCCGACTTCCAGGTGGCTTTACCGCCAGTCCGAGGCGCACCTACGGGCTGTTGCAGTGTCAAGTCGGGGCTGCTGTTTGAACAACTAGCAGCTCTGGAGAAGCCAGCCGTTGCTGACTGCCCGCATTCACGCGGTCCTCCGCAGCCAGTCTTGTAGCAGTTCGTTTGGACTTAGTTCTTGACTTGTCCATGATGGGTGTTGCTCTGTAAGAAAAACCACAACAGAGCGCCCACAAAACGACCTCAGGATAGTAAGTACTCACCTGCAGGTCCGTTTTAAACTTACCGCTGGAGGAGTGACTCTCCTCCAGCCTGTCGCTTCGCAATGCATTTGACGATATGTCGCGCATGCATGCTGACAGGGTCTTCACTTAGTCACTCACGTGACCCCAGAAGTAAAACAACATTTAAAGGACATTTGGACAATACATGCTTAGGAAGGGTCTGGGCCAAACACGGGCTAATAGAACGAGTTTAGATGGGGCATGTTGGTCGGTTGTGTGAGTAGCCCAAAGGACCTGTTTCCGTGATGAATGCTTCCATGATGAAAGCAAATGGATCCTTGATGGTAAACATAGTCCTATTAAATCTAAAGGTTCCCATGCTTTAAAAGTTCCCATGAGTCTATGGTTCTTTGATTCTGTATCACTGAATGGCAGAGCAGGCTCAAGTGGCAAGTCCTATTCCTGCTAGAGATTCATATGTTTGTATGTTTGTAAATCATGTGTAAAGTATTAATGGCTGCCACACCCCTCACTCTGTCACTACCAGCAACCAGGATAACACACCTGGGTCAACAAGAAATGTAGAAACAGCATATAAAAAGTGATGTACTAAGCAGGTAAAGCTCCAACACAGGACAATACACACATTAAGCCATGGACATAGTATGGGGTTATGGCGAGAAAGCAGGAGAATGATGGTGGGGGAAAGATAAATCAGCCATGATTGAATGGCGGAGTAGACTTGATGGGTCGAATGTCCTAATTCTGCTCTTATCACTTAGGAACTTATGAACAAGCTATAGACACCAAAGTATAAGAGCAGAGAGTGAGAAGAAAAATGAGGAAAATCCATTTTCTCAAGGTGACTGAAAACGACAGTAACTTAAATTGAGAGCTAGAAACACAGCGCTCTGCATGTAATAATAAGTACCTCTGAGAACTACTGCAGGCCTACGTGTTGCAACTTTAGACAGACAACTTTCAGACATGCATGGAGAGCATAATCAAGCAGGGTGCAATGTGGAATTGGATTCCGCACTCACAGAGATCATTAGTATTTGATAGAATAGATTATATGAAAATAGGAGCCAAGAAAATTATCATTCGCTTTAGAAATCACGGAACCTCAGGAAAAGGGGAAAAAAACAGGGCAAAGAAATCAAACGGTAACACAAAATGGAAGAGGTGGAATTAAATAAGTAAAAGGCAAATCAGAAGCCAATGCACCCTGCCAACTGTCGCTAGCAATGTGGAGGAAGGATATGTGAGCTGCCCGAAACACAAATCAAAATGTTGCATTTTAGAAAACTTGCATTGAATTTGGCAACAATAAACACAGTGCAAACTGCAACAAATCAGTAAAAGGCAAAACCAAGGCTTTACAGTATGCGAAAGGCACCTTGAGGGATTTTACGATACAATACAATATGATAGAACTATATTTATCCCAGGAGGGAAATTGATCTGCAAATAGTCATAAGAACACAAAATACATGAAACATGAAATTAAAGTGCATGTTATAGCTGTAAGTTAAGCAAATGAGAATGTTTTGATGTTTCTGTAGCTTTTGGTCAAGGAAGTTCATTCATCTCAAGTTAACTCATCCAGTTTGAATTATTGAATTCTATGCCATCTGGTTGTATCCTCCATTAATCTATGATTCAAAGCCCGTCTCTTGGTCTATAAATCCATTTCAAATTTTCACTGCGCACTGATTGAACAAGAGTCTCGTCTCATAAGTTCCACAGTAGTAATCATTTACAAGGATGCAGCCAGGAAGACAAGTTTAATTTTGATAAATGGCTAACTAGATTGGGATTGTTTTTAATGAAAAGAGGAAGCTGCAGAGAAATTTAACTGAGTCAAATATATTATAGAAACTAGTGTGCATCTACTTTCTGAGTATTCTAAGAAGGGGTTAAAATGTAGGAGATAGCTTACTCAATAGTGAGTGTTACACCTCAGTGTGTTAATTTAATAAACATTTATTAAAATGTGATCCTCCATTCACCTACTCTGAGCAAGAGACTCTGTGCATTAACCTGATCTATTCCTCTCATGATTTTATACGCCACTATAAGATCACCTCTCATCCTCCTGCACTCCAAGGAATAGAATCCCAGCCTACTCAACCTCTCTCTATACCTCACACCCTCTAGTCCTGGCAATATCCTCATAAATATTGCCATAGAAGATTATATGGAGATTTTGGAAAGAGTTCTCAGAACATAGAGAAGATTAGTTCACAGTTTAAAAGATCTTTGTTCCACATGTAGAATGATTTGGGTATTGAAATAGAGATACCCATCAGTCTGCAGGTGATTTGAGCAAGGTTTAGTTTAGTTTAGTTTATCATTAATTCAGGTACTATTGCAACATGTAAGACAGATACATATCGCAATGTTTACCGCACGTACTATCACAATGTTTATGAAATATTCAGACAGATACTGTACATGGATAGGACGGGTTTAGAGGAATATGGGCCAAATGCAGACAGGTGGAACTAGTGTAGATGGGACAAATTGGCCAATGTGGGCAAGTTGGGTCAAAGGGCCTGTTTCCGTGCTGTAAGACTGACTCTATTGTCACATGTACCAAGGTACAATGAAAAGCTTTTGCTTACGTGTTATCTAGTCGAAGAAAAGACTATACATTAATAAAATCAAGTTGTCCACTGATAAAGCATAAAGGGTACAAGATTTAGTGCAAAAAATATAACATTAAAGTCTGATAAAGTTTATCAGATATAATAAAGGAGATCAAAATGTGTAGGAAGTTGCAGATCCTGTTCTACCAATGTTTGATCATCTTCTTCTTTTTATCGAGTCCACACACAAGCTTAGAAGTTGTTCAGCCAGAGCTGAATACACTTCTCGGCTTATGCATACAATGGTGTCTGTCTTGTCGTTTCTTGTGCTTCTTGTGGTGGAAAGATTGGTGGAAACAGGGCCGCAACATGAACGCTGTTTCCTTGACCCCACCAAAGTTTGGTTTATACCAAAGATGGACCAAAAATGCTGGAGTAACTCAACGGGTCAGGCAGCATCTCTGGGGAAAAGGAGCAGTTAACGTTTTGGGTTGGAACCCCAATCAAGTTGTGTATTCGAAGAAATATATATTTCAGCTAAATAGACTCAGAGATGAATACAAATTAGTAATGATATTCAAAATACCAGTGAATTATTGATGCCAGGGACAAAATTTCAGTCAGATCGCAGGCAAAATTAAGTTTTTTTCTCAATGTTTCCCATCGCTTCAAGGAAGCAACAACATTTAAGTGCAAACAAAATTAAAATTAAGACCTGACTAAGATTCAGTAACTCCGATTGATCTTATTCCATGCAGGAGTGGAGGACTTCAGATGTCGTCACTGGCTGGTGATTGAATCAATATAGCAGTGTAGAGCCTGTGAAAAATATCTAGCATTCCAAGGGAATTAGGTTTGCACTTGTTATGGTTTTGACTCTGGTTGTAACCATCGACCTGGGATGTAGTATTTGCTCTTCTATGTAATCATCTTCTATTTGGAGAAACTCAGCAAGCATAACAGCATCTAATTAGCAACACCAACAGTGATAACATCTCCAATAGCAAACATTGAATGGAACTGTTCTAACATGTTTGGTTACAACACACACACACACACACAATTATACAGTGCCAGTGGACATTCCTTGGCCAGACCGCTATAATGTTTCAGGGTATTCGTGGAGTGTGAACCGTGATTGCCAGACAGGGGCCACCCTGGCTATGATTCCTGCTTTAATTGTCACATCTCACTTACATTTTCTCCCTTTTGAATTTTCGTCCACATCCAGACTTGTGTTGGCTTTTTAAAATTCTATTAACAGGGTAGGAATCCCATGTGAGTGCAAAGACTGCCAGGAGTCGGAAATGTTTGGCAATGTGGCCTCTTCATAGGTTGTCCTACATCCGGCCTACATGCTCCGGCCTACATCCCATAGCCAGCCTAGTTCCCAGCCAACTGCCTGTTGACTGGCATCTTCTTTATGTAACTGGGAGGCAGCTGTAAATAAGAGCTGTTGTAGGAAGGAACTACAGATGCTGGTTGAAACCAAAGACAGACACAAAATGCTGGAGTAACTCAGGGGGAGTGAAGGAATGGGTGACGTTTCGGGTTGAGACCCTTCTTCAGTTGGAGAGTGGGTAAGAAAATGCCATATTGACCAGTTCATCAAACATCCTGAGAAAAAAAGATTCTGGGATTGTTTCTGCTACTAAGCTGTTGATGTGCTGAACCAAGTTGACGGGATGATGAGATATAGCGAGGTATTGCAGAGAAGGGTGGTGCTGGGGATGGTAAAAACTTTTCCAGCTGAATTTGAGATATACAAGCAAGACCTTGCACTGCGTCACACACCAAAGATGACGACACAATTTTTCCAGCAGAAGTTGGTACGTTTCTTTGACTGGTCTGGTAACATCCCAAACCTGAAACCAGTTGAGAATTTGTGATCAATTATCAAGAAAACACTGAAAGGAAAGGACTGTACCATGAGACAGAAGCCCATCAAGGCCACAATTCAGCTGCGGTATCGAGATAAAAAATCCTCGGAAATGGTCAGAATCCACGCCAAATATGAAAAAGACGATAAAAAACAGTGGTGGACATCTAAATTACTAAAGACATTAAGGGGTATTGATAATGAATAAGAGTGTAGCCCTATGACATGTGTGTTGGTTTGGCATATCCGAGCACATGCTTAATTCAATTAAACTGCACAAGGATAGAGGCTGTGCTCGATTCTGCTGCTCCAGACATACCCCATGCATTCCAATGGACTGGATGCCAGAGTTTGTATGATGGAGTAGTGAATATTGCCTTTAATATGTCTAAACTAATTGGCACCCTTCTCAAAGTATTGAACAGTTCAAATTGGACCTTGTGTGACGATTCCCTTGACATCTGCACAAATTCATGATATGATCTGCTTTGTTACAACCTTGTCCTTAGGTTGGGAAATAACTCATGTTTTTTCCTCCCCTGGGTTTTTTTTTGTGCACATGTTCGTGTTAATGATCTTGGGAAAGCTTGCTCAGGATGCAAAGAACTGGAACTATAATCTCCAGACTTCAGCAGGGCTGAGAGCTAGCAGTCAATCATGTGATTTTGTGTCTGTAGATGTTGTAGATGTCCAGAACCATGGGTCATAGGATTGAGATGAGGAATAACTTGTTCAGTTGTGAATCTGTGGAATTCTCTGTCACAGAAGGCATTGGTGGCCAATTCATTGGATGTTTTCAAGAGAGAATTAGATATAACTATTAAGACTAATTGAATCAAGAAATATGGGGAGAAATCAGGAACGGGGTGCTGATTTTGAATGATCGGCCATGATCATATTGAATGGCGCTGTTGGCTCGAAGGGCCGATTGGCCCACTCCTGCACCTATTTTCTATGTTTCTATGTTTCTAGATGTCCTCGGTCTTGGACTCCTGCTAATGGTCACCTATACATCCATCAACAGGAAAGTGAATAAATGCTTCATTAACCCAGCCCATAGTTATTGGCTGTCATTCAAATAGCCTTTCCCCACTTTCCAGTGTTTTATCATTTGTGCACAGAAATGTTCAGATATTTGCAATACCCCTTATCTCCCGATCTCACAGATGCTAAACACTTTAAAGGGCCTGTCCCACTTAGGCGATTTTTCAGCGGACTGCCGGCGTCTGTTAAAATGCCGGCAGTCGCCTGAAAAACTGGCAACTGGAACGGCGACTGTCAGCGTGGAACACACACACACAAACACATTGGTTCCTTCACCAGCCTGCTATGCAGGCGGGGGACAGAGCAAGCGGGGGGAGCGCTGTCTAAAAATTTCACACGGTGCAAAGCAAAGGTGAAACAGATACATACCGCAATGAACAGGGAGGATGGCGCTGTAAAAAGATGGCTAAAGCACAGTGTACAGTAAATCCTCTAAAAGAGGAGGGAAGAGGTGGTAGAGAGGGGGGAGATGGGGGGGGGGGGGGGGGGAGAAGGAGTGGAGACAACTTTTAAGAAGCCAGAGATACACGGCTGTGAAGCATGGCGGACATTTAACCTTACCGGTCCATTATCCTCTGTTCTGAAAACTAGTGGGTATTTTTCCCAATGAGCCAATGAAATTCACCAGTCAGTACCGGCTACAAGCTACGAGAACCTATGAGAATCTTCAACCTCCTGGCAACCGACTAGGACCTCCTGGCGACCCACCTACAGCTCAGGAATTCTCGCTACTCTCCATGTTGAAAAATTCACGGCAACCATAATGAGGCCGCGACTAGTTCCCAGAATGTGGGAACTCCTCACGACCATGAAGGCGACTCCCCGGCAACCACCCGCGAACATGCGCCGACCATTTGGCAACAGCATAGTCTCCTGCAGTCGCCTAAAAAGCCGCCTAAGTGGGACAGGCCCATAACTACACCTCCCATTCCCACATTGACCTGTCTGTCCTGGGCCTCCTCCACTGTCAGATCGTGCCCAATGCAAATTGGAGGAACAGCACCTCATATTTTGCTTGGGCCGGTTACAACCCAGCGGTATAAATATTGCTTTCAACTTCAAGTAATCCTTGCTTTTTCACTCTCTCCTTCCCTCCCCCACCCTAGTTCTCTGACTAGTTTCACTGTCTTCCTGATTAATTCTATTGATTGTATACCTCGTTGTCACCTTCCCCTCAGCCAGCAATGAACAATTCTACATTTCCTTGATTATCATCTGCTTTAATCTCACGTTTTCACATTTCCCTTCCATATCTCCAGTTACCCTCTCCCCTGACTCTCAGCCTGAAGAAGAGTCTTGACCCGAAACATCACCCATTTCTTCTCTCCAGAGATACTGTCTGTCCTGCTGAGTTACTCCAGCAGCTTGTGTCTATCTTCAGTGTAAACCAGCATCTCCAGTTCCTTCCTATATCTTATTATTCACCAGGTTTGTTAATTTTTATTTTTTTTGTAGGATGTAGCCATTACTGGCAAGGGCAGTATTTATTAGTCATCCCTTAGGTCCTAAAATTGAATGGTGACTGGCTATTTCAGGGGGAAATTATAATTCAGCCACATTGCTGTGGATCACACGCAATAAAATGACAGACTGTGTTCTTTAATGGTCATTAGAGAACCAGATGGATTTTTAATACGTTTAAGAAGGAACTGCAGATGCTGGAAAATCGCAGGTAGACAAAAATGCTGGAGAAACTCAGCGGGTGAGGCAGCATCTATTGTGTGAAGGAAATAGGCAATGTTTCAGGCCAAAACCCTTCTTCAGTCCGAAGAAAGGTTTCAGCCGAAATGTTGCCTATTTCCTTCGCTCCATCGATGCTGCCTCACCCACTGAGTTTCTCCAGCATTTTTGTCTACCTTGGATTTTTAATACAATCTATTGGTTTCACCTTGCTCATTACTGAAACTTAGGAAGGCCTAGGAAGAGTGGATGGGGAGAGGATGTGTCTAATAATGGGAAGGTCTCAGACCAGAGGGAATAGCCTCAGAATAAAAGTACCTTTAGAATGGAGATGAGGTGACATTTCTTTAGTCAGAGGGTGACAAATCGATGGACTTCATTGCCACAGATGGCTGTGGATACCAAGTCATTGGGTATTTTTAAAGTGTAGATTGATAGTTTCTTGATTAGTAAGGGCATCAAAGGTTATGGGGCTAAGGCAGGAGAATGGGGTTGAGAAGGAAATATAAATCAGCCATGATCGAATGGCGGAGCAGACTTGATTGGGTGAATGGCCTGCTCCTCTGTCTTATGTCTTGTTCCACATTGATTTGCCTGAATATAATCTCCTATAATGCCTATGACCCGAAGCTTTAATCTCTTCCACAACCTGCAAAGAATTCCATACATTTTCTGTTTTAATTTCAGATTCCCCATCTCCTCTGTAATTTGATTTTGTGTGATTCAAACTCATGACCCTGGATCTTTGCTCCAGGAATCTTGATTACATGCCCAGTAACAGAATAATATTGGAACCTCCTGTTAAGTACAGCGATGTTCCGGAGGGTAGGTAAGAATACCTGGTGATTTTCCAGCAAACTTGGAAAATCAGAAACTCTTCCAGCAGCTGGATTGCTTTAGCTTCTTCTCCTCTGTTATCAGCCTTGTGAGTGGACCTTCCATAAGACAGGGTACAGTCTGATTCACCTCTACCCCTTTGTGGGCATTGGACTTTGGCTGGAACTCGTGCACTACAGTGCGGAGAACAATATTCTGCATCTTTCCCTTCACTCACCCTATTGTACTTGACTTTGACTTCATTGCATTGATGTATAGTGTTATCTGATCTGTGGTCAGATGAGCTAATACAATATATGGGGGTACAGTGAAAATGTTGTGTTGATGCATAGTATTCAGTCTTAGTTTAGTTCATTGTCAAGTGTAACAAGATACGGTGAAAAGCTTTTGTTGCGTGCTCACCAGACAGCAGAAAGTCAATACATGATCACAATCGATCCATTTACAGTGTATAGATACATGATAAGGGAATAACGTTCAGTGCAGAGTAAAGCCAGCAAAGTTTGACCAAGGATAGGCCGAGGGTCATCAAAGAGGTGGATAGTAGTTCAGGACTGCTCTCTGGTTGTGGTGGGATGATTCTGTTGCCTGATAACAGCTAGGAAGAAACATCTGACCACAGATCAGATAATACAAAGTCTTATTTGAGTAATAAACCTAAATATGATTTCCTGCTATCAAGCACATCTGCCTAATGGTCAGAGCACAATACCGCATACACTCACAGTATGAAATTAAAAAGAAAATGTTGGAGAACCTCAATATGCCACACAGCTTGTGAGGATAGAGAAACAGAGTTATTCTGCCAACTCTTACAGATGGGTTCCTCTCACTGAAATGGCTGCATGTGTTCCCCAGTGCCTGGGTTTACAGGTCTCGGGGTGATGGATCTGCCTTGCCTGAAGAAGGGTCTCGACGAGAAATGTCACCCATTCCTTCTCTCCAGAGATGCTGCCTGTCCCGCTGAGTTACTCCAGCATTTTGTGTCTATCTTTGGTTTAAACCAGCATCTGCAGGTCCTTTCTACACACTTGCCAACCTGGACCAAAGATCCTGTAGCGAAGCAAGATAGACCACTCCTTCTAAATACAACGGGCTGACATGTAGTATGCAACGGAGCGGAACGTGGGCCTTTTTTTCATCCATTTCAGTCACCCGACCCGACCCCACCCGACTCGCAGTGTAATCAACGTTGTGGGGGGAACAGTTTGTGTTAATAAATTATAATTCTGAAAATGAGAAGATTTTTACCAAATAACTTTTATTTTTACGAGGATGTTTCTATAACCGGCTTCCATCTCCGCACTAGTATCTTTCCTCCGCTACGGGATCTTTGGTGCGGAGACGGAAGCCGGTTACGGAAATGGGGCCGAAAATTACCCATGAATCTGCCCATGACCGTACTACGTCTTTTTCGTCGAGTGATCTATCTTGCTTGCTATAGGATCTGGACTCCGACTGACAACTGGTCAGTTTCATTGTATTGAGTAAGTCCTGCCTCTGGAAATCTATTGAAAGCACAGACAACACTGCATTGTCTGTATAACTCATTATCACCCAGCCCACAGCCAGCAATGGACCATTTACTTGATCATCGTTACTTTTTTACATATCTTTAATTCATTTGTTCTCTGTCTCTCTTATATCAACGTCTATCTCTCTTGTTTCCCTTTCCCCAGAGATGCCTGACCTGTTGAGTTACTCCAGCTTTTTGTGTCTATCTTCATTTTGTCTATTCCCCACTTTGTTGGTTTTCAAAAATGTACGGGTAATTTTATGTGTTTTAAAAGAGGTTTAAACAAAGCAAAGTAAAAGAAGCGTACTGAAAGCATTCAAGGAGTAGATATAATTAACAAATGAAACTAAACCAAAGATATATTTTTTAAATCCTTTGCCTCTGGACTATAACTGCAGCTCAAAAATCTCCATTAAGGGCCTGTCCCACTTGGGCATCATTTGCGCTTCACACAGATGGCGCGCAAAGATTTTGTACATCCCAAAATCCTGGGGCATCGCACGCGACTGCGCGTCACTGCCTACGTCACCACGCACAATGCACACGTAATGCCAAGTCAAGTCAAGAGAGTTTATTGTCATGTGTCCCTTATAGGACAATGAAATTCAGGCTTTGCTTCAGCACAACAGAACATAGTAGGCATTGACTACAAAACAGATCAGTGTGCCCATATACCATTACATACGTAAATACACACATTAATAAATACACACATGTGCGCATCACGTGCGTGTCACGATGCGCACATCGTGCGTCGTGACGCGTAAGTGAAGTCACGTAAATGACACGCAAATGACGCGCAAGTGGGACAGGCCCTTTAAAATTAGATTTGAATGCTCCAGCAAGAAAGAGGCAATTATTCAGCATCCATTTTGTAGCTCTATTGGAACTGGCAGCATTAGCCAGTGACACACTATCCAACATTTACGATCAATGGCCTTAAATCAGGAGCATCAATAATTGAAAGACTAACTTTGTTTCTCTCTCCAGAGGTATTGCCCGCGTTGCTAGCTATTTTCATTTTGATGAATTCATTACCATTCTCCACACAACACCAATATTCAAATTCATTAACATTACATCCACACATAAAATGAATCTTTAGCAGTGTAGAATTCCCCTGAAGAATTTGGTAAATATTATCCTCTGATGTTTTCTATTTTTATTCGGGCATTCGTCACTCTAATCTCTATTTTAATTTGTTTCATTAATGCATTTATGCATTCGCTGTGGGAGGCCTTCCTTAGGCATTGCTTCTAAGGTAGAGCTCCTTGGATATGTCACATCTTTTAATATCCATTTCATGAATAGCAATACTAAAGTTACACAAAACATCTAGATGCACATTAGCAGCAAAATTAGGCCATTCAGCCCATCGTCTTCTCTGCGATACGATCATGGTTGATCTATCTTTCCCTCTCAACTACATTCTCCTGCCTTCTCCCTGTAACCCTTGACACCCTTACTAATCAAGAAATTATCTGCTTTGAAAATACCCAATGACCTGGCCTCCACAGCAACATAACTAGTCTCATGGCAAAACACAATAGACAATAGACAATAGACAATAGGTGCAGGAGTAGGCCACTCGACCCTTCGAGCCAGCACCGCCATTCAATGTGATCATGGCTGATCATCCCCAATCAGTACCCCGTTCCTGCCTTCTCCCCATATCCCCTCACTCCACTATTTTTAAGAGCCCTATCTAGCTCTCTCTTGAAAGCATCCAGAGAACCTGCCTCCACTGCCCTCTGAGGCAGAGAATTCCACAGACTCACCACTCTCTGTGAGAAAAAGTGTTTTCTCGTCTCCATTCTAAATGGCTTACTCCTTATTCTTAAACTGTGGCCCCTGGATCTGGACTCCCCCAGCATCGGGAACATGTTTCCTGCCTCTAGCGTGTCCAAACCCCTAACAATCTTATATGTTTCAATGAGATCCCCTCTCATCCTTCTGAACTCCAGAGCATACAAGCCCAGCTGCTCCATTCTCTCAGCATATGACAGTCCCGCCATCCCGGGAATTAACCGTGTAAACCTACTCTGCACTCCCTCAATAGCAAGAATGTCCTCCCTCAAATTAGGTGGAAGAACCTAAAGTGCTGGAAGAACCCAGCGGGGAGGGAATGGACAGGTGACGCTTGTTTTGGGACCCTTCTTCAGACTGATAGTAGTTGATGGGGGGGGGGTGGGGGGAGAAGAAAGCTGGAAAAGAGAGGTGGGCGGGCTTTGGATAGGCTGGCAGGTGATAGGTGTATCAGACCATGGTCGAGCTACAGGAGAGCAGCAGGAATCACAGAGCCTTTGAGCCCAAGGCAATACCTTCACCTCAACTTCCTCACCGGATCCACAGCTGTTATCAGACAGCTTCCCAGCTTGTAATCATGCAATCGAATCATCCTACCAACAACTAGAGCAGTCCTGCCATCTACCTCATTGGAGACCCTCAGACTATCTTTCATCAGACTTTACTGGACTTTATCTTGCACTAAACATTATTCATGTTATTCCCTTTATCATGTATCTGTGGATGGCTTGATTGTAATCATGCATTGTCTTTCTGCTGACTGGATAGCAGGCGGAAAGTAACGCTTTACACTGTACCTCGGTACGCGTGACAATAAACTAAACTCAAATGCAAACTCAGACTCAAACATATTTCCTGATTCTCACAAAGGCACAAATCATTCTATTGATTAAATGTGTTCAACGACTGCGTCCATAGTCCTCAGGATGAGAATTCCAGAGATTCCCAAGCCTCGGATTGCTTTGATGTTCACTTAATTTTCCATGGCAGTGAAAAGACATTTGAACTGTCCAGCCTCCTCTACAGTATGTGTTCATTCAGTGTCAATTTATTTAGACTAATGTTCCAGTATTGATCTATTGAATACAGAATGGATTCCAGGACTGAGTTTGACCTCACCTTGCAAATTGAATACATTCTTTGTTTTACATGATGAAATGAGCAGTCTATTTGTAGACCAGAATGTAACTTGTGTTTTACACAAGATTAGCATTATCTGCCATCTGCCGGTAATAATAACCATTTTGGCCACAGATGGTATTTCAATGGGCCATCTACACTGCCATGTGCTGCTTGGAATGAGATGATGCAATTGGGAAAAGAGTTACTTGGCAAAGGGATGAAAATCTGCACTCTCTGATCCTGCAATTCGGTTAACCATAACATATTTATCTGCAATAATAAGCATGCACACGTGCGCACATGAACACACGCAAATGCATCACACACAAGCACACAAACACATGAACACAGGCAAATGCATCACACACATACACACCCAAACACACATACACATGTACACACCCAAACACACATACACATGCACACACCCAAACACATCACACACAAACACACATACACATGTACACATGCAAACATATCACACTCAAACACTCATACACATGAACACACGCAAATGCATCACACACAACTACACATACACATGTACACACCCAAACACACATACACATAAACACAGGCAAACGCATCACACACAAACACACATACACACCCAAACACACATACACATGTACACACCCAAACACACATACACATGCACACACCCAAACACATCACACACAAACACACATACACATGTACACATGCAAACATATCACACTCAAACACTCATACACATGAACACACGCAAATGCATCACACACAACTACACATACACATGTACACACCCAAACACACATACACATAAACACAGGCAAACGCATCACACACAAACACACATACACACCCAAACACACATACACATGTACACACCCAAACACACATACACATGCACACACCCAAACACATCACACGCAAACACACATACATATGTACACAAGCAAACACATCACACCCAAACACACATACACATGAACACACGCAAATGCATCACATGTACACACCCAAACACACATACACATGCACACACCCAAACACACATACTCATGTACACACACAAATGCATCATACATAAACACACATACACATACACTTGAACACACACAAATGCATCATACATAAACACACATACGTTACACCTAAATATACACAAAAAGAAACACTAAATACCTCTAATAAAACGAGGTTTGTCTCTTCCACCTCTTTCCTTAATCCATTCCATGTAACATTTTCTTTACTTAACTCTCTGTACATCCTCTCCAAAGATGTACAAGTTTGAAAAGGCTAATTAGCTTGGTAAAAAAATGTGAATTGTCCCCAGTGTGTGTAGGATAGTGTTAGCGCGTGGGGATCGCTGGTCGGTGCGGACTGGGTGTGTCGAAGGGCCTGTTTCTGCGGTGTATCTCTAAACTAAACTAAACTAAACTATTTCCCGATTCACAGAGCATAGCCTTAAGGTGAGAGGACCAAAGTTTAAAGGAGATGTGCAGAGTAAGTTTTTTTTACGGAGAGGATGATGAGTGCTTGAACGTGCTGTCAGGGGTGGTGGCGGTGCAGATAAAAAAGTGACATTTTAAGGCTTTTGGAAAGGCACATAGATATGCATGGAATGAAAGGATTTGTATCATGTGCAGGCAGGAGAAGGTTAGTTTAACTTGGCATCTTGTTTACTGCGGACATTGGGGGCTGAAGGGCCTGTCTCTGTTCTGTACTGGCCCATGTTCTATGTTCATACTTCCTAGCATGGGCCGTTGGAAAGAGAAATTGGCACTGACTCTCAAACACAGCCGTGCAGCTGGTAGTGCTGCTGCTTTCCAGCATCAGCGGTCTAGGTGCAATTCTGACTAGTGAGCTGTGAGGCATTGCATTATTCTCTCTGTAACCGAGAGGAGTTCCTCTGAATGCTTTGATTTCACGCTGTACCCCAATGACGTGTGGAGTGGGAGACTAATTGGCCATTAGAAATTGCCTCTAACATGCTGGTGAGGAATAGAATCTGCCCAGAGCTAAAGGGCATGTGGGAAGCATAAAATAGGTCTAGAGGAAATGGCGTTTGAAGGTCAATGTGGACTTGGTGGGCTGAAGGGCTTGTTTCTGTGCTGGCGCTCAATGAATCCAAACAAGTCCAGGTCTGTCAACCATCAGTTGCCCTCACCTTCTGCACATTCAGGACCGCTGAGCTTAAACAGACCAAGTTCACTTGATCGAAACATAGAAACATAGAAACATAGAAATATAGAAATATAGAAAATAGGTGCAGGAGTAGGCCATTTGGCCCTTCGAGCCAGCACCGCCATTCAATATGATCATGGTTGATACAATCAGCATTCCCACATATACTAACCTTTAGCTACCAAAGTCCAATTTTGAGTCTGTTTTTCATGTGGTCTCTTTGGTTTGAATGGTTGAAGAACCTCACGCTTGTTAATCCACTTGCAGACGTCACCGAGTCCCATTAGGTTGCGCCTGGAGATACGGGCAAATCTCCACATTTTACTTTGGAGTCACGTGAGTGACTACGTGAAGAACCCCGTACAGCCATTGATGCGTCATTACGTCAGACGCTTTGGTGTAGTCGGCCGGTTGGAGCAGCAGAGCTCCTCCAAGCGGTAAGTTTAAAACGGAAGGTAAGTTTTCAAACTTTTTCAGTGATTCATTTTCTGTAGCAGCGGTTGTCATTACTCCGTTCAGTGATGTTACAGAAAGTGAAGAAGGTGTCAGCGAGGCGCTCCGGAGCAAAAAGGGTGGTTGACCAAGATAGCAATGTTAGTGGAGGCCTGCTTAGCACAACTAGTCTGACGCCAGGTATGGAGCTAGCGACACCGGACCCGCTGCCTGTGAGCAGTGTAGCCTTGCCAGTAGGGCGTAAGGCTACTGGAAAGTCAAATAGGCCCGTGGACCCAGAGTCGGGCCTGGAGGTTGTAGCCTCAACAGGAGAGACCGTTTGCTCACGGCTCTCCCAAGTCGAGATTTTATTGTAAAAAATGCTCGACAGGGACAAACTCTGTGAGGAGGAGTGGTGCCCACGCCAGGCTGTGCCTGTGCTCACAGCATCTTCAACAGGGCTGCAAGAATATCCTACCTTTGAGAAGGAAATTCAACCGGTGCAGTTTGCTGACACCGAATCAGTGGTGGAAGAGAGCAATAGGGAGTACAGCTGGAAATTATCCCTAACATTGCAGAAAAATGTGCAGTGCCTAGAGAGGCAGGAGAGCCGTTAGCAGAGGAATTGGCTTCAGCAATATAGTATATGCTCTCTCACCAACTACAGGAATTGGCCATGGATGAGGCGGCTAAAATATATGAAGCCCCTATCAATTGTGGATTACTTAAGGTGCCGATGGTAAACCATCAGATTTGGACACAGTTGGGGGTGTCAGCCAGGGCTCAAGAATTAAAATTTCAGAAGGTGCTCAAGCTACTTTCAGCAGTGCTTACAGCATTTACCGTTATAGTGGATAAAAGGTATATGTCTGAAGCCCATCAAGATGCACTGGGACTCCTCTGTAGTGCTAATTTTGAGATAAATAACATCAGAAGAAGTGCTAATAGGCCAGTTATAAATCCCAATCTGGCGGCTTTGTGCAAGCCGCCCAGCGTACAACCACCCAATCTTTTATTTGCAGGAGATCTCGCCAAGCAAGTTAAAGAGTGTCATGAGGACTCTAAAATGATGGGCCTCATTAAGCCGGGTGACAAACAGGGGAAGAGGATTTTTCCTTACTGGCAGGGTACCAGTTCGGACGCAGGGGAAAGAAACAGCCATTCAGGTCTGCAATATCGGAACTGGCAGGCTGCCACTGGTGTGAAGGGAAGGATGAAGGGCCGGGGCCAACAAGCTCTGCAAGGACGTATGCAGCTGAGAAAAATGCCTCTTAAAGAGAACGAATCAAGTAGGATAGATGTTCAAATTGGGGGAAGATTACATTTGTTTCTCAAACAATGGCAGGAGTTAACATCACATTAATTTATACTTAACAGTATTGAAGGGGAAAAAAATTGAATTTTACTCTACTGAGAGTCCAGCTAATCAACATGTTCCAAGTCAGAAACATATATTTTCAGAAAAAGAAAATGTGCTCATACAAGCAGAAATGAATACATTACATAAGAAAGGGGTGATTGAGAAGTCAGTTTGTCAAAGTCGTCAGTTTGTGTCAAGTATTTTTCCGAGGTCTAAAAAGACTGGGGGATGTAGAATTATTTTGGATCTGACGAGTTTGAACACATTTGTTTGTTATAGGAATTTCAAAATGGAAACTTTTTTCAAGGACAAACAACTTGTTTCCAAAGGGTGTTATATGGCCAGCATTGATTTAAAGGATGCATATTATTCAGTGTCTATTCATGGTGGTGATAGGAGGTATTTGAAATTTATCTGGATGACTCAGTTGTGGCAATTTAAAGCACTACCTAATGGATTAACTTCAGCTCCTAGGTTATTTACTAAATTGTTAAAACCTGTTCTAGCATTACTCAGAGCTCAGGGGCATGTGGTAATGGCCTAGCTAGACGATATTTTAATTGTTGGAAAGACTCATTCTGAAGCTGAGTCATCTGTTTCAATTGTTAAATTCACTTTTGAACAATTAGGGTTCGTCATTCATCCAGATAACCCAAATTAGTACCGGTTCAAATCATTGATTATTTGGGATTTACCATTAATTCAAATCACATGTTGGTAACTTTGCCTAGGGACAAATTGCAACAGTTAACTGAGGATTGTGTTAATCTTCTTTGAGAACAACGACCTTCAATTAGACAAGTAGCCAGTTTAATTGGTAAATTGGTGGCTGCTTTTCCTGCTGTGCAGTATGGTCCTCTGCATTATTAACAATTACAACGATCAAAAGAACAGGCACTGAGAACACAAGTGAGCCATTATGACAGGCCTATGCAAATGTTAGCTGGGGCAATTTCCGACATTCAATGGTGGATTGTAAATGTTTCAAAAAGTTCTAGGAAGGTTTTGGTGGAACCACCTTCCATAATATTACAGACTGATGTAAGTGTGCTGGGTTGGGGTGCAACAGATATGTCTTCCAGTTGTGGAGGCAGATGGAATACCGATGAGACATCCCTTCTTCAATTAAGAGAGATCAATTATTTAGAGTTGTTGGGAAGCTTAAAACTTATTGCTCTGCCAGGAGGGACTTGCATGTGCAGGTTCAGATTGACAACCCCACAGCAGTGGCATATGTAAACCACATGGGTGGAGTCAAGTCACAGTCTTGTGATAGACTGGCTAATCAGTTCTGGAGCTGGTGCGTTGACCAAAATATCTGGCTTTCAGCAATATATTTACCAGGTAGATTCAACGCAGTAGCTGACATTAGGTCATGCCAATTCAATGATAACATAGATTGGATGTTAAATTAGGACATATTTAATCAAGTGATTCCTCAGTATGGATTGCCAGATATTGACTTGTTTGCATCTAGATTAAATCATCAGTTGCCTAGGCATGTTTCATGGGAACCAGATCTTGGTGCAGCAGCGGTGGATGCATTCTCGCTGCATTGGGGTGGAATGTTTGTATATGCATTTCCTCCATTCGGTCTCATCAGTAGATGCTTGCAAAAGATTAAGCAGGACTCCGCTTCAGGAGTATTGGTAGTGCCAGATTGGCCTACACAACCATGGTTTCCTCTCATATTACAAATGGCTAGTCAGCCTCACATGATTATTCCCAAGCATAAAAAGCTACTGGTAAATCCAGTAACTGGGGATCAACATCCTTTACATGATCGTATTGATCTGTTAAGTTGCAGATTTTAAGGAGGCCATACCTGGGGAGAGGACTGTCTGATCGTACTGTGGATGTTCTCACGTCGGCCTGCAGGGATAGTATTCAGAAGCAGTACATCACCTTGATAAGGAAGTGGGAGGAATTATGTCTACAGCAGAATATCTCATATCAAACTGCAGGGATCACAGACGTATTGGAGTTTATGTCCACTCTTTATTTTGATCAAAAATTAAGCTATAGTGCGTTCAATACAACCAGAAGTGCTTTGTCTTCTTATTTATCCATGAATTCAGAGTTACATTCAATAGGGACACATCTGTTAGTTTCTCGATTTATGAAGGGAGTTTTCAATTCTAATCCTCCTAAACCCAGGTATGCTGGTATTTGGAATGTGAGTAAAGTTCTTATGCTTCTTCACCAATGGGCTCCTGTTGCAAGCTTATCTCTAGCCAAATTTACCATGAAGGTGGTCATGCTTATGGCATTGGTTTCAGCCCAACGTGTGCAAACATTGGAAAAGCTACGGCTAGACAGAATGCATGTATCGGCAGATGCCATTATATTTTATGTCTATGATTTGCTTAAACATAGTAGAATAGGCATGACAGGATGTAAGATTGTGCTTTCAGCATACCCCACAGATACCCGCCTGTGTGTAGTTTCACATTTATCTCGTTACATCGAGGCCACCAGAACCCTACGAGGAACAGAGTCTGCATTATTTATTAGCCACAAAAAAACACACAGAAAGGTGTCGGTGCAAACAATTTCAAGGTGGCTAAAGCAGGTTCTGGGAAGTGCTGGGATTGATACTGATAAATTCAAATCTCATTCCACCAGGGCGGCATCAACTTTCGCGGCAAGGGCGATGGACTTGCCAATAGATCATATCCTCGCGGCCACAGGATGGTCCAGTGAGCTGACCTTTCAAAAGTTTTACCACAAGCCAATTTCAAGGCTGGGGGTTTGCTGATTCTGTTTTGAGTTCTTTTATAGTTTCCCCCTGAGTTAGAGGGGTTTGTTATGGTTTCGTTGGTAAATAAACTGTTATTCATTTAACAAATATCATAGATGCATTATTGATTGTTAACGACTTTTTGAGTCAATCGATGCAGTGTGAACGCCGGATTTGGGTCTGCGGCATGAAATCACAGTGCTTTGAAGTCTTCACGTAGTCACTCACATGACTCCGAAGTAAAATAGTAAGATTAAATGAGAACTTACCAGTTTGAAGTTTGATCTTTATTTTATGAGGAGTTACGATGAGGGATTATGTGCCCTCCGCTCCCAACCCACATCAATTTCATCTAGTAGTTCTAGTCTTTGTTATCTTACCATTATACCTCAGTTATTGTTACCTGTGATTTCACTCCGCTGCTTTAAAAATTGACGCACCAATGGCTGTACGGGGTTCTTCACGTAATCCCTCATCGTAACTCCTCATAAAATAAAGATCCAACCTCAAACTGGTAAGTACTCGTTTAATCTTACTATTAAATACTTTAAAAACATTTTGGGGTGATTATCTGCTCTCCATTCACCTTTCAAAACCCAGGTAGATGAATTTCTGGAACTTTAAGTAGGGATTGGAAGTATTAGGAGGTAGATTATCTTCTTCTTAAGTATGATTGAACCTACATTCATAAATTGAGTGTGTGATGAATCTCCACATGATCTTTTCGGAAAGGTAGTTTATAACAGGGATACATATCTCCATTGAAGTTAAATCGAAGGTGCAATGTAATGATAAATACAGAGTTCGATGCAGGTTTGGGAGTTGGGGAGGATTTGATTTCCCAGTTATGGAGTAAAAGACATAACATTTCTGTACTCTTTTTGGAGTCGCTGATATCCTTTCACATCAGGGCAGCATAATGACGCAGTGGTACAGTTGTTGCCATACAGCACAGGCTTCGATCCTGACTATGGGCACCATCTGCACGGAGTTTGTACGTTCTCCCTGTGACCTGCATGGGTTTTCCCCAGTGTTCCATTTTACTCCCACACTCCATAGACGTGCAGGTTTGTAAGTTAATTGGCTTCGGTAAAATTGTAAATTGTCTCCAGTGCGTGTAGGATAGTGCTAGTGTACAGGGTGATCGCTGGTGGGCCTGTTTCTATGCTGTATCTCTAAAGTCTGGAGTCTTTCAAGCAAATAAAAACAGGGACCCATGCTGTTGAGTCCTGCATAAATACTTGCTCCAGGTGTTTTTGGTTTAAACCCCTGTCCCAGGGTACGATTTAATTCCAAGAGTTGGAATTAAATCGTACCCTGAGTTTGCCCTGATTCGAACTTGGACGTTTACGGTAATGGCCACTCATCGGTACTCGGGGCTCTTGTGGACATTTTTCAACATGTTGAAAAATCTTCACGAGTCTTCCCGTGCTTACCTGCCATTAGCGAGTCTTCCCGAGTACCTGCCGTTAGCATTATGAGCCGCTAAGAGACCTCCCCGAGCTCCGACGTACCCGCTATGTTCATTCTCCATGCTTACCATGAGTTTGATTTTTTTTAAACTCGGGAGAGCTCTTGGAATTAACTCATACCATGGGACAGGGCTTTCAGTCTTTATTCCATTTCTCATTGTTGTTAGGCCAAGGAGCAGGATGAGAAAGGGCTGCTCAAACCACATAACTGGCCGTGCTCAATGGATAAATAGTGCAGATTACTGATTGTCTCTATGATCTTTTTCTGAATATTGCAGAGATGTGAAAAATAAATGTGCGGGGATTGCTGGTCGGCGCAGACTTGGTGGGCCGAAGGGCCTGTTTCCGCGCTGTGCCTCTAAACTAAACTAAAACAGGGGGATGGATATTCAACAGCAATGCGTGCCATTCCATTTGCCAGTAGATCAATTTAAATATACTATACTATCAAGAAGAGTTTTTTTTACCTTAGCTACTGAAATGTGTCCTCAAAATCCCCATCATTTTCAGTTTTTATAACAATAACATCAATATTCCTTTAATTTAATTTAAATAAATGAATGTCTTGTTTTTTTTTCTGATCTTTCCTTGAGTTTTTGGAAGCTTATTCCTTTTATTGCTGTTTTGGGATTTGGTAAGTTGCTTTTGGATTAATTCCAGTGACTGTATAAATAGCAAAATAATAATCGCCTCTTTCCACAAATTCTGGCTGAAATTAAGAACTTTGCTGCAGACAATTCTCGAATGTCATTTGGAAAAACTTTGCACCAAAGAAATTTTAGTCAAGTGCACAACTCTTCAATTTAAACCCGGGGAAACCAATGAAAAACGTTAGTGGGGACTTCTTGGTGTTTATGGTCGTTTAGTGTTACTTTTAGGTTTAGAGATATAGCATAGCAACAGGCCCTTCAAGGGATGGCACAGTGGCACAGCAGTAGAGCTATTGCCTAGAGTGCCAGAGACCCTGGTTCGGTTCTGACCATGGGTACTTTCTGTGTGGAGTTTGCACATTCTCCCTGTGATCGCGTGGGTTTCCTCCGGGTGCTCCGGTTTCCTCCCTCATTCCAAAGATGTGCAGGTTTGAAGGTTAATTGGCTTCTGTATATTGCCTAGAGTGTTGGATAGGAAACTGTGATAACATAGAACTAGTGTGTATGGATGCTCATCAGTCGGCGCAGACTCGGTGGGCTGAAAGGCCTGTTTCTATACTGTTTCTCTAGAATAAAGTTCAATCCAACCATCGGCCACCTGTTCACACTGGTTCTGTGTTTTCTTGCTTTCTCATCTACTCCCTACCCACTAAAGGCAATTTGACAGAGGCCAATTAACTCATAAAACTGCACGTCTTTGGGATGAGGGAGAAGGGTACCGCAAGGCTCGGTGCAGGGACAGCAGCTATTTACAATATACATCAATGATTTAGATGAAGGGATTCAAAGTAACATTAGCAAATTTGCAGATGATACAAAACTGGGTGGCAGTGTGAACTGTGAGGAGGATGCAGGGTGACTTGAACAGGTTGGGTGAGTGGGCAGATGCAAGGAAGATGCAGTTTAATGTGGATAAATGTGAGGTTATCCACTTTGGTAGGAAAAGCAGGAAGGCAGATTATTATCTAAATGGTGTCAAGTTGGGAAAAGGGGAAGTACAACGGGATCAGGGGGTCATTGCTCATCAGTCAATGAAAGTAAGCA
Organism: Okamejei kenojei; assembly: GCA_035221665.1. Classification (NCBI taxonomy): domain Eukaryota; kingdom Metazoa; phylum Chordata; class Chondrichthyes; order Rajiformes; family Rajidae; genus Okamejei; species Okamejei kenojei. Next base: position 35,583,964 of record CM069152.1, on the reverse strand, counting down.
TGCAGGTAGTGAAGAAAGCAAATGGCATATTGGCCTTCATAACAAGAGGCCCTTCTGCAGTTGTACAGGGCCCTAGTGAGACACGCACCTGGAGTGCTGTGTGCAGTTTTGGTACCCAAATTTGAGGAAGGACATTCTTGCTATTGAGGGAGTGTGGCGTAAGTTCACAAGGTTAATTCCTGGGATGGCGGGACTGTCATATGCCGAGAGAATGGAGTGGCTGGGCTTGTATACTCTGGAATTTAGAAGGATGAGAGGGGATCTTATTGAAACATAAGATTATTAAGGGTTTAGACACACTAGAGGCAGGAAACATGTTCCCGATGTTGGGGGAAGTCCAGAGCCAGGGGCCACAGTTTAAGAATAAGCCATTCAGAACAGAGATGAGGAAACACTTTTTCACACAGGGAGTTGTGAGTGTGGAATTCTCTGCCTCAGAGGGTGGTGGAGGCCGGTTCTCTAGATACTTTCAAGAGAGAGCTAGATAGGGCTCTTAAAGATAGTGGAGTCAGCGGATACGGGGAGAAGGCAGGAACAGGGTACTGATTGTGGATGATCAGCCATGATCACATTGAATGGCGGTGCTGGCTCAAAGGGCCGAGTGGCCTACTCCTGCACCTTTTGTCTATTGTCTATTGTCTTTTGAAACCGGCGCACCCGAAGAAAATTCAAGTGATCACAGGGAGAAGGAGTAAACTCCACATACAGAGACTCAGGATAGAACCTGGGTTTCTGGTGCTGTGAAGCATCAGCTCTACCAGCTGCACCACTATGCTGCCCACTGTCGCCAGCTGCATGCTTTTGAAATAAGCAAATGATGTATCATAACCAGAATTGGCACCAACATGGCATCATCAATTTTCATCTAACAGCCAAAGTCAAAAGTACCCACGTTGTGACTTTGTCATAAATAAGCTGAATGATGCCATCTTGGACAATCAAGCACATTTGAAAACTGGAAGGATTCTTTGTGCTGTTTCACTTTGAATCCTTCCAGTTTTCAAATGTGCTTGATTTACAATGTATGAATGCAAAATTGATGAGACCTCTCGCAGTTCTGAATGAAATCTTTCCCTTGGTGGGTTGTGCTAGACTGCTGGACTTGAACAGAGTGAGCAGTTGAAGGACGCTGGCACGCATATAAGCTTCAATGAATGGCCAGATGGAATGCCTAGGTTTGGTCCAAAATCTTTTATTATGCGACTTGGACATGAATATGCCAACAGAAAGACTGAATATTGCATTTAGTTAAAATTGACCTTGAAACATCAGCAGAGATAAAGTATGACCCGATTTTTTAATATCTAGTCTGAATGAGCATGGATGTTACATTCTGATTGTCCAAAAATCAATTTAATGAAACTTGTAATGACATTTAAATAATTGATATCTGCTCTAAAAGAAAGAATTGGCTTCAAATACTTTATCAGCACATTTCCGACTTAAAACTCCTCAAAGAAATGTTGAAATAAGTAAACTTTAGAGAGTCGATGCCCCAGTTAGGGATTAAATATTGTACTGGCAGAATAAAAATGGTTCAATTCTCTATGCAAGGAGTGATAAAAGCATACAATTGATTTCCTCGTGAGAATTCTATTGGCAATTCCAATCAAGGAACTGCATGCATAAAAACATATTACAATTTATATCTTAGGAATTTTAACAAAATTGTATTTGTAGCAGCCTTCAGATGGTGTATACTTTGGTTTATATCTGAAGAAGGGTCTTGACCCGAAATGTCACCCATTCCTTCCATCCAGAGATGCTGCCTGTTCTGCTGAGTCACTCCAGCATTTTGTCTCCATCTTCAGTGTAAACCAGCATCTGCAGTTCCTTCCTATACTTTACCAGGAGTAGGTTGAGATAATCAGTTTGCTCCCTGAGCCTAGAGGTCAGTACTTTTTGATTGGGAGGAGCATGTGAGGATGACAAGAGCTGAAGGGGGAAACGGAAGAGTGACAATGTCAATGTGCGGACAAGCGCGGCTGATGACAGAAGGGAGAGCATAATGGTCGGATATTAAGGAATAGTTGGCCGGCCTGACAATTCCTATTGCGAGGAAAATTAACACCTTCCAACGAGCTGTGAAATACCTCACATGGTGTTAATATTGAGACCGCAGTTTCTTTCAGGGCACTGTGGTCACATTTAAACGTGATCCTGATACTGGTTTGCGGACTGGAAATTCATCTTGATCAGCACTTAGCATTATTAAAATAATTGCTTCTTCCTATGTGTGATTTGGAGAGAGCTGATAGCCAAGCTGGAGAGCAAGGAAACAGCTTCCTAAATGTCGACAGAGACTTTCAGATTTATACTTTAGAGATACGGTGTGGAAACATGCCCTTTGGCTCAACGAGTCTGTGCTGACCAGTGATCACCACGTACACTAACACTATCCTACACACTAGGGACAATTCACAATTTTTTCTATACCAAAGCCACTTAACCTACAATCCAGTATGTACATGTGCCTTTGGAGTGTGGGGGGAAACCGGAGCTTTCGGTGAAAGCCCACGCCGTCACAGGGAGAACGTACACACTCCGTACAGACAGCACCCGTGGTTAGGATCCAACCTGGGTCTCTGATGCTGTAAAGCCCCTGTCCCACTGTGAGTTCTCCCAAGTTTTCCCGATTCGAACTCGGCGAATGCCCGTAGCGGGTCCATAGGAGTTTGTGGCTGTCTCGTAGCGGCTCGTAATGCTAACGGTGGGTATAAAAAGTAACAATTTTTTTCATCACGGGTATTTTTTTACTCGTGGACATTTTTTTACAGAGATGAGAAAACGTCACGCATTACCGGATGTCCCGAGTACCTACCGTTAGCATTACGAGCCGCTACAAGACATCCACGAACTCCTACGGACCCGCTACGGACATTCTCCAAGTTCGAATCAGCGGAAAACTCGGGAGAACTCGTGAATTACCTCGTACAGTGGGACAGGTGCGTAAGACAGCAACCCTACCATTGCTCCACCGTGCACCCATGCAGAGGCTTACGTTAAGGTACACTGGAAAAATACCTAAGCTTTCATAATCTGTATTAGAAATAGATGCGTAAAAGTGGATAGGGGATTTTCTTAATTGATTGCAGTGAAATTGTTACTAGTGGCACATATTTATGTGGAGACAGAGAAACATAGAAACATAGAAATTAGGTGCAGGAGCAGGCCATTCGGCCCTTCGAGCCTGCACCGCCATTCAATATGATCATGGCTGATCATCCAACTCAGTATCCTGTACCTGCCCTCTCTCCATACCCCCTGATCCCTTCAGCCACAACGGCCACATCCAACTCCCTCTTAAATATGGCCAACGAACTGGCCTCAACTACCTTCTGTGGCAGAGAATTCCACAGATTCACCACTCTCTGTGTGAAAAAATCACTCTCTGTGTGAGACCATTGAAATGAAGATGCTGGAATCTTGAGCAAAACCCAAAGTGCTGGTGGAACTCAATGGATAAGGCAGCAGCTGTGGAGAGAATGAATTTCGGGTCAGAATTTGTGTTTTGTACATAGTTTTTTCTTTGATCACTTGTAAGTGTTCAGCCATTCAGAGTAACATGGATGCATTCCATACCTCTTGTCTTCCCATTAAATCTGAACAATTTTTTTTAATTGCCCCACAATTCATCTTGATTTTTCTCCACTCTTTTCCCAAATTCAACCTCTCAAGTCAGAGCAACCATTTCATCAGATAGTCACGAATGTAATTTGAAGAAAGATAATTTTCAATGGCATTGAAGAACTGGTAATATATTTCCAAAGTCAGGATGTGTAACTCGGAGAGGAACCTAAGATAGTGTATCCATCCATCTTTTGACCTTGTTTTTCTTGGTTGTAGAGTTTGGCATTCCATTTACCTGCTGTGGGGGACTTCCCGAAGAAGATGGTAACTATTTTGGTCTTGAACATTTCAGTTAATCCATTAGCTCAGGTATTTAGAGAATCAAAGGCGAGATTTTCACCACCCAGTCTGTAAAATCATGCTTCATAAGTGTTCCGCTGAATAGTTTGTGTACCGCTGAATAGTTTAGCTTCAACATTAATGCTGATTTAGATTCCCATGCAGGAAATAGTTTCTCAGTATTAGTCATGCTAAATCTTTTCAATGGTTTAAATTTCTTGATCAGGTTACTGATCATTATAAAAGCAAAGAGTGCAAATCTTGTTTACTCATAAGTTAACCGGTTAAGCTTAAGGTGCATTCTGGTGAATTGGCATTGTACTTCATTGGAAGTTTATCTTGCAAACCTGTCATGTCTACCACCATGGAGAACAAGGGCACAAGGACTATGGAATACCACTACCTCCAAGTCACACACTTTCCTGCCTTAGAAACATACCACTGGCTCCTTATCATCACCATAATCCCTTACCAAACAATCCAGGCCAGCACGATCTCTTCGCAAATGGAAACGGCTCAAGAACATTGTTCGGCACCACTTTCTCAAGGCCAATTTGGGAACGAGAATACCAGCCTTACCAATTTCATCTACATGCAGGCATGGAAATCGCTCTCAAACCATTGGGGGGGGGGGGGGGGGGGGGGGGGGGGGGGGGCGCATAACATCAGGAGCTGACCTGCTTGGTGACCGAGCGCATAACATCGGGAGCTGACCTGCTTGGTGACCGACTCCGAACTCCAGCAACAGCATCTTCGTCCGCCCCGAATCGTGGGGCTTTAATCGGCACGTTCGTGGGGTCTTCAACATCGGGAGCCTCGATCGCCTCAACACAGCAATTTGACCACGGGGCAGTGGAAGATCCCGTGGCTGGCCTCGCTGGGCCGGGCGATGAAAAGCCCCGCGAACGGGCCGATTCAAGCTCCGCTCTATGATCTTTGCTCTATGGACGTCTCCCTCCTCCAATCACCACGCTCTATCCTCAGTCCCACCCTCCTACTTCCGCCTCCGACCGACACCTCCCTACTCCAATGATCGCGCGGAAGCATCATGGTTCCCACCCACCCCCCCCACTGCCTGCTGAATGACGAGTCTCTCGTCCAATCGGCGCCCTCGATCATCAGTCCCATCCTCACTGTCTCACGGAAAGCAGAGATTTTTAATAGTTTTTTTTTTAACTGAGTCTAAAAATACTGATTAAAAATCATGGGGGGGACGTGTCCCCCCGTCCCTCCCGGGATTTTTACCCCTGACCCCATGAATCACTGAGGAAGATACAAAGCTGAATATGCTCCAAATCTGCACCATTACACTTAAGTGAGGGTGTACACAAATTAACAGTCAAAATAGTTTCTGAAAGAGAAATGAAGAGTTAAATTAAAAAACAATCACAGTATGGTGGTCCAGGGTGCGATGCAATCCACTGAAACCACGTGGAATAATGCACGGCATTGAACTGCCTGGATCCTGCCTGGACCCGCTGCCCATGTTTGACCCGCACCTGTTTTTACCTGGACCAGATGCACAGGGGCTCATTCGCTGCCCCCTCATACTCTTGTGTCCATGGCCAGTTGAGGATGGCAGCTGAGCTTCAGTCTGTGTTGCCAGGCATAGAATCTCCCGAACATTCAGAGACATTTTTAAATTATTAAAAATTTAAACATTTTACTACAGAATTATTAACAGAGAAAGCATGCACCTATAAATGAGCTAAAACCTTTTGAATGAAGGGGAAGGTTTGTTAGAAAGTCTCTTGCATATTTGTCCGACAATCCGACAATTGAGTGGGATTATGGGGTGTTGTTTACAGAATGATTTGACTTTCTGAACCAGTCAGTATGCCCCAGACCACCAGTTGCTGTGGGACTTGCTGAAGTTTTAAAAGCGAAGGTCAGAACAACAATGCCCAATATAGCAATAGAGAGTCATAGTGTATACAGCATGGAAACAGGCCCTTTGGCCCAACTTGCCCACACCGGCCAACATGTCCCAGCTACACTAATCTCACCTGCCTGCATTTGGTTCATATCGCTCCAAACCTGTCCCATCCATGTACCTGTCTAACTGTTTCTTAGAGGCTGGGATAGTCCCAGCCTCAACTACCTCCTCTGGCAGCTTGTTCCATTCACCAACCACCCTTTGTGTGAATATTATCGAAAATTTGTCCTTTGCAGCTAATCACCTGTCATGCTTTTCTTTCTTAGCCTAATCCATCTGTTGGATGCCATATAGCACTTTGAACATATAATATATATATTCAGTATCATTGTGCAATAATAGCTGAAGCAAACATTAAGACCCTTCTCATTGTGTGCCATCATTGTGCTTTTAGCTCCATCCCTTCTCTTACAACTTTGAACTTGAAGCATTCCACGAATCTCTCTATCTTGCTTCTCTCTCTCTCTCTCTCTCTCTCTCTCTCTCTCTCTCTCTCTCTCTCTCTCTCTCTCTCTCTCTCTCTCTCTCTCTCTCTCTCTCTCTCTCTCTGTGTGCAAACCCGCTGAGTCAGCCATCTCAGTCATGAATTATGGAGTTTCAGATCATTGATTATTCTATAGTATGCACACAGAATCGTTCAGTAGCAAAGTTTTTTTTTCCTAAATCCTTTTAATTAAACTCAGTCCTGTGTCTCAAAGTGTATGTTGTTATCTATGAAGCAGCAAAAATGGCAACAAAAGCAATAGTTTTAACTGGGGTGGAGAGCTCGGTATTGGAATTAGGTCATTTTAATACCTTGGCTGCATTCAAGCATAGAAAGCTGGCTCGATGCTGAGTGCGTTTGAAACGAGGGCAGGAGGAGTGTACGGTTAGGGATTGGGTCGGGAGAGGGAATGGAGTAATTTTGGATAGAACCTTTGCCTCTTCTTACAATACAAAAACTATTTTGCCCTGATTTCAATCATATGCTCTATGATCACAAATTCCTCTGAAACATTTTACAAATAGCTTGTCGAGCATTTATTGTCTATCCCAGATTGTCCCTGAATAGTTAAGAATTAACCACACTAGTGCATCTCGAGTCACAGATTGACCAGGTTTGTGAACCCAATTGGCTTTTATGAACGTCCAATAGTTTATTGGCCACCGCTACCTGCGTTTTATCTCCAGATGTAATAATTCGCTTGAATTTCAACAAACCTGGTAAAATTGAAATGTGTAGGAAAGAACTGCAAATGTTGGTTTACATCGAAGATAGACACAAAATGCTGGAGTAACTCACCGGGACAGGAAGCATCTCTGGTGAGAAGGAATGGGTGGTTCAGAAGAAGGGTCAGTAGTGTTCAGAAGAAGGGTCTCATCCTGAAACGTCACCCATTCCTTCTCTCCTGAGATGCTGCCTACCCCGTTGAGTTTAGTTTAATTTAGTTTAGAGATAGAGGGTGGAAACCGGCCCTTCAACCCACCGAGTCCGCACAGACCAGCGATCCCCACACATATTAACACTACACTACAGATACTAGGGACAAATTTACATTTACACCAAGCTAATTAACCTACAAACCTGTAGGTCTTTGGAGTGCAAGAGGAAACCAAAGATATCAGAGAAAACCCACGCAGGTTACGGGGAGAACATGCAATCTCCGTATACAGCACCCGTAGTCAGGATCGAACCCAGGTCTCTGGTAAGGCAGTAGCTCTACCATAGAGTAGAATGGATAAGGGAGCCAGTGGATGCAGTGTATCTGGACTTTTAAAAAGCCTTTGACAAGGTCCCACACAAGAGATTAGTGTATAAAATTAGAGCACATGTTATTGGGGGTAGGGTATTAACATGGATAGAGAACTGGTTGGCAGACAGGAAGCAAAGAATAGGAATTAACTGGTCCTTTTCAGAATGGCAGGCAATGACAAGTGGGGTGCCGCTCGGACCCCAGTTATTTACAATATATATTAATGATTTAGACAAAGGAATTAAATCTCCAATTTTGTGGATGACACAAAGCTGGGTGGCAACGTGAGCTGTGAGGGGGATGCTATGAGGCTGCAGGGTGACTTGAATAGGTTGGGTCAGTTGGCAGATGCAGTATAATGTCGATAAATGTGAGGTTATCCACTTTGGTGGCAAGAGCAGGAAGGCAGATTATTATCTGAATGGTGCCAAATTAGGAAAAGGGGGGGGGGGGGTGTAACGAGACCTGGGGGTGCTTGTACATCAGTCACTGAAAGGAAGCATGCAGGTACAGCAGGCAGTGAAGAAAGTTAATGGCATGTTGGCCTTAATTGCGAGAGGATTTGAGTTTAGGAGCAAGGAGATCCTACTGCAGTTGTACATGGCCCTGGTGTGACCGCACCTGGAGTATTGTGTGCAATTTTGGTCTCCTAATTGGAGAAAGGACATTATTGCTATTGAGCGAGCACAGCGTTCGTTCACCAGGTTAATTCCCAGGGTGGCGGGACTTACATATGATGAAAGAATGGGCCAACTGGGCATGTATTCACTGGAATTTAGAAGGATTAACTTACAGGGAATCTTATAGAAACATATAAAATTCTTAAAGGATTGGACAGGCTAGATGCAAGAAAAATGTTCCCGCTTTTGGGGGAGTCCAGAACCAGGGGTCACAGTTTAAGAATAAGGGGTAGACCATTTTGGATTGAGATGAGAAATAACTTTTTCACCCAGAGAGTTGTGAATCTGTGGAATTCTCTGCCACTGCTTGAGGGAGAGATGGGGGTAAGTACTGAGGCACAGTAGCACAGTAGTAGAGTTGCTGCATCACAGCGCCATAGTCCCGGGTTCGATACTGACTTCCGGCATTGTCCATACAGGTTTGCTTGTTCTCCCCGAGACTGCGTGGGTTTTCCCCGGGTGCTCTGGTTTCCTCCCACATTCCAAAGACAGGTTTGTAGGTTAATTGCCTTAGGTAAAAATTGTGAATTTTTCCAGCAGGTCTTGCTACAGTCATAGAGAAAATGAATACATGGAAAACAGAATATAAAAGTCTCACTTACACAAAACCAATCATTCAAATAATTCACTCTTGAGGCACCATTTAATTTGCCATTATTTAATGAAATATGTTCTACTGAAGTTTTGCTTCAAAGTGACAACAATTAAATCTACATTTTGGATGTATTTAAGGTTCTAATGGATGAGATTATGCAGATGTCTTAAGATGGTAATGAGGTTTTTGGATAATAAGCAGAGTTTCTGAAATTACTTTGATTGGTAGTGATGAGTAATAGAGCTTAGTTTGTTTTGCCTCCAAGCGGGTATTAGACAGATTGTGGAACTTCGGCAGCCAAATTGAATATAGTTCAAATTATTCCTCTTTGTGGTGAAGGTAGAACTCAGCAACAGGGAAGATCACTGACATTTCTATCAAATTCTCTTGGGGTGAGTGTGGGGAGATGGCTGGTTTTCAATGAAGGGAAGTCATAGTTATATGCACGGAAACAGGCCATTCGGCCAAACATTAATACTGACTAAAATGTCTATCTGGGCTAGTCCCATTTGCCTGTGTTTTGCCCATATAAACAATAGACAGTAGACAATATCCTTTAGACCTTAGACTTTGGAGATTTAGACTTTAGAGATATAGCGTGGCAACAGGCCCTTCGGCCCATGGAGTCTGCGCCGACCAGTGATCACCCTTTACACTAACACTATCCTCCACACTAGGGATAATTTTCAATTATACCAAAGACAATTAACATACAAACTTGTACGTCTTTGGAGTGTGGGAGAAAAACGGGGCACCCAGAGAAAACCCACACAGTCACACGGAGAATGTACAAACTCCATACAGACAGCACCCTCAGTCAGGGTCGAACCTGGGTCTCTTGTGCTATAATGCAACAGCTCTACCACTATGTCACTGTGCCACCCCTAAACCTTTTCTAAACCTTTTTAAACCTTTTAATACTTTTCCTTTTCAAACTTGTCTATCCAGGTGTCCGTTCAAATTATTTTTAAACAGTGAATATGTACCTGTCTCCACAACGTCTTCTGACACCTCCGTTCCATCTACCCAGCACCCTCTGTGTGAAAACTCACCTTAAATCTATGCTCTCTAGTTTTAGACTCTGACCCTGGGAAGAGAATGTGACCATGTACCTTAATGGGCCTTCCCACTTAGGCAACTTTTTAGGCGACTGCAGGAGCCTATGCAGTCGCCACATGGTCGCCACATGTTCATGTGTAGTTGCCGGAGAGTCGCCTTCATGGTCGCGAGGAGTTCCCGCATTCTGGGAACTAGTCGCGGCCTCATTATAATTGCCGCAAATTTTTCAACATGTTGGAAAAATTAGTGGCGACTAGAATGAAGCCGCCGTGGAGAGTAGCGAGAATTCTCGTGCTGTAGGTGGGTCGCCAGGTGGTCCTAATGGGTTGCCAGGAGGTTAAAGGTTCTCGGAGGTTCTCTTAGGTTTGAGCCGGTGCTGACCGATGCATTTCATTGGCTCATTGGGGAAAAAAAGAGATAAGAAGTAGTTTTCAGAACCAAGGATACGTTAAATGTCCGCTGAGCTTCACAGCCGTTGTTTTCTGGCTTCTTAAAAATTGTCTCCACTCCTTCTCTCCCCTTCTTCCCCTTCTCCCCCTTCTCCCCCCTCTCCCCCCCCCTCTTTTAAAGGACATGCCGTACGCTGTGCTTTAACCGTCTTAATTACAGTGTCAACCTCTAGGTATGTTACAAAACTTACCTTTAACGGTGCTGCAGTTCTGTCATTGGCCGTGTGCGCGACTTTGGCGCCTTTGAGGGGGGGGGGGGGGGGCTGGGTTAAAATGCGTTTTTCCCCTGCCATCCGGAATTATATTTTCGCGGAGTGCGAGCTTTTGCTAAAGATGCGTTCCGACTGCTGCTAAGTGAATTTTTTTTTTAAATCGCCCGACTATTTCAGCGCTGCAGTAAAATAAAAATTAGCTCCTAATGCCGTGAATGCCGACAACGGGGACAGATTTTACGTAGGGGACAGGTAAGTGAAAGCTGTTTATTTTTTTATATAAACTTGCTTGTTTAGATGACCTTAATCAATATTTCATGTTGCGAAATTCCCCATATGAACCGACAGTGTTTTTCCTGCCGATATTAGGTTTAAAGTCATCGCAACCGCAATGTTCCAATCCATCGCGTTCCAGAAAATCGCACTCGCAAGCTGTTTAAAATGGTTATTAATTTACTGGCAATAAACACTAAATTCCTTCAATTTGGCCTATAAATTCATAACAATGAGATTTAAAAATCATGTTATATTGTGAATTCTTGTGTGAATGTTATTTGGACACTTAGTCTTTTTAAAAAATGGTAATATTTTCTTAAGAAATGGATAGATGTTTAGATCTAGTAATTGAATTTTGTAATTAGCTACAATTGGGTAACTAACTAATTATATGCTTTCATTTCAGGTCATCCAAGTAAGATTGTTTCATGTTAGTTTCAGAATGCTTCAATCTATAATAACTGAAAATGTCTTTCAGTTCTCTTAATTTTTAAGAAGTTATGGGCTTTTGACTGTCCTTGATCACTGCTTTTGTGTTAAGTCAATGGAAAAGCAATAGGGAACAAGATGCTAATTTCCGAATATGAAAATGGCCATAACTTATTTCATACTGAAGATATGAAAGTGAATTAGGTGTCAAATGAAACTTCTTTTTATGCTTTATCTGATGGGATAAATTGCAGACTTGATTTTCTAAATCTCAACATTTTGTAACATTGCTAAACCTTCCTGTTCATCGTGGTGTGTGTCTGTATCCCCTTGCCTTTGCACCGTGTGAATTTTTTGGACAGGGCATTCAATTGAGGGAGAGCTGTCTAAAAAATTAACACGGCTGGTGAAGGAAGCGATGTGTGTGTTCCACTCTTACAGTCGCCGTTCCAGTTGCCGGTCTTTCAGGCGACTGCCGGCAATTTGACAGGCGCCGGCAATCCGCTGAAAAATCGCCTAAGTGGGACAGGCCCATAACTATTCCCCTCATGATTTTATAAACCTCCATAAGGTCACCTCTCAACCACCTATGGTCCAGTGATGTAGTTCCAGGCTATCTTGTGGGATTTTAAGGGAAAAGTTAATAGTTGAAAACCTTCATTTGTTCAGTTGCTTGATTAACTTGACAAAGACTTTGGCTGACATAAAACACGCCAGATGGTGCTAGTTTTCATCCACAATTATCTTGAGTCCTGAGGAATGTTTATTTTGTTGAATATTTTTTATTATAGAAACATATATATGAAAATTACAATATTTTACATAAACGAAAATACATCATTAAATACTTTCATAATATTAATAATATTAATATTATTACTAATATTGAGATTTAGGACTATATGCTTCTATACGCTTTTTTAATTATTTTTTATAAAGTAAGAAAGAGATAAATAATGAAAAAAATATGAAAACGAATGGAGTATTAATCATTATTCCATCAATGGAGACATAGGCATGATTTATTATATTTCTTTCTTCATCCATTCTAATATTCAGGCCTCAGTCAAGCCCTCGTAGCGAGCCATTATGACTCTGTAAATATTCAATATATGGAGACCATATCCCTCTGAAGAGATCTAACCTGTCCATTAAGACAAGCCTCAATCTCTCCAGATGAAGAGTCTCTGACATTTCTGTATTCCACATTTTGATTGTAGGGGATGTAGGGCCTTTCCAAAATTTTAATATTAATTTTTTCCCAATTATTAACCCATAATCAATAAAAATTCTCTGGTTTGTTGTTACTATTTGTTCTGTTTCCAATATTCCTAGTATTATTAGCTTTGAATCGGGTGTCAAAGTTATATTAACAACATTCGAAATTATCCTAAATATTTCAATCCAGAATTTTGTAATTTTTATACAATTTGTTAATGAGTGTGCCAGATTGGCTTCTAAATGTTGACAATGTTTATTTAAGACTATTTCTGAGTGGCAGAATATAAGGGCCATGGCACCAGTTTGTATTAGAACTTTCCCTGCTGCAGCAATGTTAAGAGCCTGTCCCACTTACGCGACCTTTACAAGCGACTGCCGGCACTCGTGGTAGGTTGCCGAAATTTTTAACATGTTGAAAAATCAGTGGCGACCAGAAAGACGCTATGACTCTTTGGAGACCACTCACGACCACACAGGCGACCTCTGGCGACATGTCGCGGATGACCTCAAACGGCCCTAGAAGACCTCTCACGACCATACAGCCTGAGAGGTCTCCTAAGGTTGTGAGAGGTCTCCGGAGTCTTTCTGGTCGCCACTGAATTTTCAACAGGTGCCACTGTTGTTCAACAAGAACTAGGGTGGACCTGGTGCAGGATACTTTGTAACTTTGTCAGTGCACTTTATGTGACCACTATTGCATACTTCCTCCCATGAAGTAAATTTGGTATCCAATTACCTAGCTCTCCCTGAATCCCACGTGATTTAACCTTCCATGGAAGGTTAAACTGAAAGTACATCACGGCAGTAATCCGAAATGACATTACTGAAGTCTTGATTGTCTTGCCCAATCTTTGTGTTGTGTTTTAAAGTTTTCTTTAACAGTGGCTGCCGGGCCTTTGTTCTCAGCGGCCATTTGTCCATCCACACTCTTGCCCAGCTGCCAGGTCCGCTCTTGGACAGCCCAGCGGCGCCTCGCGGGAGCTTCCCTCCACAAGAAGCTCACAAGAACTTTCCATGGTCATGACACAGTTTACACTCCACACCTTCCACATTACCTGGTGTAATCAAAAAGATTGGATCATTAACTATCTGATAGACATTTGTGGTAAAAATAATTTGCATCGGGTCTTTGGTTTAGTGCTTTGGATGTGCTGCCTGTGCTACCATGGGCATCTACAAACAATTCACATCTTTGTGCTTTTATTTAACTTAATAGCTCTTGATTATATTGATCAAAGTCCACAGTGACAGGCTGCTGTTACATGATTTACCTTTTATGAATGACCTACTAAAGCATGGATAATTATTCTAAACTTGTCACGGCATATGAAGGATGTCTTTCACCAAAACAGGAAATGTTGCAGTCAATTAGATTGGCAAATGTTAGTGCCTGATTCTAACTTGGGGAGGGAAAGGGGACATGTAGGGTTGGCATTAACTCCTGAGAAATATCAGGTCTGTACCCAGTGTCAATGTTATGAGGCTGACAGATCAGTGTGAAATGAGGGTCCACCCAATCTTCCATCAAGAAGCATCATGCAGCTAGGTATTATTCCTTATATTCGTATCATTGACTCTTTATCACAATGACTGCAAAATGTGCCATCCATTGCGGTAAAAATGAGAATTGGTAGCAGGAGTAAGAGTGGTTCGCCATTCAATAAAAATGAAATTGCTCTTACCTCAGCACCACTAAGCTGTACTAATCCCACATGTCATACTCTTAATACCTAAACATCTTTCCATTTCTTTCTTGCATATATACTTAAAGACTGAGCATCCATGACACCTCTGGGGAGACAATTCAAAAGGTTCACATCCTCTGGGAATTGAGATTTCTTTTCAACTCAGCTGCAAATTACTTTTCATTGTGAGACTGGGAGGGGGGGGGGGGGGGGGGGATAGCCTCCCTGGGTCTATCCTGCTAAGTACATAATAAACTTGTACAGCTCAATGAAATCGTATCTCATTCTTCCAGAATCAGTCTGCATAATCTCTTCCGATACATCGTACATCAGAAGGTAGAACTCATATATAGTATTCCAGAGATAGGCACAAAATGCTGGAGTAATTGAATGGGTCAGGCAGCATCTCGGAAGAAAAATGATGGGTGATGTTTCTGGAAGGGACCCTTCTACAGACTGAAAGTAGAGGGGGAGAAACTGAAGGTAAGAAAATTCCAGAAAAAAGCAGGGCTGACAACAGATGACCAAGTATGTAAGAAGGAACTGCAACTGCTGGTTTAAAATGAAGATAGACACAAAACAGATGACCAAGGAAGGGTGGAGCCCATGATGGCATTGTTGGCTTGGGAAGAGTTGATAGCAAAGGGATACAAGGATGTGAACAGTTGAACTAGTAGGACGACGAGGGTGAGGGTGAGGTTGAGGGGGGGTATAAAAGAGGGAATGCAGGGTTTACTTCAAATTAGAGAAATCAACGTTCATACCGCTGGGTTGTAAACTGCAAAATGTGCAGGTGCTGCTCATATGAGCTGCTGCTCCTGCAGTTTGCACGTGGGCTCACTCTGGCAGTGGAGGAGACCCAGATAGAAAGGTCAGTGTGGGAATGGGAAGATGTGGTTTCACAGCTCCCTGCATGTTTGGAACGAAACATCTCTCTCCTTGCATTGCAAGTATCTAACATTAAAGATCACCATACCATTTGCTTTTCCAATTGTTTGCTATTCTTGCGCAATAATTTTCAGTGATTTATTTACAAAGTCACAGGTCTTTTTAAAGGTAGACAAAAATGCTGGAGAAACTCAGCGGGTGAGGCAGCATCTATGGAGCGAAGGAATAGGCGACGTTTCGGGTCAGGACCCTTCTTTAGATTCTCCAATTTCAGGTAGTCCTTCCTTTCTCCCTCCTTCCCCTCCCCTTCCCAGCTCTCCCACAGCCTACTGTCTCTGCCTCTTCCTTTCTTTTTTCTGCCCCCCCCCACATCAGTCTGAAGAAGGGTCTTGACCCGAAACGTCGCCTGTTCCTTCGTTTCATAGATGCTGCCTCACCTGCTGAGTTTCTTCAGCATTTTTGTCTACCTTCAATTTTTCCAGCATCTGCAGTTCTTTCTTAAACGGGTCTTTTTAAACATCAGCACCTTTTATTCTCCCACCATGTAAAGAAAAACTCTCCTTTCCATTTTTTTGTACCAAGTGGTTGATCACATTTTTCAACATTCCATTCTATTTGCCATGTACCTTCCCATTTATTTAACCTGCCTTTATTCTCCTGAAGACTCTCCTTGTCCTTCTCACAAACCACACTGTCAACCAACTTTATATCATCAATAAACGTGGATATATTAAACTTGATATCACCATCCAAATTCTTGGCATATAACACAAAGAGATGGAATCTCAGCACTGATCTCTACGGCATGCCATTTGTCATAATCTCCAAATCTGATAATTGCCTGTTTATTCCAACTCTTTCTCTGTTTATCAGTACATTAACTCCCCAAATCCTCATGCAACAATTTTGTTTAATAATCTCTTAAAAGGCACCTTGTTGAAAGCATTCTTAAACGTGCCAGATTAATTGGTTCGCCCCTATCTACTAGAGTCATAGAGTCAGTGTGAAAACAGGCCCTTCGGCCCAACCAACCAACAGCAGTCAACATACCGTCTACACTAGTCCCACCTGCCTGTGATTGGCCCATCACCCTCGAAACCTATCCTATCCATGTACCTGTCCAAATATCTCTTAAGTAATAGCACCTGCCACAACCACCTCCTCTGGCAGCTCGTTCCACCCACCCACCAGGCTTTGTGTAAAAAGTTACCCCTCAGGTTCCTCTTAAATCTTTTCTCCATCACCTTAAACTTCCGTCCTCGTGTTCTTGATTCCCTTACTCTGGGTAAAAGACTGCATTTACTCGATCTATGCCTCTCCCAATCTTGTAAACCTCCATAAGATCACCCCTCATCCTCCTGTGCTCTATTCTGCATGTTACAGCATCAAAATTGGTCTTTCCTCAAATGCATGTTTATCCTTTTCTAAGAACCTGTTACTAATTTCTTATTTGTCTACCAAGGTAGTCTAGCGATCTGACCTCTACTAGGCTGAGGCCAGATGCCAACACTTGCACACCTCCTCCTACTAACTCCTCGACCATGACCCCACAGATGAGCACCAGGCCGTAAAATAAAGGTCTCGACCCCAAACGTCACCTATTCTTTTTCACCAGAGATGCTACCTCACCCGCTGAGTTATTCCAGCATTTGTGCCTACCATTTTCTTATTAACAGGTTGCACAAATTTATTTCTCAATGGTTAAAAGTTGTCTTTTCATTTTTCCTTCACCTCTGAAACGCTGGCTTATGATGCTGTGGAATCATTTTCCACAGTCATCAGGTTTGTGAGATTTATTGCCTTTCAATCTAATTTATTGAGGTTCAATCCTTCAGTTTTATCGGCTTTGAAATTATTTACCAATGCTCC
This sequence comes from Okamejei kenojei, assembly GCA_035221665.1. Classification (NCBI taxonomy): domain Eukaryota; kingdom Metazoa; phylum Chordata; class Chondrichthyes; order Rajiformes; family Rajidae; genus Okamejei; species Okamejei kenojei. The sequence continues at coordinate 35,567,023 of CM069152.1, read as the reverse complement.
CATCTGCAGCACCTCCCAGACCCATCTCTGTCAACTGAAAGGCTAATGGTAGCCAACAGAATGGAACTCCCAGTTCCCCTCCATGTTACAGACCAGGCTGACTTACAAACATATCCTTCTTTGGCTCTGAGTTTAAATCCTAAACCTCCTAATTTACCAAGAAGTGTCCACGTCGCGGGGCTGGAAACTGGAAGTATCCTGAGCTAATTCTGCTGCCACCATCATCTATTGCAACAAGTGATGGCTTCCACTGATTGTCGCTGGATGCTTGCATCCTTTTCAGGACGGATGATGACAGCGATGTCAACGTTTGAAACATGGAAGATGGACACGAAAGAAGGAGAATGATTAAGAAAAACGGGTTGCCTACTGATATCTTCTCAAAGTCCATTAAAGATGGGGCAAAAAATGTTGGCTTTGTCAGTGATACCCATATCACATACATAAATAGATTAATGCAATGGATAAGGAGGACACAGAGTGGATAAGGAGGACACAGAGGACACAGGAGGACGAAGAGGACACTGTTTTCACAGAGGCCCAGAAGCGGTTGCAGTGGGAGGAGCGACGTCCGACCTGTAAGTTTAAAAACCTGTTCGCGGGGCTTGTTTTCACAGAGGCCCAGGAGCGGTTGCAGTGGGAGGAGCGACGTCCGACCTGTAAGTTTAAAAACTCGTTTGCGGGGCTTGTTTTCACAGAGGCCCAGGAGCGGTTGCAGTGGGAGGAACCTAAATCTGTAACGTTCCATTCGCAGCTCGCAGTTCAAAACAAGTGGGCTTGAGGAAGCCGCTGATTGGTGGAAGAGGACTCGAGGCAGCAGCTGATTGGCAATCAGATCCCTGCTGATTTCTTTCAGCTAAAATCCTTGCTTTGTATTGTATTGTATATTGTATTGTATCCAGGGTAAGGGGTAGGATGAGTGCCAGGGCAGTTTACTGTTCTGGATGTCAGATGTGGGAGGTCATGCAGTCAGATAGCTCTCCAGACGTCCACATCTGCGCCAGGTGCGTCAAGATGGCGCTCCAAATGGACCGTATTCGGTACCTGGAGCAGCAGCTCGATGACCTCCGTCTGGTCAGGGAGAGTGAAGAAGCCATAGAGAGGAGTTACAGACAGGTGGTCACTCCAAAACCACAGGTGGCAGAAAAGTGGGTCACGGTTAGGAGAGGCAAGGGGCAGAGGCAGGGACTAGAGAGTACCCCGGTGGCTGTACAACTTGGCAATACGTACTCCTGTTTGAGTGCTGTTGGGGGGCACAGCCTACCTGGGGGTAGCAACAGCGACCGGGCCTCAGGTACATGGACCAGCCCTGTTGCTCAGAAGGGTAAGGAAAAGAAGAGGAGGGCAGCAGTAATAGGGGACTCTATAGTTAGGGGGTCAGATAGGCGATTCTGTGGACGCAGTCAGGAGACCCGGATGGTAGTTTGCCTCCCTGGTGCCAGGGTCCGGGATGTGACTGAACGTGTCCAAGATATCCTGAAATGGGAGGGAGAGGAACCAGAGGTCGTGGTACATATAGGTACCAATGACATAGGTAGAAAAAGAGAGGAGGTCCTGAAAGGAGAATTTAGGGAGTTAGGAGGAGTGTTAAGGAGAAGGACCGCAAAGGTAACAATCTCAGGGTTACTGCCTGTGCCACGCGACTGTGAGAGTAGGAATGGAGCGAGGTGGAGGATAAATGCGTGGCTAAAGGACTGGTGCAGAGGGCAGAGATTCAAGTTTCTGGATCATTGGGACCTCTTTTGGGGAAGGTGTGACTTACAAACATATCCTTCTTTGGCTCTGAGTTTAAATCCTAAACCTCCTAAAGGACGGGTTGCACTTGAACCCGAGGGGAACCAATATCCTGGCGGGGAGATTTGCAAAGGCTACTGGGGAGACTTTAAACTAGGTCGGTTGGGGGGAGGGACTCAAATAGAGAAAGCAAGTAGTCCATTTGTGAGGCAGGAGGCAGAGAAAAGAAGCAGTCAGACGCAACACATAGGGGGGAAAGAAGAAAAAAATAATAAACAGAGAATAAGAAGTGGAGGGTTTCTTAAATGTGTGAGCAGAGAGACAGAGGGGTGTAAAATGAGGATAGGAGCAATAGGTAGCAAGGTGAAAAGTGGCAGGCAGACAAATCCAGGGCAAAAATCAAAAAGGGCCACCTTTCAACATAATTGTAAAAGGGGCAAGAAAGTTGTAAAAACAAGCCTGAAGGCTTTGTGTCTCAATCCCAGGAGCATTCGTAATAAGGTGGATGAGTTGAATGTGCAGATAGCTATTAATAATTCTGATATAGTTGGGATCACGGAGACATGGCTCCAGGGTGACCATGACTGGGAGCTGAATATCCAGGGATATTCAATATTCAGGAGGGATAGACAGAGAGGAAAAGGAGGTGGGGTAGCGTTGCTGGTTAGAGAGGAGATTAACGCTATAGAAAAGAAGGACATTAGCTTGAAGGATGTGGAATCAATATGGGTGGAGCTGCGAAACACTAAGGGGCAGAAAACGCTAGTGGGTGTTGTATACAGGCCACCTAACAGTAGTAGTGGAGTTGGGGATGGCATCAAACAAGAAATTAGAAATGCGTGCAACAAAGGTAAAACAGTTATAATGGGTGACTTCAATCTACATATAGATTGGGAGAATCAAATTGGCAGGGGTGCTGAGGAAGAGGATTTCTTGGAATGTATGCGGGATAGTTTTCTAAACCAACATGTAGAGGAACCAATGAGAGAGCAGGCTATTCTAGACTGGGTATTGAGTAATGAGGAAGGGTTAGTTAGCAGCCTTGTTGTACGTGGCCCCTTGGGCAAGAGGGACCATAATATGGTTGAGTTCTTCATTAGGATGGAGAGTGACATTGTTAATTCAGAAACACGGGTCCTGAACGTGATAAATCAGGGAAGGTATCGCATCCGTGGATAACAAGGGAAATCAGGGATATTATCAAAACAAAAGACGAAGCGTACAAATTAGCCAGAAAAAGCAGCCTACCAGAGGACTGGGAGAAATTCAGAGACCAACAGAGGAGGACAAAGGGCTTAATTAGTAAAGGGAAAATGGATTATGAAAGGAAACTGGCAGGAAACATAAAAACTGACTGCAAAAGTTTTATCGATATGTGAAGCGAAAAAGATTAGTTAAAACAAATGTAGGTCCCTTGCAATCAGAAACAGGTGAATTGATCATGGGGAATAAGGACATGGCAGACCAATTGAATAACTACTTTGGTTCTGTCTTCACTAAGGAAGGCATAAATAATTTGCCGGAAATAGCAGGGGATCGCGGTTCAAATGAGATGGAGGACCTGAGTGAAATCCAGGTTAGCCGGAAAGTGGTGTTAGGTAAATTGAATGGATTAAAGGCCGATAGGCTGCATTCCAGGGTACTTAAGGAAGTAGCCCCAGAAATAGCGGATGCCTTAGTGATAATTTTTCAAAACTCTTTAGATTCTGGAGTAGTTCCTGAGGATAGGGGGGTAGCTGATGTAACCCCACTTTTTAAAAAGGGAGGGAGAGAGAAAACGGGGAATTACAGACCAGTTAGTCTAACATCGATAGTGGGGAAACTGCTAGAGTCAGTTATTAGATAGCAGCGCATATGGAAAGTGGTGATATCATTGGACAAAGCCAGCATGGATTTACGAAAGGTAAATCATGTCTGACGAATCTTATTGAATTTTTTGAGGATGTAAGTAGTAGAGTGGATAAGGGAGAAGCAGTGGATGTGTTATATCTGGACTTTCAGAAGGCTTTCGACAGTCCCACACAAGAGATTAGTATAAAAACTTAAAGCACACGGTATTGGCGGTTCAGTATTGATGTGGATAGAGAACTGGCTGGCAGACAGGAAGCAAAGAGTAGGAGTGAACGGGTCCTTTTCAGGATGGCAGGCAGTGACTCGTGGGGTGCCGCAAGGCTCAGTGCTGGGACCCCAGCTATTTACAATATACATTAATGATTTGGCGAGGGAATAAAATGCAACATCTCAAAGTTTACGGATGACACAAAGCTAGGGTGCAGTGTTAGCTGTGAGGAGGATGCTAGGAGGCTGCAAGATGACTTGGATAGACTGGGTGAGTGGGCAAATGCACGGCAGATGCAGTATAATGTGGATAAATGTGAGGTTATCCACTTTGGTGGCAAAAACAGGAAAGTAGACTATTATTTGAATGGTGACCGATTAGGAAAAGGGGAGATGTAACGAGACCTAGGTGTCATGGTACACCAGTCATTGAAAGTAGGCATGCAGGTGCAGCAGGCCGTGAAGAAAGCGAATGGTATGTTGGCATTCATAGCAAAAGGATTTGAGTACAAGAGCAGGGAGGTTCCACTGCAGTTGTACAGGGTCTTGGTGAGGCCACACCTGGTGTATTGCGTGCAGTTTTGGTCTCCTAATCTGAGGAAAGACATTCTTGCCTTAGAGGGAGTACAGAGAAGGTTCACCAGACTCCTGGGATAGCAGGACTTCCATATGAAGAAAGACTGGATAGACTCGGCTTGTACTCGCTGGAATTTAGAAGATTGAGGGGAGATCTCATAGAGACTTACAAAATTCTTAAGGGGTTGGACAGGCTAGATGCAGGAAGATTGTTCCCGATGTTGGGGAAGTCCAGGACAAGGGGTCACAGTTTAAGGATAAGGGGGAAGTTTTTTAGGACCGAGATGAGAAAATCGTTTTTCACACAGAGAGTGGTGAATCTGTGGAATTCTCTGCCACAGAAGGTAGTTGAGGCCAGTTCATTGGCTATATTGTAGAGGGAGTTAGATGTGGCCCTTGTGGCTAAAGGGATCAGGGGGTATGGAGAGAAGGCATGTACAGGATACTGAGTTGGATGATCAGCCATGATCATATTGAATGGCGGTGCAGGCTCGAAGGGCCGAATGGCCTACTCCTGCACCTATTTTCTATGCTTCTCTATGTTTCTATGACAGTAATGGGAAATTCAAAGCTAATATAAATAAACTACAGTGTTTGGCCAATGTATCGATACCCCATAGTAATACACTTGTTAATTTAGTTGAATGCGCATGTAAAATTAATTGAGAAAGGACATCTCCACGATTTGAAACCCTCATGTCTTCAGGTAATAGGGAGGAGCAATTTTGGGCAAGCACTGGGGACCTGGAAATGATGGTCACTGAATAACCTCCAAGCCACCAGCACATGCAAGGATTAGAGAGCTTAGTAATTGGTGGCAGGACAACAAAAAAATCCCTCAATATCAGCAAAATGAAGCAGCTAGTTATTGACTTCAGGAAGCAGTGTTGGAACATAGAACATAGAACATAGAACTGTACAGCACAGGAACAGATCCTTCCACCCACAATGTCTGTGCCAGATTAAACTAATTTCTTCTGCCTGCACGTGATGCACTCACTTCCATTCCCTGCATTTGGCACATCTAGTCCACTCCACCATGCAAACATGCCTGATCTATCTCTTCCTCCCAACCCCATTCTCCTGCATTCTCCCCATAACCCCTGACACCCTGACCGATCAAGAATCTATCTATCTCTGCCTTAAATATCCGTGCCTATTCAAACGCCTCCTAAATGCCACTATCGTATCTGCCTTCACCACCATACCTGGGGATGTGTCCAAGGCGCCTACATCACTCTGTGTAAAAAACTTGGCCCACACATCTCCTTTAAATCTTGCCCCTCTCACCTCAAAGTTATGCCCCCTAGTCTCTGACATTTCCACCCTGATAAAAATGACATGCCCCAGTCTATATCAACAGTGTTGGTGACGGTAGTTGAGAACTTCAAGTTCCTATGCATAAACATCACAAACAATTTGTCCTAATCCAATCACATTGATGCTACAGCCAAGAAAACACACCAACACCTCTTCTTCCTCAGAAGACTAAGGAAATTCAGCATGTCTCCATGACTCTTATCAATTTCTAGAAATGTACAATAGAAAGCATCCTATCAAGATGCATCACAGCTGGATTTGGTAACTGGTCTTCAATAAGACAACAAGAAATTGCAAAGAGCTATGGACATAGCCCAGTCCATCTCACAAAGCAGCCTCCTCCCCATTGACTCCATCTACACTTGACACTGCCTCGGGAAAGCAGCCGACATAATCAAGGGCCATTCATTCCGTCTTCCCACCTCTCCCACAGAAGGTACAAAAGCTCGAAGCACATTGCAACAGATTCAAGAACAGTTTCTTCCCCACTGTTATCAGACTGTCTTTCTTTCAGAAATGTTATAATTGATGTACAATTTGTTTTGTGTGCTTGTCCGCTTCCACGTGTCTGTAATACCGATGCAATCAAGATTTTTCATTGCATGGACAATTACCACACGGACAATAAACTTGACGGCTTGTATGTCAGATAAACTGGTAAAGAACCCGAGTGTTTCACTTCAATTTACTTTGAATGACTATCAGGTATGTCAGAGAAATTGTTGTCCCTTGTTTCACAAAAGTCTACGTGTATCTTCTGAAAAGGGCAGAGATGTCACGATGGTAAATGCAGTATGGTTTCTGGTGAGTTACTCCGACAACTTTAGTGAGCTAATTATTGATTCAAGGTCATTGCTTCGATAAAGCCACTTGGAAAAGTTGGTGTCATACTGATCATTCTGTAAGTTCTGCATGAAGTTTGTCCAAAGTCCTTTCTCATAAAGTTGTCGGTGTTGCCATTCATCGATACCTGATTCATCCCTGCCCTCAGTGCAGCTCACTGTAGAGACAGTAGTTTAGTTTAGTTTAGTTTAGAGATACAGCATTGTAACAGGCCCTTCGGCCCACCGAGTCCGTAGCGACCAACGATCCCCGCACACTGACACTATCCTAAACACACTAGGGACAATTTACATTTATACTATGCCAATTTACCTACAAACGTATACGTATTTGAAGTGTGGGAGGAAACCAAAGATCTTGGAGAAAACCCACGCAGGTCATGGGGAGAAGGTACAAACTCTGTACAGACAAGCACCTGTTGTCAGCATCGAATTGGGTCTCCAGTGCTTAATGGCAGTAGTTCTATCGTTAATCCACCGTGTCGTAGAATGGCTTAAATTCCTTGTTTGTGCACTGGTTAAATTCTCTTGATCCTTTCAATATCTGTTCATAGACTCCTTCAACATTGGGACTTCCTGGGTCTTGCCTGCGATTCCAGAAGCAGACAAGGACCAGGAAATCCCATAAATCTAAAAATCAGGTTCCGGTGGATAGAGTGATTGTGGAGAGAATGTTTCCACTAGTGAGAGTCCAGGACCACAGGACATAGCCTCAGAATAAAAGGATGCACGTTTAGAAAGGCGATGAGAAAATAAATTTCTTAGTCAGAGGGTAGTGAATCTGTGGAATTCATTGCCACAGAGGGCTGTGGAGGTCAGATCAGTGGATTTTTTAAGGTGGAGATTGGCTGATTCATTATTAGTACAGGTGTCAGGGGTTATGGGGAGAAGGCAGGAGAATGGAGTTGAGAGGGAAAGATAGATCAGCCATGATTGAATGGCGGAGTAGATTTGATGGGCTGAATGGCTTAATTCTGATCCTAGAATTTATGAACTTATGATAGAATAGTATATAGTATAGTATCCTTTATTGTCATTCAGACCGAAAGGTCTGAACGAAATTTCGTTACCTTGCAGTCATAACATATAATAAAAAACAAAACACACAATAAACACATATTTAACATCCACCACAGTGAGTTCACCAGGCACCTCCTCACTGTGGTGGAAGGCAAAAGTCTTAAAGTCTTTGTCTTCTTCCCTCCTTGTTCTCCCTCTGCGCCGAGGCGATCCAGGCCTCTGATGTTATCGTTCACAAGGCCCGCGGCCGAGCCTCTGAAACCGGGCTGCCGCCACCGCCATCGCTGGAACGCTGGAACACCGCCACAGCTCTGAAGCAGGGTCCGCCGCTGGAACGCTGAAGCACCGCAGCTCTGAAGCCGGGTCGCCACTGGAGCACCGCAACTCTGAAGCCGGGTCGCCGCTGGAGCACCGCAACTCTGAAGCCGGGTTGCCGCTGGAGCACCGCAGCTCTGAAGCCGGGCCGCCGCTGGAGCACCGCAGCTCTGAAGCCGGGTCGCCGCTGGAGCACCGCAGCTCTGAAGCCGGGTCGCCACTGGAGCACCGCAGCTCTGAAGCCGGGTCGCCGCTGAAACACCGCAACTCTGAAGCCGGGTTGCCGCTGGAGCACCGCAGCTCTGAAGCCGGGCCGCTGCGGGAGCACCGCAGCTCTGAAGCTGGGTCGCCGCTGGAACACCGCAGCTCTGAAGCCGGGTCGCCACTGGAGCACCGCAACTCTGAAGCCAAGTCGCCGCTGGAGCACCGCAGCTCTGAAGCCGGGCCGCCGCGGGAGCACCGCAGCTCTGAAGCCGGGTCGCCGCTGGAGCACCGCAGCTCTGAAGCCGGGTCGCCGCTGAAGCATGCAGCTCTGAAACCGGGCCGCCGCCGCTGCTGGAAGCTGGAAGGCCGCCATAGCTCCGAGTTCGCCAGCACAGACGGAGACGGTGACGGGGGACAGCCTAATAAACCAAAATTATCACTAAAACAGACACAAGAAGACAAAGATAAAATAAAAAACAGACGGTCTGCAGGTGAGCCGCAGCTGCCAGGCAGCGCCGCCACTTCCGGAATGATTATCTCAAGCAAAGGATGGGACAAAGCCAAAATGACACTCTGCCTGAAATCTTGTACTCAAGTGACGTGCCATAGAAGAAGTGCTGATCTCTGCATTTTGACGGAACTAGAATAGGTTTGAGTCTTTTGATTTGTTACTTAGGTAAAGCATCTGCCCAGTAATAACAGATTGACTCCAAGTGCATCCTTGTCAATTTGCATTCATTCTTTGTAAAAATGCAAGAGACAAGATCCATGGGTTTTCCATTGCCCATAATCCATCATATGGATTTTTACCACACCTCCACCATAAACTGATGCATCACATGCCAGCTTCAACCCACACAAATTATTGAAATAAACAAAGAGAACTCCACTCGTTAATCTTTCCTTGTGTTGATTGTGTGCACTTTTTTTGTTGTTCCAGATTCCAGCTCCTTATGCCTCTTCGTACTTTCATCCCCTTCCAACCGAAGATAGACACAAAAAGCTGGAGTAACTCAGCGGGACAGGCAGCATTTCTGGAGAGAAGGAAGGAAAGATGCTGTTTGTCCCGCTGAGTTACTCCAGCTTTTTCTGTCTATCTTCGGTTTGAACCAGCATCTGCAGTTCCTTCTTACACCCTTCCAACACAAAGCAGCTGAAAATGAACTTTCTAAATCTTTCTTTCTCCGTTCTGACGAAGTGTTTTAGATCTGAAAGGTTAGCTCTGTTCTGTTTTTCACAGATGCTAAAAAACTGCTGGTTGTTTTCACTAACATGCGGTAAAGTATTTCATGCTTAAAGGTATAATTCTCGATGTCAGCACGATGCTTTATTCGCTGCTCCAGCAAACCAATAACGTGGTGCTTTGAGATCAAATCCCATTGCCATCACTGGGGAATTTAAAAGTATTTGATTGGAAAAAGTGTAATGGTGAGGGCAGCAGTAAGGATGACAATGTTCAGTCTATGCTTAACTAGTCTGTCCAGACCACCACAGTGCAGGTGTACAGTATATTGATGTCCCAGAAGCACTGTAGGAAGTCTGAAACACTCACCACAAACAAAAATAACACATTTTGGAGCTAATTGCCTTCAAATTCAACAGCGATGGGAAAAGCTCAGCAACATTTTATGGAAGTGGCTCAGAGTTCTGCAGAATACAAGGATTTCTGTTTCTGTCCTGTATATTTAGTGGAAACGAAGATGAATTTCTGGAATATAGAACAGTAATGGGATTGTCCCACTTTGGCGATTTTTTCTGCGACTGTCATAGTCGTAGCAGATTGCTGAAAAACTGGAGACTGGACCCCCCCCCCACGACAATGTCTACGACAATATCTACAACAACCAACCACCTAGTTGACGTCAAGCTACTGCAAGCTACCAACAACCGTCGACCCATTAGGACATCCACCTACGACCACACCTACGACAACCTATGCCCACCCGCAACAAGCTACGACTAGGTATGACCCTGTTGGCTACAACTGCAGACAACTTGAAGTGCAGGGAATAGAGGGATATGGATCATGTGCAGGCAAATGAGATCAGTTCAGCTAAACATCATGTATGGCACAATCATGGTAGGCTGAAGTGCCCGTTCCTTTGCTTTACCTATGTTACATGCTATTTCATTTTGACAATTACAACAGTACTAAAGAAGCAGATTCAGACAAAGATTCACCATATCCGTTCCTACAACATCTATCTTGCATCTGGCATTATTTCGAAGAGTGCCTGCTTGCATTATGCCTGCAGATAAACAATTCATCAGTTGCTTTCAGAATCTGTTGAAATATAGCAGAGGGTCCTTCAAATCCATCGTTACTCTTCTTTGGAACTGTGCATTTTGAACTATTGCCTATATCAATGAAATCTGTTGGCCATAATGGGCAATTTAAGAAAAAATTGGTTTGATCCCAAAGCAGAAACATAAACTGTATGAAATCAACAGCAGTAATGGATAATTTACAAGGCTACATTTGAGACTTGGGCACGTACGGATGTGGAAAACAGACTGTATATTCTTCGTGTGCCACTGTGGATGTCGGGGCACTGTCGAGAGCGTAGGGAGACCCGCACCACCGAGTGTGTAGGGAGACTTGTTCTGCTGGGAGAGCAAGGAAGGCCATCGAGAACAACCCGGTGGGGGACTGCTGAGAATGAAGAGGGACCCAGCGGGGGGCCGCCTGCTGCCAGATGCGGCGGCAGACCAGGTTTACCACTGCGCGCAGAAGATATAGCTAAGAGCAGATATAGCTTTTAGGGCTAATGGAATCAAGGGATATGGAGAAAAAGCAGGAACAGGGCACTGATTCTGGCTGATCAGCCATGATCATATTGAATGGTGGTGCTGGCTCGAAGGACCGAATGGCCTACTCCTGCACCTACTTTCTATGCTTCTATAAGACTGTTCAAGTAGCTTTGTTGGAAACGTGGCAACTCTTGTGTACTGCCTAGGTGAGGGCTGCTGTATGATTTTACCGGGTTGTCTGCAAAGCAAAGCATTTCCCTGCACCTAGGTACATGTAACAATAAAGCATCATCAAATTCAATCATTGAATCGTGGTACAAGGCTTTGTAGTATGACAAAGCTATAGTCAATCAGAATGAAGATTGGAAATTTCACTGTTAATCAGGCGTGATTGCGACATTAGTGTGAGTGATTGAGTTTGATTTTACGCATAAAATTTCTCTGTAAATATCCTTCATTCACAGAATTTTCTGGAGAATGTTCAGGGCGGCACAGCTGTGTAGCGGTAGAATTGCTGCCTCACAACGCCAGGGATCCAGGTTCGATCCTGACTACAGCTGCTGCCTGTATGGAGTTTGCACATTTTCCTTGTTACTCCGTGGATTCCTCTGGGTTTTCTGGTTTCCTCACACACACCACAGACATTCTGTTTTGTAGATTATTTGGTTTCTGTAAATTGTCCCTAGAGTTTAGGATAGAACTAGTGTACGGGGTAATTGGTGGTCGCCATGGTCTCGGTGGGCCGAAAGGCCTATTTCCACTCTGTATCTCTAAATTAAAGTAGCTGATGTTGTTTTTGTTTTCTCCTTTCTTAAAGTACATTATATTTTCTTTTTTTTTTAAACATATCTTTATTTTTTTGAGGTACCGTAAGTTACATCAGTGTACATCCCTTATATTGTATTACAGTCATTGTACCCCTTAATTTTTTTTAAGGCTTTAGAAAATAGAGAAAAGAGAGAGAAATACCAGCAAAGAAAGTAGAAAAGTGAAAAAGAGATGTGAAAGTGCAAAAGCGTGACAGAGGGAAAAGAAACCCTCGAGGAGTTAGAGACCGGAGATTAAGAGATAGACCCTGGAGAGGAAAAAATAAGAAAAAAGGAAAGATAGAGAAAGAAAGAAGAAAAGCCAGTTACTTTATTATAAACATCTCGCAAAAGGAATCTACCAACTCAACAATTTTTTCTTCCCTCTTTACCAAGACCCGACACTGGTACTTTTTTGAGGTATTCTTGCACCTTATCACAGTACATTATATTTTCTGAATAATTTGTTTGGTCCACAGTAGAGGAAGCTGGTCAAAGTTTACAGTGGGACATAGACATCTACATCATAGACCAACGACAGAAGCAATTAGAAGAGACTGGGAACAAGAGTTATTGATAAAAATTCCGAACGATAGATGGGATAAAAATTTATTATATGTAAACAAATGTTCAATGAATGTAAGACATAACCTAATTCAATTTAAAATTATACATAGATTATATTATTCGAAAACAAGACTGAATTAAATATTTTCAAATGTTTCCCCCATCTGCGACAAATGTCTAACTCAAAATGCCACTATAGCACATTCCTTTGTCTCTTGTACAAAACTCTATACATTTTGGAATGAAATTTTTGGAATTTTTACAGAACTATTTAACACAAAATTGAACCCCAATACCGAATTGATTATCTTTGGATCAATGGAAGAGGGAAGTAAACTAACTATATTCCAAGAAGCTTTTCTTAATTATGGTCAAATAACAGCGAAAAAACGTATACTTAAATTTTGGAAAAACGCACCTACGCCAACATTCAAAATGTGGATCACAAACATGTCTGAAACGCTACATCTTGAAGAAATGAGATTCCTCTTATAGGCAAAGTAGACCAATTCTTAAAGATTTGGTCTCCGTTTATCAACTTTTTACAAGCATATGGTGCAACATAACATAACCTTAGAAATTAAATGGTTTAGAACTGGGTGACGGATGGGCAAAAATATGCGATAGGTAGATCTCTCCTAATCTCTCTTTTTTTTTAACTTTTTCCTTTTCTTTCAATCTTTTAACTTCTCACCTCTGTCCTTTATTTCTTTTGTTTTCCGTTTCTACTCGCTTGTCTATCTATTCCGACACTCTTTATTTATTTTTTCTCTCACTGTTCTTTTATCATTGAACCAAAAGTATGAAGTTGTACAAGAATGAAAATATGTATTTATGTATTAGGTACTTAAGTACCAGACTACTGTACTTACTTCTAACAAAAATAAAAAAAAATAAAAAATCTACAGAAATGGATGGAGAAATGGTAGAGGGAGTTTAATCTGAGCAAGTGTGAGCTGTTGCATTTTGGGAAGTCAGAGGGAAGAGTAAATAGAAAGACCTTAGCAGTATTTTACTTCGGAGTCACGTGAGTGACTACGTGAAGACCCCGCCAGGACGCATGCGCGACATATCGTCGAACGCATTGCGGAAGCGACAGTCGCGAGGAGCGCCGCTCCTCCAGCGCGAGTTTTGAAAAGTTACGGAAGGTAAGTCTTACCTTTTCTGGTGAGCGTGGCGACTCGGTGTGTTTCTTTTTCAGAACGGAGGAAGCACCATGGAGTCGCCAAGGGAGAGCAGCAGCTGATACCGCTGCTGTGGAAGCAGCCAGCAGCGTGCCGTCTCTCCAGAGCTGCAGGTGCTGCCAGCAGCTCCCGGCTTCTCGCCGCTACAGACCGCAGGTGCGCTGCGGTCGGCGGCAAAACCACCCGGAAGTCGGACAGGTCCGTTGACTCGGCTGGGTCCGGACCTGAAGACACCCCGTTCACGGATAGGGACGGCGGGCAGTCTTTCCCGCGGGAGCGGGTGGGGAGCAGTGCTCCAGCGTGACCTGCTTATGCAGGGGCAGAGTCACAGTGGGTCTCTTCGCAGACCCACGGCAGCATCCTTTCAAGGACTGCCAAATGTCTCACCCTCTTCGCAGGGGAGCATTAGGGGTCAGAGCTGGGCTGACCCTGAAGAAGGGGCAATGGCTGAACAGTCAACTGTGAGGGGTGCCAGAAGAGAGAGCAGCAGAAGATTTGTGGGACACATGCTGTATCAACTCAAGAAGGACTGCCTATACAAAGCTGCAAGCCAGTACAAAATACATGGCTACAAACCAGCTACAGGAGCAAGCCATTAACTTTATGGCTGGGAAGTACATTGCTCCAGAGAACTCCATTTCTCTTAAAGTACCAGCAGTCTATGACCCCATCTGGGGCAACAGGAGCCCATCTATAAGGAGCCAGGAGGGGAAGCTCCAGAGGAAACTGCTGGCTGCTAAAATCACAGCAGTACCAGGACAACTGATGGGGTTGATTTGCCTGAAGAGTTACTAGATGCTCTAGCAGACTGTGTAATACTCAGTGGAGATTAACAGTTACAGGAAGAGCATCATCAAGAAGTGCGGAATTATGCAAGACAAGTAGCACACAGGCGCCAAAATTGCTGTTGGGGGACCTCCCGAAGCAGGTGAAAGACCTGCATGAGGAAGCCAATGCTATAGGCCTGATCAAGGTGCCAAGCACCTCTAAAACCCACTATCAACAGCGGCAGCACCCCTACACACCCACCAGACATCGGTGCTATGGAAGACCATCTGGTGGTGAAAGCTCGAAGGCCGGCCCACCTGCACAGCGGTCTTTCAGACCATGGCCCAGCCCGACCTTCATGGAAAATGCGCCAACCCCACAACGCAGCAACACAATACCAGAAGAAACAACTGCGGAGACAACCCACACAACACCGGTAACCATGGAGGTAGGTGGGTCTGGTTGTCTTAAAAAAACATTGCATGTCCGATTCATCAAAAGTTGGGGGACGGTTGCACTTGTTTCATCATGTGTGCTGCACTTTTACCTCTGAACTTTTACATACTCGGAAGTATTCAGAATTACAAAATTGAATTGGTATACGAACTACCGTCCCAGTTCAGCATACGCCTAGCAGGAAGTTCATACTTCACAAAAAGAGAGAACAGCAGGCCATGCTGAACTGTTAAGACTAAACACAAAAGGGATTGAGAAAACAATCAGAGAATTTCAAGAGTTCGTATCAAATATATTTATAAAAACTAAAAAGATGGTGGTTGCCGTATCATTATAGATTTGACCGAACTAAATACTTCCGTTCAGTATGCCCATTTCAAAATAGACACATTTGTCACACACAGGGTCATCGTAAATACCTGAAATGTATCTGGATGGGACAGCTATGGCAGTATGCCTTATCCAATGGGTTGTCATCAGCACCCAGGCTATTACAAATTCATTAAAACCAGCTTTAGCATACTTAAAGAAACATAACCATATCGTCATGGCTTACCTTGATGATATTCTCATTGTAGGTGAAAATTGGAGCTGGCTACATTGGTGGTATCAGCCACAACACACGGATTTAACGTACATCCAGATAAGTCAAAATTGGAACCCTCCACTACCATGGATTATTTGGGGTTCACTATTGACTCTGTTCATATGTCTATCACCTTGCCACCAAACAAAGTGACAGACTTGATGGGAGTATGCAAAAGCCTCACTGGCATCAGGGAACCATCCATTCGGCAAGGAGTAAGAGTGATTGGGAAATTGGTGGCTGCATTCCCAGCAGCACAATTGGACCACTCCATTATTAAAACCTGGAAGAGGGAAATTTTAGCTCTCAAAAATCATGCAGGCCATTTCAATAGGCCTATGCAACTACCAGGGAAAGTAAATCAGAATTAAACTGGTGGATAGAAATGTTCAATATTATCCTAACCCCATCACCCCATTCTATATCCCTAGGGTACATTACAGACTGATGCCAGTGCTAAAGGTTGGGGAGCAACTAATACCACCGCAAGTTGTGGTGGCAGATGAGTGCACAAAAATTATTCTGTTTAAAGCACTAGAAATTAATTATCTAGAAATGCTGGGAGCGTTTCATGGACTCAGGGCCTACTGCTCAGATGAGCACCAGTTGCATGTACGGTACAAATTGATACCACAGTGGGGGCCTATATATAATCATATGGGTGAAATAAAGTCGATATCATGTGATGAATTGCCTAATAATATCTGGCACTGGTGTCTGGGAGAGAGATTTGGATCTCAACCACTTACCTTCCAGGTAAGCTAAATACAGTGGCAGGTCACGTAAATTCAACGACAACATTAAATGGATGTTGGATCGGAAAGTGTTTACAGATATTATAGACCAGTATGGGACACCAGATATCGACCTTTTTTCCATCCAGACTAATTCACCAACTACCAACATATGTTGCTTGGGAACCAGACCCAGGGGCAGCAGCGATGGACGATTTCTCGCTGCATTGAGGGGGGGGGGGATTTGTTTTGCTATGCATTTTCCCCTTCTGCCTCATCAGGCGAGTCTTACAATAATTAAACAAGACGCCGCAACGGGTACCATGGTTCCCAACAGTACAACAGTACAAAGATGGTCTCAGAACCCTGCATCTGGATCAACAACGGCCAAGGAGGTTGGCACACCCCGTGCGGGAAAGTATCCGTGCCATGCCTGTATGAACTTGTTGATTTGCAGTTTCTGAACAGGCCATTTCTGGGATACGGACTCTCCGACAGGACGATCAATGCCATCTCAGCGTCGTGCAGGGAGTCCACGAGAAGACAGTACCTGACATATGTCAGGAAATGGGAAGTGTTCAGCACCAGGACGAACACTACATATGACTCAGCCACCAACACTGAAGTGCTGGAGTTCTGGCCACCCTTCATTTCGATGAAGGATTGAGTTACAGTGCCATTATTGTGCAAGGAGTGCCCTATCTAATATCTGGGCAGAGGGAGTGATCACCTGGCTATAGGATCACACCCACTAGTACCTAAACGAATGAGGGGTATTTGTACTCTATTCCCCCTAGGCCCAGATACACCTATATATGGGACATAGGTAGTACACCATGTTACGAGGATGGACACCAATATCGGGGCTCACTCTGGACAAACTAATATCCTAGATGGGAATGATTATGGCACTTGGATCAGCACAACGGGTCCAGTCCTTACACAACCTAGAATAGGACGTCATGTCTGTCACAAATGGCAGATAACCTGCTACATACAGGGGTACTTAAACAAGACTGACCCGGTTCCTATGGCCAATATTAGTGTTCTGGCCTATCCTGCAGATAGTCGGCCCTGCATAGTGACACATATTTTCCAATATATAGTCACCAAGACACTTATGGGCACGGAGAGAGCTTTCTCATTAGCCATAAATGCCCTCACCTAAGGTCACAGTGCAAACCATATCCAGATGGTTCGGGTGGTATTACGTGCAGTGGTGATTACTAATGTTTCAAATCTCACTCCAACAGGGCTGCATCTACATCGGACGCTAGGATGATGGGAGTTCCTATGGACCACATCCTTGCCACAGCGGGGTGGAGCAATGAACGCATTCAATGCTTCATAATAAACCCGTGGCCGATCCTGAGACGTTTGCAGGGAAAAATTAAGTTCTGTAAAATAAATTACCCAATGTGGGGCATATTATTTTAGGTATGAATAATACCTTTATTGTTTTTCAGCACAGTGTCGTGTGTGAAATACGTTCATCCTCCGTCCCAGAATGGCAGTGTGTGAGCATGGTCTCGTTCCATGGCATGAAATCACAGAGCTTTGAAATCTTCACGTAGTCACTCACGTGACTCCGAAGTAAAATAGTAAGATTAAATGAGAACTTACCAGTTTGAAGTTTGATCTTTATTTTATGAGGAGTTACGATGAGGGATTACGTGCCCTCCGCTCCCAAAACCCTCTATTATAAAGTTCAACTGGTATGGAAGTTCTCTCTTATCTTACTATATTAGTCTACTCTGGTATCTGTGATTTCACACCACTGCTTTGAAGAATGTACCGCATGCGTCCTGGCGGGGTCTTCACGTAATCCCTCATCGTAACTCCTCATAAAATAAAGATCAAACTTCAAACTGGTAAATTCTCATTTAATCTTACTATTAATGTACAGAAGGATGTTGGGGTCCAAGTACATAGTTCCTGAAAGGGGCAACACAAGTATATACACTTGAAAAGAAGGCAATTGGTTTGCTTCATCGGTCAGATCATTGAGTATAAGAATGAGGAAATCCTGTTGCAGCTTTGTTGGTAACTTTGATCAATAACTCAGCACAACAGGCAGCATCTCTGGAGAACATGGAGAGGTGACGCTTTGCGTCAGAACCCTTTCTCAGACTGATTGTAGGGGGCAGGAAAGAAAGCTGGGAGAAAGAAGGGGAAGGACAGAGCACAGCCGTTAATGGTGAACAGTCAACGGGGTTGTTTGTTAAGCAGATAGTAGGACTAAGGCCAGAGATGAAAAGACAGCTGTGAGTCCGGGAGGATAAAGAGTTGCGAGTTGTTAAGCTCAGGGATGGAAAAATTGTGAATTATATATCCATTGTAAATGGTCCAAGTGGAGAGAGAAGGGGGAACTAGTGTAAGGTATCTATTGTAAATGGTACAATTGACAATAGGTGCAGAAGTAGGCCTTTTGGCCCTTCGAGCCATCACTGTCATTCACTGTGATCATGATTGATCATCCACAATTAGTACCCCGTTCCTGCCTTCTCCCCATATCCCTTGCCTCCTCTATCTTTAAGAGCTCTATCTAACTCAAGTACAAGTGGAGGAGAAAATTATTAGAGTGTAGGAAGGAACTGCAGATGCTGGTATAACCCGAAGATAGACACAAAATGCAAGAGTAACTCAGCGGATCAGGCGGCATCTTTGGAGAAAAACGATGGGTGATGTTCCTTCTTCAGGATCTCGCAAGAAACTTCACCTATCCCTTTTCTCAAGAGATGCTGCCTGACCCACTGAGTTACTCCAGCTTTCTGTGCCTAGAATGTTATTTGACCTGCCTCTCAAATAACCCCTTTGCTTGTTCACCTATCATTCTGCCATACATCTTCCCCCTCCAGCTTTCTTATTCACCCCTACCCCTACAACCAGTCTGAAGAAGAGGTCTCACCCAAAACATTTTCTATTCTTGTTCTCCAGGAACGTGCCTGACTCGCTGAGATACTCCAACATTTTGTACCTATCTTTTGTATAAACCAGCATCTGCAGCTTTGGTTAGATACATCTGGAGTATTGTACGCAGTGTTGGTTGCCCCATCACAGAGAGGATGTAGAGGTTTTGGAGAGTGTGTGAGAGAGGTTTACCAGATGCTGCCTCGATTGGAGGGTATTAGCGATAAGGAGATGACGGATTGTTTTCTCTGGAACGTCGGAGGTTGAGGGGAGACCTGATTGAAGAACATAAAATGATGGGAGGCATAGATGAGCAGACAGTCAAGGGTAGAGGGCATAACTTTAAGGTGGGTGCCTGGAACGCACTGCCAGGGTGATGGCTGGAGACTGATACAATAGTGATATTTAAGTGGCTTTTCGATAGGGATAAGGAAATGCAGGAAATGGAGGGATATGGATCACATGCAAGCAGAGGATATTAGGTTCACCTGGCATCATATTCGGCATGAACATTGTGGGCTGAATGGCCTGTCCTGAGAACTGATCTGTGCTTTCTGTTCCAGACAGTTTGGTCTGAGTCAAACATCCCACCCTGTTTCCATCTCATTGATTAACATGGTTTGGCAATACATACCCTGATATTTTAAGCAAAAACAAGTCTCTGGAAGAACTGAGCAGGCAATGCCACATCTGCGGAGGCAAGTGATGGCCGACAGTTTGTTGAGACCCTGCACCCTGACTCCGACCATCCATTTGCCTCCACAGGTGCTGCTTGACCATTAAGATCTTCCAGCAGTTCGGTCCTTGCTTCCAATTCCAGCACCTGCAATCTCTTGTGCCTCTCATATTTTAATGCTGCTTTTCGAGGTTCATGTTTAACATTAGTCCACATAGAAGTAAAGTGTGCATCCATCTTCCAAACTCCCCTCCTCACTGCTCTGGTAATCAGGAAACTCCTTCCCAATCTTTGGACGAGTCAGTGGGTTTTACTTTGATCAGATTATCATTTTAGAACCCAGAGCCATCATGGAACAGGTCATCCTGTCTCCTTAAGGATTTTGTATGAAGGAGACCTTGGGGAGGTCAATTATCTGAATAATGCATGTAAAAGTGTTCCGGCTATCGCAATTGGAAACCTTTTGGTTCCAATTATATATTATTATAATAAAAATCAAGATAAAAATGTGATATCTTCAAAATACTCAGAGATTGAGAAAGCACACGTGGTGAAGAAAACTGAATAAATAATAACCCTTCATCAGAGTTGATAAAAGACTGAAGACAAAACTTTATATTCAAGGACAGTTTCTTCTCAGCTGTTATCAGGCAACTGAATGGTCCTCTCATCAGCATGAAGGTGGTTCTGACCCCCCCATCTACTTAATTGGAGACCTTTGAACTATCTTTAATCAGACTTTATCGGACTTTATTTTGCACCCTTTATCATTGATCTGTGCACTGTGGACAGCTTGACTGTAACTGAGTAGTATTTTCTTTGACTGGATAGTGTGCAAACAAAAGCTTTGCATTGTACACGTGTACATGTGATGATAATAAGCTAACTAAAGGAAGGCAGTCCTAGGGTAAAGAAGAGGTACGGGCTATGATCAGGACAAAAAGGAACATCTTATTGTAAAGTTGGGCAAAAAGAATGATAGTGTTGTATGAAGAAGGTGACAATAGACAAGTAAAAACGCAGACTATTGGATCAGGAGGAGATTTTAGTTTAGTTTAGTTTGGAGATACAGCACAGAAAACAGGCCCTGCAGCCCACCGAGTGTGCACCAACGAGCGATCCCTGTTCACTAACACTATCCCACACACACTAGGAACAAATTTACACTTATACCAAACCAATTAACCTACAAACCTGTATATCTTTGGAGTGTGGGAGGAAACCGAAGATCTCGGAGTAAACTCACGCAGGTCACGGGGAGAACGTACAAACTCTGTACAGACAAGCACCTGTGGTCAGGATCGAACCCGGGTCTTTGGCGCTGTAATGCAATAGCCCTACCGCTGCGCCACCATGCTGCCTCGGTAGATGTATTGGGAAATGGAATATCATTGTTAAATTTCTTACAATTATTTTTTCAGGATATAGGTATGAGTTTTATGGCCAACAGTTATTTCCTTTCCTTAGATGCCTTTGAGAAGGTGGCGATAAACCACTTTCTTGAACTAAGTCTCCCACATTGGGGATTCGGAAGCAACATATCAGCCTGGCAGATTAAGAATACTTATTATCCTTCCCTGAAAGACACTGGTGGAGCAGATAGGTTTAAAGAACAAAGATTCATGATCCTTCCGGTGATTACCAGCTCTTTCTTAAATTTCAGATTCCGAGCAGAATTTAAAATCTATGGCTGTTGTGGTGGAATTTGAACTCATATCTCTGCATTGTTCATGTAGGTTTCAGAATTACTGTGCCACCACCCTTCCCAAGGTAATAGATACCCTTTGCTTCAATAAGTTGCTATTCAAGTTCCTGCTTCAGTCTGGATATCAACCATCATTAGTGCATTCATTCATGATGCAGAACCTATGAAATATTAAGGGCTGTAGTGTTATCTCTTGTTCGTCATTTGGCTTTCCAATGAGTGTTAACTCTGTTCATGGGTGATCTGACAGTTACTGCATCTATCCAAACCACAGCCACCTGTTCAACAGAGAGAAACAGAGATTAAACCTCACTCCGATAACCTACTATTTTGTTGGCATCCGTCCATCTGGGTGAGATGAAGGTGCGGCTTTGACCATGTCCTGTTTGGAGAGGGGAATGTTTCACCCGCGGTTGCACTTCCTGCTGAGGCTGACTAGGCCCGTCTTCGGCAGGCAGCCCCTCCCACAGCTTCCACAGGTGAAGTTGGCTCTGGCCTTTGGATTGGCGAGTGTGGTGCTGTTGCCGGTGACCATCTTGTGGCGTTGGCTCCTGGCCTGCAGGGTCTTGAACCACATGCTGTTATGATGCTTCAAACCCGCCTGGTGGTCCTTTCTCCATCTGCCCTGGTCCTGAGCAGCCACTTCCAAGTTGTCAGTGCCAATGGTAACATTTGTCATGCCGCACTTAATCGTAAAGGATGGCTCAGAGGCGCAGGGGTAGAGTTACTGCCTTTCAGCACCAGAGAGCATGATGCAATTCTGACTATGGATGCTGTCTGTGCAGAGTTTGTACGTTCTCCTTGTGACCGTGTGGGTTTCTCTGGGCGCTCTGGTCTCCTCCCTCACTCCAACGACATACAGGTTTGTTGGTTAATTGGCTTCAGTAAAATTGTCCCTAGTGTGTTGAATCGTGCTGATGTACAGAGTGATCGCTGGTCGGCGCAGACTTTGTAGGCCAAAGGGCCTGTTCTGGCACTCTATCTCTAATGTCTAAAGTCTAAAGTATCCTTGTAGCAAAATATTGGTCTGCTTCATGGCCCCCAAGCATTGGCGACCTTCCCGATCACCTACAGGTGTATTTAATTCACTGCTATAGAAATTAATCTTCTGTTGAACCCTACTTCTAAAATTTTAAATCCATTAGAGTCCATTAGAGTCAATGACATTGAATTTCTGAAAGCGCTCAGTCTGCACTGTACTTAGGAGAAGCAACAATGTTGGACTTCTGACCCACAATGTACTAAACAATGTACTAAACTCTGACACTGTCGGTGCAATTAATGTAGCAGATCCAGACACTAAGTTTAACTCTGGTAAAAAAACAAATTCACGAGAGGTGCATTTTTAAGATTAGCATGTCATTATCACAGAGAAAGCACTCCAAGTCACTCTGGAGCCCCTAAACTTTGTGGACGAATTTCCAGCACTGTCTCTGAGAATTAAACAGGGAACACTGATGGGAGGAATCAATGACAGGTTCCATAGCTCATCAGAATGAAGACACAGCACAGCTTCATTTGGTCCTTCTGGTCACCATGTCCTTCTGACACTTTACAAACCTTTGCCATTCAGCTATTGTCACTAGCTCGGACAATAATTGGATCCATTCACACATGTGACCGCCAGTAGCAAACTCCTACAGTTTCCCTGGTACGGCGCATTCTAATTCCTGTTTCTGGCAGAGCTTTCAATTTTCTGTTGATCTTGCACACTGCTCACGTCATTGAACTTAATAATTCCACGTCGTCTAATTTGAAGGAACCTTCTCCTGTGCTTGAAGCCAACTGTGTTCCCTTGGGATTGTAGAGCGACTTGTAAGTGCTACGAGAGACCACAAGCTAATACAGTATGGGATTAGAATTATGTGCTGGGTAAGGGTTTTTTTCTGACTTGCTAATGCTTACACTGCTGTTCTCTGTAAATATTTAAACACAGTTGTGTTAGCCTGCTTCAGAGGGGCATTTGGATGAATTAAACTTTTTCCAAAATATACTACCTTCAGCACACATACACTCTGGAATGTAAATTAAGCTGTAAATTAATTCATGATGAATTTTGAAATCATGATTTAATAACATGATCCTGGTATGGATTTCTGGCAGTATTTTCTGCAGCAATAATTGCCAAGTAGCACAGGGTGAGAGATTGGTATGTGTTGCATTTGATTTTCAGGCAAAATAAAGGGACAGGGAAGGGGAAAAGATTTAATAGGAATCTGAGGGGTAACTTTTTCACACAATTGATGGTGGATAGATGAAACAAGATGCCAAAGGAGGTAGTTGAGGCAGGGGCTATCCCAACATTTAAGAAGCAGTTAAACAGGTACATGGATAGGACAGGTTTAGAGGGATATGGACCAAGCGCAGGCAGGTGGGACTAGTGTAGCTGGGACATGTTGGCAGGTGTGAGCAAGTTGGACTGAAGTGCCTGTTTCAACACTGTATCACACCATGACTCTAGGGTGGAACATGCTGATGTGGTAGTGTGACATTGTGGACTGTGTTAGTCTCTCTGATTAATTTATGCTGCAGGAAGTAAACTGTTCAGCCCATCTCACCCATGCCAGTCAAGAATGGAGCTATTCATATCAATGTCATTTTCCACATCTTGATGTACGGCCTTGTAGCATACAGCCATTCAAATGTTCATTGATATACCTGTTAAAAACATCCTTTCAGCCAGGGTAATCCAGAGCACTCTGTGAGGGGAAAAAATACTGTAAATTCTCTTTTAACTTTTCTACCAATTAACTAAAATAGAAAGATTTAACGAAAACTTATTGTTTGAAGTTTGATCTTTATTTTATGAGAAGTTGAAGTGAGGGACTATGTGAAGAGTCTGCCAGCCCGCATGCGCGTCAATCTTCAGAGCAACTGTATGAGACCACAGACCACTTGCAAAAACATAAACTATAGAAAGAAGAATAACCGTTGAGTTACCGAACTATCTTTATGAGATTCAGGGTTGGGAGTGGAGGGCACTTAATCCCTCACTTCAACTTCTCATAAAATAAAGATCAAACTTCAAACGGCAAGTTTTCGTTTAATCTTTCTATTTTGTATCGAAGTCACGTGAGTGACTACGTGAAGCCTTCAAAGCTCTGTGGTTTCATGCAGTAACCCAATCTGCGTGTGAAACACTTACACAGATAAACCATAAATGGTAGAAAAGACATGGGTTATTAACAACATGATGCAAACTTGCATACATGGCCATTGCCCTTAATCGGACCACAGTCCCAATTGGCTTTGAGTTAGACAATAACTCATGCAACACTGTTCAGAATTCTATCTGCAATCATTCAGGCATATTCAACCAAATTTTATAACTTCTGAAAGCACACTATGTAAGCCTCCTGCTGTTGCAAGAAGATGATCAAATGGGAATATCCATTCTACTGGCTGCTAATGAGCCCCCAGCAATCTCTTGAGAAAACTATTAAATAACAATGAAGAAATTATTCTTGATCTCATAGGTACTAGCAAGCTCAGTGTACCTGTATACATAATAACACCCCTAATCTCCGATCTGGTGGGTATGCTGTCAGCTCCAAATTGTACCCAACCATGCCCGTTGTGCTTTATGAAATCATTCCCATAACAAGCTACCCTCATGTCAGTTATGACCCAGAGACCGAGCCAGAGATTGAGTAAAGACTGTGTTCTTTGTGCTGAATTCAGTTGCTAAAAGCATAATCAACTTAAAAGATACTGCTCCCATTAGGAATACAGTAGATGAATATCTGCATAATAATTTACTGACATACATTCCACACTACTATGAATCTAGGCTTTTAGAGCGGTCATATAAAAGACACCTTGCATAATGTTAGTCAACAGTGGGTGAATAACCAATCACTTATTGTCCCATTCATGGTACTGTAGAGAATGACAAAGCAGCACAAGCAGTGGCAATTGTGCTATAACATAATCGCTTCTCTAAGCCCAAACTGAAAGAAACACAAACCTCTGCTACTTCTGTTTAAAAGTAGCTCACATGTCTTCTTCACAAAGTTCCCATACAATCGTGCAGAGCTGGCTGCACGAGAAATAGGCTGAACTAACCATCACTCATGACTTTGAGTAAATAGGAGCTTCTTTCAGCCACCTTTACCATGGACACCCTGAATGAGGAGGCAAAATTGGCACTATTAAATTTCATGTTGCCTCATCCTTAATATCGTGAGGGGCATCTACTGATAAACCCCCTGAGTCTGATCAGCTACAAAATTAGCATGTCGTCTATAAGCACCATGACACAATGCGCTTTTGATCTGTGTAGGGTAGCATTAGCTTTAGAATCTTTGTAAATAGCCTAGGCCTGAAGACAACCCCTAGGTAGAGCATAAACTTTCCACCACTAGTTTTGTCATCAAACACCAGATACATCTGTGCCTCTCGTGTATAGATATGGCAAAGTATGCATCTAATAGACCGATTGAGGCCCTAATCCTCTGAATCATCTTAAACTGGGTAACCAAACACATGATCAGACTAGCCAAATCCTAACCTGATTTGGCATGCTCCACTTTCCTGCAACCTTGAGAAATATCAGAAATATACCCCTCTTGTTCTTGGGCAGACTACTCATCCTTTGTGAGGCGTCTCTGTTTCCACTTGGATAACCATCGTTTTCTCTATTGACCGTACATATGGAAATTATTGGCTTCTCTTGCCGCGGAAGATGCATTTATCTATTTATTTATTTATTTCGCTCATAACATATAATCAGATCCTTATGACTAGAGCTGAAACACAACATCCACTTGATGTGGGAATACGAATTCCCTGTCAACTCTGTCAGAATCACCACGAAACCTCAGCCTTCTTCCTCAGAGTGGAAAATAGCATAATGCAACCCTGAACCAGGAATTGCCCGCAGTCCTCTGACTGAAACCACCTTTCTCAGTCGCCAGTGTGCGCAACACACTCTCTTCGACCAGCCACTCAATCAAGAATACTGGTATTGAGAGCCTGCAGATTATTATATATATATTCTATTCACAACATGAACCTGCAGGTCAGATAAAAAATGCTACATGCCAGACCGGCTTTCTGCTGGTAGCTACCTATCCCAGAGAGGGTGGCAATGATGTTTCCAACGAACTGGCAACTCTACTAACTGAGCTGAAAGAATTAAGGGGAGGGAAACATCAAACTACCTCACTCTACTGAGCAGCCTGATAACCTCAATCACAGATGTTGAGGCAGTGCTGCCCTGGTCAATATGACCCATATGGCCAGCCAGTTCCAAGATTGTCTACCCTGAACCAGGGTAGCCAAGCTGTTCCTACTTGGAACTTACAGAGGTTGCTATGCAAGGCACCCTGTCAATGTCTCTGCATCAACCTGATCTTCTCCAGAGACAGTGAAAGGTACTAGACAGCCCATGCTGCCAGTAAATCCAAACCCGGGGCGACAGACTGCTCCATTTCCGAGTTTTACAGAGGTTAGTAAAGAGACCTTACCTGCCAGCGTCTCTGAGCCCAAGTCGACCTGCTTGTTGGAGCTTCAGCGAAGTTCCATTTCAGACCCTGTCTGACCACATCTTCAGCCCCACGCTTGTCAAACATCTCTTTTCCGGAGCTCAAAAGCGATATTGCTGTGCAAGGCACGCCTGCCAGCATTTCTGAGCCCAATGGGACAGACTACTTCTTTGGCCTACAGCCTCTTTAGAGCATTGCTGGAGCTTTACAGTGCAGGTCATGCTACCAGTTATTCCCAGCATGGTTTGACAGGCCGCTCCTTCGACCCCTTCTGCTCCTTCGGAGCCTTAGCGGAGCTCACTGAACAGGCCACGCCTGCCATAACTCCGAGCCTGCCTCGACAGGCTACTTCTGCCTTTTTTGAAGACTTTGCTGGAGCTGACTGTGCAGATTGCGTTCCAGTTTCTCCCAGCCTGGATCGACAGGCTGCTCCGTTGGCCAGCTGCTCCTTCGGTGCCTCAGCGGGGCTCACAGGACAGGTCATGCCTGCCATTACTGCAAGCCTGGTTCAACACGCTGTTCTTGCAAGGCCAGCTAATGACTTATGACTGCTGCTTTCCGGAGCTTCAACGGCGCTTCCTGCTCCTTGAATACAGGATGAAAACCCACCGGAATACTGGAGCTTTAACCACCTAGAATGGTACTCCACCCCCGCAGCCGCCTTAAATTCCCCCCTGCAAGTCTTCAACTTGCTACATAAGTCCTCTTTGAAGAGATACTATGCAGGCTGCACGTTACTAGCCCTGTAAAAATTGAGCCATTTTGGGAATTATCTCATGCCTTATAGCATTTTGTGAAGGCAATAGCCCCAACTGTGTTTTACAGTTGTAATAATGCAGCTTTCTGCACTTCCGAGCGTTGAGACCCTTCGACTGACTTGCAAAAGGCCGTAATGACTCCAGAGCGATTTTTGGACTTGCTGTCATAATTCTTTGCCTACATATCATCACTGGGGTATTGATGAAATTGACATATAGAACATCCAAAAGTCTGGCAGTTAGCTGGAATGGCATATTTCCCGGATACTTTTAGCCAGATCTTCCTCCAGTGAATCCCCTATCCCCAAACGGATGACAAATATATGACAAGAGCCTGTAGCTCCTTATGGTTAAAAATGAAGCATATCCCCCATTAGTTCAGGGATTCGATTTCCTTATCGATATCCACATAGTTGGAGTCACCTATGTAAGAATCTCCAACACTCCCCTCTTCTGAATGGGAAATATTATAATGCAACCCTGAGCCAGGTATTGCTTCCCTTCTTCTGAACGGGAGATAGTATAACGCAACCCTGAACCAGGTGTTGCTCCCACAGTCATCTGAGTGACACAGCCTGTGAATGTCTCCTGAGCTAGGAGCACATTTCCTTTTCCCCATTTTATTTATTATTCATCCATTTATTTTTTCTTCATTTATTTGTTTGTTTGTTTAATTATTTATTTCTTTACTCACTAGGCAGGTTGCACCTGCTAGTGACTCTGAGTCCTTGTTCCCTTCTGGAGCCTCAACGGAGTTTCTTAGGGGAGGAATAGAACGCAACCCTTAACCAGGTGTTGCCTCCTCAGGCCTCTGGCTGACTCCATTTCGGAGCTCCAATCTGTACAGGCATTGCCCGCCAGATGCTCCGAACAGCCGCCTGCTCCAGTGGAGCCCCATGCTGCCACGGCAGTCGCTGTCCCGGCCGAACCGGCATCCGCTATTTTAAAAACGGCAGTTCCTGCTGAGCCTCTGTGGCGGTCGCTGTCCCGGCCGAGCCGGTAGCCGTTATTTATAGCCGTCAGCTCCAGCTGAGCCTCCGCAGCGGTCACTGTCCCGGTCGCGCCGGCAGCCGCTATTTTTATCCTGCTAGCTCCTTATGGAGCCTCCACAGCGGCAGCTGCATAATCTGTGCCAGCTTCTCCGGATCCGCTGCCCCTATTTTCGGAGCAGCGGCCCGTTCCTGAAAGAAAATTTTTCCCTTACCTGTCAGAGTAGTTTCGAACTGCTCTGATTCTCGCGCCATGCACCGACGTATTGACGCGCATGCGGGCTGGCAGGCTCTTCACGTAGTCACTCACGTGACTTCGATATAAAATAAATGTGTTACTTATGCTGTGTGTTTCAACATGCAGCCACTTCCCCACAAGTAAACGCCAAACGCCATGAGGACCCTCAGTGTGCCGGGGGCCTGCCGAGTGATAGAAGCTTAGTTTAGGTTATTGTCACGTGTACCGAGGTTCAGTGAAAAGGTCATAATGTCATAAGGAATCTTAGTAGAATTAGGCTATTCGGCCCATCAAGTCTACTCTGCCATTCAATCATGGCTTATCTATCACTCCCTCCTAACCCCATTCTCCTGCCTTCTCCCCATAACCTCTGACTCCGGCACTAATCAAGAATCTATCCATCTCTGCCTTAAAATTATCCACTGGTTTGGCCTCCACAGCATGCCGAGGCTAATAATTCCACAGATTCACCACCCTCTGACTAAATAAATTTCACCTCATCTCCTTGCTAAAAAAAAGTTATTTAATTCTGAGGCTGTGACCTCTAGTTCTAGACTCTATCAGTCGTGGAAACATCCTCAGCACATCCACTCTATCCAAGCCTTGCACTAGTCTGTATGTTTCAATGTTCCCACCACATTCTTCTAAACTCCAGCGAGTACAGGGCCAGTACCAAAAAAAGCTTTTTTGTTGCATGCTCACCAGTCAATGGAAGGTCTATACATGATTACAATCAAGCTGTTCACAGTGTACAGATGCAGGATAAATGGAATGATGTTCAGTGCGTGATAAAGTCTAGAACAGTCGGATTAAAGATAGTACGTGGGTCTACAATGAGGTCGATGGTAGGTCAGGACCGCACTCTAGTTGGTAATCGGATGGTTTAGTTACCTGATAATAGCTGTGAAGAAACTATCCCTGAATCTGGCACTCCTTTCCCTCTGCAATGCAGTTCAATGTGTACAGAACTGTTCACAGCAGTTTAATTGAGGTTTAACTAGTGTTATATAGTTCAAAGATGGCCTACTCAATATCACCATAATTCACAGGGAAGATTTTTAAATATCCTGGTAGGACAGCTAAAACATCCATTCAATGCCTTAAATATGTTACTTACCATAGGATCATGTGTAAAATCTGATCCCAATGGACTTGTCCATTCTAGCATCTTCAGAAGCTCACAAGACTTCAGACAAGAAGTGAGTTTAAATTCATTTTTTAATTATTATTTTGTCGGGAGAACTTTGAGGTGAGATCTCCAAAGATTCTCAAACCCTGAAGAGAAGTCTTCATCGGGCATGGTGGTGCAGCGGTCGGGCTGCTGCATCACAGTGCCAGAGGTCCGGGTTCGATCCTGACTATGGGTGCTGTACAGAGTTTGTACGTTCTCCCCGTGACTGTGCGAGTTTTCCCCGGGTGCTGCGGTTTCCTCCCACACTCCAAAGATGTACATTTTGTAGGTTAATTTGGCTTTGGTAAAACATTGTAAATTGCCCCTAGTGTGTAGGATAGTGTTAATGTATGGGGATCGCTGGTCGGTGCGTCTGAACTATATCTCTAAATTAAACTAATAAACTGAACTAAATGGATGACCCTTTTTCTGAATTGATGCCACTAGTTCTGGGTTCTCCTAGTGTGGAGGACATCTTCTTGGCATCTAGCTTGTCTATCTTCCTGAGTCTCATGTACTCTCAGGAGTAGAAAGCTCCTGTAGGGTTAACTTTAATTCTTCTGAACTTCACTCTGTATGTGCCCAAATGCACAATCAATCCTCGAAAAATACATCACCATATCTCAGGATGCAGTCTCCTGAACCTTCTCTGAGATGCATCCAGTATATATATTTCCCACTACAGCTAGGAGGGCCAAAATGAGTGTGCATCACTCCACACCTGGAATACAATGTACCGTTGTGGTATTATGGTTTCATTATTACTTTTGTATTCCATCTCCACCACCACTATCTCTGTCAGGTCAAACAGTATATGTGGAGGAGGAAACATAGTTTCGCTGAACACCTTCACTCACTCCACCTGGACCTACCTGATCTTCCAGTTGCCAAACATTTTAATTCTCCTTTCCATTCCCATTCCCACACTGACCTTTCTGATATAGGTCTCCTCCATTGTTAGAGTGAGGCTAAATGCAAATTGGAGGAACAGCATCTCATATTTCACTTAGGCAGCTTACAGCCCTGTGGTATGAATATTGATTTCTCTAACTTCAAGTAACCCCGGTATTCCTTCTCTCTATCCCTCCCCCACCCAAGTTGCATCAGCTTCTCATTTTCACCCAACAAACAGCTAACAATGGCTTGTTTCCTTTATCATTGTTACTTTTTTGCATATCTTTCTTTCATTGTTCTTTATCTCTCTCCCTCCGTCTATATCTCTCCTTTCCCTTTCCCGTGACTTTCAGTCTGAGGAAAGGTCTTGACCCGAAACGTCACCCATTCCTTCTCTCCAGAGATGCTGCTTGTCCCGCTGAGTTACTTCAGCTTTTTGTGTCTATCTTTGTTTTAAACCAGCATCTGCAGTTCCTTTCTAAACAGAGTTCTGGTTTGAGTCACTATTTCTGGAAAAAATGGATCGGTGATGTTTCGGGTCGGAAACCTTATTCAGACTGAACTCTCCCATCCCCAAATTTTTCTCTCCCTCTCTTCCCTGTGCCCCAACTGGATGCACACCTATTCTGCCCCAAAATCCCACCCCCTTTATCCTCTCCGCTCCATCCCCTCCCACATACATCCTATCCTCTGGAAACACAATTCATGCCTCTTCTCTCCTTATCTCACAGACTTCTGTCCCCTTTTCATCCCTGGTCTTTATCCGCCCATTTGCTTATCAATCCCCCTCACTTGTATCCACCTGCCACTTGCCTGGCGTTGTCTCTCTTCAAGCTTTCTCACCCCTGCGACAATCAGTCTGAAGAAGGGTCCCAACCTGAAACCATGTTCTACATGTTTAAGAAGGAACTGCAGATGCTGCCTTATCTGCTGAGTTACTCCAGATTTGTGTTTTTCGCTCAAAATTCCAGTATCTGAACTTCAAGATTCAAGATTCAATGTAATTGTCACATGTACCAATTAAAGTACAGTGAAATTTGAGTTGCCATACAGCCTTACTATGTAAAAAAGCAAAAATACACACAGCACATAAAATAAAGTTTAACATAAACACCCACCACAGTGGAATCAACATTCCTCACTGTGATGGAAGGCAATAAATTTCAATCATCTTCCTCCTCTGTTCACCCGTGGTGGGGGCCTTGAACCCTTGCCGTTGCCGACGGTCCGCTGTTCAAGCCCTCTCGTCGGGATGATCGAAACTCCGGCGTCGGGACGTATTGGAACGCTCCGCGGCATGGAGCTCCCGAGTCGGCCTCTTCTTACCGGAGACTGCGGCTTCACCGTGTTAAAGTCCACAGGCCCCGTGGTCGGAGCGCTAACTTGGCTCCAACTCGGCTAAAGATCCCAGGCTGCACGATGGTAAGTCCACGCCGCACCCACGGCATGAAGCTCCGGGCCGGTCTCCAGGAAAGGCCGCACCGCTCCATGTTGTAGGCCACAGGGGGGGACGGAGATGCGACATGGAGAAAAATCGCATCTCCGCCGATGTAAGTGACTGAAAAAAGTTTCCCTCGATCCCCCCACCTCCCACATAAAACATACCAAGAGACATTAAAACAAACATTCAAGACATACTTAAAATAATAAAAACAGAGAAAGGATGAGACAGACTGCTGGCGAGGGGACCCGAACGGGTGCCACCTGGTGGTGTTTGAATCAACTACCTTTGATTGGAACATGAAGGATTATTTTCAATGCTTGCTTTCTTTGATCTCACAAATTATGGCGTTGGAGGATTTATTTATGACTAAATGCATTAATGTTAGGAAGTTGAGTCATTAAGTTATGACTCACCAGTGCGTTGGGGCAAGGGCAGCATTAGTAATGCGGCAGCCAATAATTGATAGCTTTTCCATTGTTGCTAACCCCAGCATCTCCGACCCAGTGCAGTTACCGGGACAACGGGCCTTAATGGGCAAATTAAGACTCTAACAATTTTTTTTAATTCGAAACTTGAAAAATACAGAATACCACCTAAAACATGACTTTTGTATACGGACTGACACGGTCTACTATCTTACACTTTTATACTTAGTATGATCATGCCTAATGCATAGCAGGCAAAACAAGAATTGCACTGGAATTACTGTAGGTACATATGACAATAAAGTACCATTGAACCATTGGGCACAGAAGCATTGGTGAGCTTTCTACAGTATTCTAATGCATCAATGTGCTGGGCCAAGTGCAGAGCATTAGAGATGTGTACGTGTCAGATCTTGAAGCTGATGACTCTCCACTGCAGTCCCATGAATGGTGGATTGTCCCTGTTTTCCCTTCATGAAATTAACAGTCAGCTCTTTGGTCTTGCTTCAAAGCAATATTGTGGTTATGGCATCAATTAAGCAATATTGTGGTTCTGGCATCGTTATCCATTATTCGTTCAACTATTGGCGGTATCCGCAGCGAATATAAAGATGGGAAAGTGGAAAGTTTGACTCAACAACTATTGAGTAAGTTGTTGGAGCTGCAAGTTGACAATTCTTCAGGTCCTGATCAACTTCATCTTAGGCTCTTAAAATAAGTGGGTCATAGGAGTGTTGATTTGCTGGTTTTATTTTTCCAAAATTCCCTCGGTGCTGGTGAGGTTTTATTATATTGGAATAGTAATTCTGTTAGTTAAAACATGAGGGAGGCAAAGTAGGAAACTCCAGGGCAATTGGCTTAATGTGTAAGATTGAGAAAATATTTGTGGCTGGTAGTAATGATGTTATAACAGTGCACTGGGAGTAATTCAAAGCAGCCAGGCAGAGTCGAGATGGTATATTGAAATGGCGCCAGAGACTTGGGTTCGATCCTGACCTCAGGTGATATCGGTGTGGAGTTTGCACACTCTCCCTGTGACCGTAACCGCGTTGGTTTCCTTCGGGTGCTCCGGTTCCTTTCCATATTCCAAAGACTCGCAGGTAAATGTCCCCTAGTGTGTAGGATGTGAAACTGGGATAACATGGAACATAGAACCAGTGTGAACGGGTGATCGATGGTCAGTGTGGGCTCGGTGAGGCATTGGGCCTAATTTCTCATTGCATCTCTAAACTAAATAAAACTCAGCTAAACTTTGAAATCGAACCATACTGGCTGAGATAATGTTGATTAATTATAATGATGAAGATGATCAGTCCTATTTTGGAAACCTACCTAAGAAGACAGGGAATGTTTGCTCCTATATCTAATGTTCTGATGGTGAGCAGGGGGGGGGGGGGGGGTTTGACTGATGGTTGGGCAAAGACCAGAGATGAAAAGGCAAATGTGTGAGATAAGAATAGAAAACGTGCGAATTGTGAAGATGGAAAAGTAATATAGGTAGATGCAAGTCCACGTAGGGCACAGGAAAGAGTGGGTGGCGGAAGGGGGGACTTGTTTGTTGATTAGTAACCTAAAATTGGAGAATTCAATGATCATACCGTTAGCTACCCAAGCAGAATATGAGGTGCAGTTTGCATGTGGCCTCACCCTGGCATAGTTCAGAAAGGGCAGTCTGCAAATAGTTAGCAACCAGAAGATCCAGCAGGCCTTGGTGGACCAAGCACAAGTGTTCGGCGAAAGGGTCCGAGGACTGAGTGGGTTAACATATGATGAGCGTTTGTCGACACTGGGCCTGCACTCGCTGGAGTATAGAAGAATGAGAGGGGACCTCACTGAAACATATAGAATAGTGAAAGGTTTGGATGGAGTGGATGAGGAGAGGATGTTTCCACTAATGGAAGAGTCTAGGATGAGAGGTCATAGCCTCAGAATTAAGGGATGTTTTTTTAGGATGGAGATGAGGAGAAATTTCTTTAGTCAGAGGGTGACCTGTGGAATTCTTTGCCACGAAAGAGCACTAGGGGCTAGTGGAGTCAAGGGATATTGGGAGAAGGCAGGCAGGGGTTATTGATAGGGGACGATCAGCCATGGTCACAATGAATAGCAGTGCTGGCTCGAAGGGCCGAATGGCCTCCTCCTGCACCTATTTTCTATATTTCTATGAAAGGCTGTAGAGGTCACGTCAGTGGATATTTTGATGTAAAGAAAGCTAAATGGGAACATTGCATGCAGTAGATAAGGTTTTGAGGTGATAAGCATATATGTACCACAAAGTACAGTGTGTATACTTTGCTGCACCAGGCATTGCTATAAGCTGGGGGTTAGGCCTTGGATAAAGGATGTTCTGCAGGTAGCTCTGTCTCTGCTATTTTCCTTGACAAGGAGCAACCCAAAAATGTCGCAAAAGATGCTCCATTTCTTCTTTAACCAATCCATGCGACCTAGTTTAAAAAAGTGCAATGAAATGTTACACTATTACAGAAACATAGAAACATAGAAAAAAAGGTGCAGGAGTAGGCCATTAAGCCCTTCAAGCCAGCACCACCATTCAATATGATCATGGCTGATCACCTAAAATCAGTACCCGGTTCCTGCTTTTCCCCCATATCCCTTGATTAATTTAACCCTAAGAGCTATATCTAACTCTTATGATTTTTATTTATTTAAAAGATGCCTTGTAGAAACAGCTGTCAGTTTTAATACTGATCTGTGTGGTTGGCCATTGAATGCCCCCTGGTTTAATACCCCTTTCATGCTTGACTGTGGCTAAAGCTGGGATTTTAAATGTTCTTTTTCAGACAGCTTTCGGCTTAACTCTTCATGCCTCGATGAAGTGCTGTTTATATAGAACAAAACTCGCAATTATGTGCTCAGCTGCTGCCTCACAGAGCCGAAGACCTGTTTGATCCTGACCTCGGGCGCTGTCTGTGTGGAGCTTGCATATTCTTTCTGTGACTGCGTGGGTTTCCTCCGGGTGCTTCGATTTCCTCCCACATCCCAAAGATGTGTGGGTTTGTAGGTTAATTGGCTGCTGTAGCACATGGCCGTGGATGCATAAGTGGGATAGCATAGAACTAGTGCCGTTGGTGTTGACTCGATGGGTTGAAGGGCCTGTTTCGGGGCCTGTTTCCATGCTGTATCTCTAAACAGTGTTTTAACTGCATACAACAGTAACTACAACTTACACAACGACTGCAAATGAAAATCATCCAAAGATGCCACAACAGAGAAGTATGAAATAAAGGGAGACACAAGGAACTGCAGATGCTGGTTTACAAAAAAAGACCCAAAGTAAAATAACCATGCAAAACTCTTATGTAGAAACAATAAACTACAGATGCTGGTTTATATCAAAGATAGACACAAAGTGCTGGAGTAACTCAAAGATATGTGGGTCAGGCAGCATCTCTGGAGAACATGGATGGGTGACTCTTTGGGTTTGGGTCCCTTGTTCTTTATTGCTTCTTCAGCATGAAACCAAACTTGATTCTGACCTATCTTGGAAGAGATGAAGAAAAGATTGGTTGAAGGGTAGGACTGAAGGAGTTTAATAAATTAATCCAGCGGCCCACTCCACCATTGAGGTCATGCACTCCCTCCCTCCTGCAGCCGGTCTGCTTCGCGGCTCTCTGTCCGACTCCCTCCTCTCCGGGCAGGTGATTTGGGGGTAGAGTGCTGACATGGATAGAAAATTGGTTGGCAGACAGGAAACAAAGAGTAGGGATTAACGGGTCCCTTTCAGAATGGCAGGCAGTGACTAGTGGGGTACCGCAAGGCTCGGTGCTGGGACCGCAGCTATTTATATATATTAATGATTTAGATGAAGGGATGAACAGAAGGTAACATGAGCAAATTTGCAGATGACACAAAGCTGGGTGACAGTGTGAACTGTGAGGAGGATGCTATGAGAATGCAGGGTGACTTGGAGGGTTGGGTGAGTGGGCAGATGCATGGCAGATGCAGTTTAATGTGGATAAATGTGAAGTTATCCACTTTGGTAGCAAAAACAGGAAGGGAGATTATTATCTAAATGGTGTCAAGTTGGGAAAAGGGGAAGTACAACGGGATCTGAGGGTCCTTGTTCATCAGTCAATTAAAGTAAGCATGCAGGTACAACACGGAGTGAAGAAAGCGAATGGTGCAACAAGTTGAGTATAGGAGCAAAGAGGTCCTTCTGCAGTTGTACAGGGCCCTAGTGAGACCACAGCTGGAATATTGTGTGTAGTTTTGGTCTCCAAATTTGAGGAAGGACATTCTTGCTATTGAGGGAGTGTAGCATAGGTTCACAAGGTTAATTCCCGGGATGGCGGGATTGTCATATGCTGAGAGAATGGAGCGGAATTTAGAAGGATGCGAGGGAATCTTATTGAAACATATAAGATTATTAAGGGTTTGGACACGCTCGAGGCAAGAAACATGTTCCTGAAGTTGGGGGAGTCCAGAACCAGGGGCCACAGTTTAAGAAAAAGAGGTAAACCATTTAGAACGGAGATGAGGAAAAACGTTTTCATACAGAGAGTTGTGAGCCTGTGTAATTCTCTGCCTCAGAGGGTAGTGGAGGCCGGTTCTCTTGATACTTTCAAGAGAGAGCTAGATAGGGCTCTTAAAGATAGCGGAGTCAGGGGATATGGGGA
Source organism: Okamejei kenojei (assembly GCA_035221665.1). NCBI lineage: Eukaryota > Metazoa > Chordata > Chondrichthyes > Rajiformes > Rajidae > Okamejei > Okamejei kenojei. The sequence goes on along the minus strand of CM069152.1, from coordinate 35,529,772 downwards.
GAAGGCAGGAACGGGGTACTGATTGTAGATGATCAGCCATGATCACATTGAATGGCAGTGCTGGCTCGAAGGGCGGAATGGCCTACTCCTGCACCTATTGTCTATTGTCATTTGAGCCTTCCGGGCGGGTTCCCGGTCCGTGGTGCATTTTACATTCAATGAAGCATTGAATGAATGTCACTGTTAACATTTAAGAAACACATCAGTCTGTTAGGCAAATTGCAATGTGGTAATGATCAGAGAACTAATCGTGAGGTAGACTCTACATGTTAACGAGTTATTGTGCAGCATCCTCATGGACTGTGTGGGCGGAGGGGCTTGCATTGCAATGTCATTGACTGTAACGTAGCAATATGTGAATAGAGGAGAGTCAAGAATGTTTCGAAATAAAACATCGAACAGTACAGCACAGGAACAGACTCTTTGCCCTTCAATGTCTGTGACAAACATGATGCCAACATCATTTCTGCCACATTCATCATCTGCCTGCATGTAATCCATATCTCTCCATTCCTTACGTATCGATCTGCCTATCCAAAATGCCACTATCATATCAGCTGCCACCACCTCCCCAGTGTGTCCCCAGCATGTCCCAGGCATTCACTACCCTCTGTGTTAAAAAAAACTTGCCCCACACATTTCCATCAAACTTTACCGCTCTCACCCTAAAGCTATGCCCTCTAGTATTTGATCATTTCATCCTGGTAAAAAGGTTCTGCTTGTCTACCCTAACTATGCCACTCAGAATTTTATATACTTTTATCAGGTCTCCCCTTAACGTCTGACGTCCCAGAGAAACATAGAAATGTAGTTGAAGGCCATTCAGCCCTGTGAGCCAGCACTGCCATTCAACATGATCATGGCGGATCATCCAGAATCAGTACCCCGTTCCTGCTTTTTCCCCATATCCCTTGAAAATGCTCCAAAGCTGTTCAACTTCTCCCTGGTGGTAAAACTCCTTAATCGAACATCCTTCTGGTAATTCTCCTCTGCACCCTTTCCAAAGCCTCCGCAGTCTTCCTGTGATGGGGCAACCAGTTCTGCACACAATATTCCAAAAGCGGCCCCATCAAAGTCCTATAAAAGCTGTATCATAAATTCCTGCTTCTTATACTCAATGCACTGACCAATGAAGACAGCCTATCATACACATCCGTTACCACTCTATCTACTTGTGTTGCCACTTTCAGGGACTATGAACCTGGATCCCAAGATCCCTTTCACCATCAATACTGTGAAGGGTCTTGCCATTAATTGTATATTTTTCCCTTGCATTTGACCTTTCACAGTGCAACAACTCATTTTAATTTTCATTTGTACTGACAATGGATCAATCCTACTTGCAGCATCTAAACAGGGCCATAAACTCAATAGCACATGTCTAAATATAATCATTTTAAACATTCATTAAATGAATAACCAAAATACTAGTGCAAAATATGATGATGATGTTCTATTGTCACACATACCTATGTATTTAGGTACAGTAAAATTCTTTATTTTTGCATACAATCCAGTAAAAATCATACTATAGGTAAACACAATCATAGATAAATACAAAAGTGCATTGAAACTCAGCGGGTGAGGCAGCATCTATGGAGCGAAGGAAATAGGCAATGTTTTGGGTCGAGAAGGGTCTTGACCCGAAACGTTGCCTATTTCCTTTGCTCCATAGATGCTGCCTCACCCGCTGAGTTTCTCCAGCATTTTTGTCTACCGTAGCTAATAATGTGGTGACTAGGACTGCACACCATACTCCAGCTGTGCCTGAATAATATAGCAATTAGTTGTACTGTAATTTCCCTACTGTTATATTCAATGCCCTGCCTAATGAAGGCAAGTATCCTATATGCCTTATTAACGATCTTAACAATCTACGTTGCTGCCTACAGGGATCCTTCAACAAGCACATCAAGTTCTCTCTATTCCTCAGTACTTCCTACTTTTCACTGTGTGTTTCTTGGTATTTCTCAGAATTGAACTCCATCTGCTGTTGTTCAACTCTTTTACCAACTCATTAATATTGTTCTGTAGCAGAGGAGTACCTGGCCCACTTTCAGGAAGAGTACCAATGTTCTTGTCATCTGCAAGCTTATTAATCATACATCCTACATTCACATCCAAAGAGTTTATGTTTATAACAAACACCACTGGTTTACTTTAGTTTAGAGATACAGCGCGGAAACCGGCCCTTCGGCCCACTGAGTCCGCACCGACCAGCGGTTCCCGCACATTAACACTTTCCTACAAACACGAGGGACAATTTACACTTATACCAAGCCAATTAATCTATAAACCCGTACGAAGATCTCGGGGGGGAAAACCCAAGCGGTCACGGGGAGAATGTACAAACTCCGTGCAAACAGTTGTTGGGATCGAACCCGGGTCTCTGGCATGGCAAGTGCTGTAAGGCAGCAACTCTACCCACCACGCCACCATGCTGTGGTGCATTATTAGTCATGACCTTCCAATTTCAAAAACCACCCTTGACCATTGCTGTTTATTCACTTTCCCCAAGCTGTTTCAGATCCAAGCCACCAAATTGCTTATTTCCTCATGTGGGACCTTGCTAAAAGTTTACTGGAGTGGGGCAGACTACATAAACCACGCAACCCTCATTGACAGATTTAGCTGTTTTGAAAAATGTAATCAAATTAGTCAGCCAGGATGTTCCCGACGTCGGTCTCAACCCGAGACTGCGAGCTCCTTGATGTTAAAGTCCGCAGGCCGCGGTTGGAGCGTCGATCCCAGGCAAGGAATCGGTTACGAGGGTAGGTCCACGCCCGTGGTGGGGCTCAAAGTCAGTCCTGAGCAAGGCCTCCAGCTCCACGATGTTATACCGCAGGGTGACCGGAGATATGACACAGAAAACAATTGCATCTCCGGCAAGGTAAGAGATTGAAAAAAAGTTTCCCCTGACCCCCCTCCCCCACACCATACATAAAACAAACCAGAGAACATTAATACATACTTTTTAAACACATTAATAATAACAAAAAAAAGATGAAAAGGACAGACAGACTGTAGGCGAGGTGGCCATCGAAACGCCACCCGGTGGTTTTCCCCAAGCTGCTTCAGATCCAAGCCACCAAATTGCTTAGTTTCTCATGTGGGACCTGGTTAAAAGCTTACTGGAGTGCAGGCAGACTACATGAACCACACAACCCACTCCAGTAAACTTTCAACAAGGTCTCATAGCCAGGATGTTCTCCTAACAAAACCATCCTGACTATCCTTGATCAACGCCTGCCTCCCCAAGTACAGATTAACTAGTGCTTCAGAGTTTTTTTCTAATGATTTTCCTGCCCATGCTATACAATGTAAATACAGGCCCTTTGGCCCACTAAGCCTACGTCGATTATCGATCACCCGTACACCAGTTCTATGCTATCCCTCCTTTGCATTATTCAAACTGGGGCAGTTTACAGAAGCCAATTAACCTCCAAACCAGCAGGTCTTTGGAACGTGGGAGGAAACCAGAGCACCCGGGAAAAAAACACACAGAGAACGTGCAAACGCCATACAGACAGCGCCCGCAGTCAAGATTGAACCTGGGTCTCTGCCTCTAAGAGGCAGCAACTTTACTGTTGCGCCACCATGCCGTTATAAATTAAGCAGCCAGAGTGGCCGTCTTGATGTGTAGGAAGGAACTACAGATGCTGGTTTACATTGAACATAGACACTGTAATGAGTCAAGTCGTTCACACGCCAAGATACAAAGTCAAAGTCAAAGTCAAAAGAGTTTATTGTCATGTGTCCCAGACAGGACAATGAAATTCTTTCTTTGCATAGCACAACAGAACATAGTAGACATTGACTACAATTATATACGTAAATACACACATTAATTAATAAATTAATAAAGTGCAAATAACAGATGGAGGGGTATTAATATTCAGAGTTTTGTCCGAGCCAAGTTTAATAGCCTGATGGCTGTGGGGGAGTAGCTATTCCTGAACCGGGTGGTTGCAGTTCTCAGGCTCTGTACCTTCTACCCGAAGGTAGCAGGGAGATGAGTGTGTGGCCAGGGTGGTGTGGGTCCTTGATGATGCTGCCAGCCTTTTGAGGCAGCGACTGTAATAGATCCCCTCGATGGACGGAAGGTCAGAGCCGATGATGGACTGGGCAGTGTTTACTACTTTTTGTAGTCTTTTCCTCTCCAGGGCGCTCAAGTTGCCGAACCAAGCCACGATGCAACCAGTCAGCAAGCTCTCTACTGTGCACCTGTAGAAGTTAGAGAGAGTCCTCCTTGACAGACCGACTCTCCGTAATCTTCTCAGGAAGTAGAGGCGCTGATGAGCTTTCTTAATAATTGCATCTGTGTTCTCGGACCAGGAAAGATCTTCACAGATGTGCACGCCCAGGAATTTGAAGCTCTTGACCCTTTCAACCATCGACCCGTTGATATAAACAGGACTGTGGGTCCCCATCCTACTTCTTCCGAAGTCTACAATCAGTTCCTTGGTTTTGCAGGTATTGAGGGCCAGGTTATTGTGCTGGCACCATATGGACAGTCGCTCGATCTTTCTTCTGTACTACGACTCATCCCCATCAGTGATACATCCCACAACTGTGGTGTCGTCAGCGAACTTGATGATGGAGTTCGCACTATGACCGGCTACGCAGTCATGAGTATAGAGTGAGTACAGCAGGGGGCTGAGCATGCAGCCTTGAGGTGCTCCCGTGCTGATTGTTATCGAGTCTGACACATTTCCACCAATGCGAACAGACTGTGGTCTGTGAATGAGGAAGTCGAGGATCCAATTGCAGAGGGATGCGTACAGACCCAGTTCTGCGTGTTTGGTAACCAGCTTGGAGGGGATGATTGTGTTAAATGCCGAGCTGTAGTCAATGAATAACAGCCTGACATATGAGTTTTTGTTGTCCAAGTGGTCCAGAGCGGAGTAGAGGGCCAGCGAGATCGCGTCCACCGTTGATCTGTTGCGGCGGTAAGCGAACTGCAGTGGGTCCAGGTTTTTGTCGAGGTAGGAGTTGATTTGCGCCATGATCAACCTCTCGAAGCACTTCATCACCACAGGCGTTAGTGCCACAGGTCGATAGTCATTGAGGCATGTCACCTTGCTCTTCTTGGGCACCGGTACTATTGATGCCCTTTTGAGGCAGGTGTGAACCTCAGACCTCAGAAGTGACAGGTTGAAAATGTCCGTAAAAACTCCAGTCAGTTGGTCCGCACAGGTTATTAGAACACGACTAGGTATGCCATCAAGTCCAGACGCTTTTCGAGGGTTCACCCCTCTGAAGGATTGCCTGATGTCTGCCTCTGTGACTGAGACTGAAATACCATCACAGCGAATGGGGGCTCGGGAAGGCACATCAGTGTTCTCCCTATCAAAGCGTGCATAAAATGCATTGAGCTCATCAGGGAGTAATGTATCGCCGACATCCGAGCTGCCTCCTGGTTTCACCTTCTAGGAAGTGATTGCATTCCCCGACACAGCTGCCGAACATCTGTCTCATCCTCCAGGATGGAGCAGAACTCCCTTTTGGCCTTTTTGATGGCCTTACCAAGGTCGTATCTGGACTTCGTGTAGACCACTGTATCATCTGACATGAATGCCCGGTGACTGGTCTTCAGAAGAGTGCGGATCTCACAGTTCATCTAAGGTTTCTGAATGGGAAACACTCGGAAGGGTTTTGTAGGGATGCAGTCCTCCACACATTTCTTAATGAAGTCTGTAATGACTGTGGCGTATTCATTCAAGTCCGTTGCCGAGTCCTTGAACATTGCCCAGTCTACAGACTCCAAACAGTCCTGTAGTTGTTCCTTGTTTGCGGGTGCCGTACCTGGGTCGGGAGTTTCACACCGGCGTGGGAAAGTTTAAAGTCCGGGGCTCGCAAAATTGCCAGCGCTTTCAGCTGCCCAAGCAGCCTGTCTGAAATGGCACAGATTACTGCCGTTTCCCTGATCCAGGTAAGTTGTTGGAAGTTGTAGTTGAGCCTTTAATGTTCCGGAGCTCCGCAAAAGTCGCCGCAGGCAGGTGCCATCATACAACACATATTTATTAAAGTCCACTAACAGCATTGGTCTGCAGGACATTATAGTACCTAGCAGCTACTCAGACTGAATAACGTAAGCAAGATCTTGGTCATACAAATCGCATATTAGACGGAGCAACTACTAACAAGCACTACAATTGGTTAGTAGGAAATAACCAATCTACATCTTTCCTTGTAGAAACAAAATAAAGCATAGATATGTGGGAACATGGTGGCTAAACAGTACAGCAGCTGAAACGTTAACGCATACGGGGAAGTATAAATAGTTACACAAAATCGCCGTATCTAATGGGTGGCCTGCTGACCCGCCCAGCACGTGTGCGGTATGAATCCGCATCTCCTCCTTTCACCGATGAAGTGACTGGGGAGGTGACAGGGGATGTGACCGGGGACAGCACTGGAGACCCGCCGGGTAGATGTGGTGAAGTAGGCGAGCTGGGCGCCGAATGCCGTGGGGGACACAGTCTATGGTAGTGGAGCAGCCGGCCCGGTAGTGGGAGGGTATACAAAATGTGAGACCTCTGGATACGAAGTCGCAGGATGCGGTTCCTTCGCAGGAAGGAGATGTTCATGGTTGTGTCTGTTTCTATAATCACAGACTTCCCAAAAATCAAACCTTTGAAAAACCGTGCAGGCGAAAACCACTGCAAGCAATTCTTTTTCAATCTGGGCGTATGTTGTTCAGTATCAGTTAGTGTGCGAGAGGCATACGAAACAGGCTTGCAGTCACCATTGGCAGTGGTCTGCAGGCAAGCAGCACCAAGTCCGTACTGGGATGCATCACATGTGAGCATTACGGGTAACTCCAAAGTGAAATAGGCAAGGGTAGGTGCGCTGGCCAGCTGCAACTTGAGGATATCAAAAGCTCTTTGGTGCTGCGAATACCGGGACCATGCAGTGTCTTTGTGTCTCAGTTCCTGCAGGGGGGCAGATATATCTTCCAGTGAAGGGACCGTTTCCTGCGACTCCATATCCAGAGGTCTCGCGTTTTGTAAACCCTCCCACTACCGGGCCGGCTGTTACACTACCAGAGACTGTAACCCCCGCGGCCCCTCCCCGGCGTTCAGCACCCAGCTCGCCTACTTCACCACCTCTACCGGGTCACATCCCCTCTCACCTCCCCAGTCACTTCACATGCGAAAGGAGGAGATCAATGTCAAACCAGCCCGAATAAGAGTCGACAAGAACCAGATAGTGTTTCCCATGCTATTCGAATATGTTGGTGGCTGCCGTGGACCACGGTAGAGGAGGAACCAGGTGCGGCAGTAAGGGCTGCTTCTGCCGGTGTGGCGTCAGGCTTTTGCAGAGGGCGCAGACTTCAGTTTTGTCACGTATGTACTTGGTCATACCAGGCCAGTAAAACATGCTCTGTGCCCGTTGTAAGGTTGCCTCCATGCCAGGGTGGCCCCTGTGGACGGCATCGTATTACTTGTCCCGGAGGACTGCTGGGACAACTGCCTTGTGGCCCTTGAGGACCAAGAAACCAAGAAACCAAGAGTAACTCAACGGGTCAGGCAGCATCTTTGGAGCAAAGGAATAGGTGACGTTTCGGGTTGAGACTCAGACTGGTTGACCAGTCACACAGACACCTTCAGCTTTCTTGAACCATTTATAAACTTAGCAAACTTAAAATCATTTATTTCTCTTGCAAGCCAGGACATTGTGGAACTGTTTCTTTTAAGCAGACTAGGTTGGCAGTCTTTTACTTTACTGCTGAAGTTATTTATTTTCTAAAGGGTTTATATTAATCAAATCATGCATTTCACGAGCGGTGCTTAGATATTTGTGGAAAGTATCATCTTAAAGTCAATAACCACTCAATGGCACAAAGCTACACTTCAAAGTGCCCATTACTAGAATGAACTACTACACTGCAGAGGGGACAAGAATGCTTTCGGACAACCAGTCTGAATTGATGGACTTCTAGCCTGCCCGTTGCTATGAAAACTGCAGCTCAACTTGTAGGACACACATGACATTTAATGTTTGCAATGAAATTACTCAGTATAGTGGCATGGGAGATGATGCAGAGTTCGGCCCTTGCACTTGATGGTCCGTCTAAGCTGCTCTGGATCTGAGATACCGGACTGTGGAGTTGGTCTCGGAAGCCTGCGATGGGAATGGATCTGCCAGCAGGCGGCAAAGTCCCGATGAGGTCGTGATCGGCTACCTCACCCGGCCTAGGCACCACATGTTCGGGGGACTTCCGGGCGGTCTTTCCAATGTTCTCTCATAATTTGGCCGGATAGGCCAGGAGAGGCAGGACCTCCAGTTGCCGGGAAATCTGTGGTGGACCTGTATTGATGTTATTGAGTATTTGCGTGGTAAAGGCAGTTCAATGTTTAAGAACAAGAAACAGCAATAGGTTACACAATCCTCATTCATGGTGCACCATTCACTAAGATCAAGCCACTTCTACAAATCCTCTTTCCTATTCTCTCTCCAACTGCTTGATTCCCCTCGTGCCTTGAAATAAGATTGGCTAGTCATTCAGCTCATTACGTTCACTCAAACATTCAGTATAATTCATCTGTTGAATCATACAACGGTAACTCATAAGTAAAACTACTACTCTTAACTCTCTCCGTGACCATCTAATCTTGTAATCCAGTCACAGGAACTGCAGGCAGCACTCTACTGAGACCTAACTTGTATATTATGCTGTTTAGGAAACCTTCCTGTTCTTAAATATTATGCTTTAGCAAATAAAGGTAAGCACCCCGTAAATATTCTTAACCATCTAACTTTCTTGGTGAACTGTGTTGCTATGCACTACATGATCCATGATCCTTCTGTCCCCGCACTCCTCAGTATCCTTTAGACTAGACTTTAGACTTCATAGACACAGCGCAGAAACAGGCCCTGCGGCCCACCAAGTCTACGTTGACCAGCGATCACCCCGTATACTAGCACTATCATACACACTAGGGACGATTTACAATTTCACCAAAGCCAATTAAACTACTGTACAAACCTTTTTGGAGTGTGGGGGGAAACTGGAGGATGCGGGGTAAACCCACACGGTCACGGGGAGAATGTACAAATTCCGTACAGACGGCACCCGTAGTCAGGATCGACCTCAATCTCTCGCTCCGTAAGGCAGAGGCTCTATTGCTGCGCATCTGCGCCACCCACGTATCCTGTAATTTATTCCATACGGTATCCATTGTACTCTTTGCTCTCTCAAATCGCAAACTTCACACTGGTCCAGACTGAGGTTGATTCTTTCTGGTCCCCATGGATAATCTATTGAAATCAGAGAATTGTTATGGGACTGAGGGAGGACACTTGGCCCATCTTTTCTCTGCCAGCTCTTAGCAGTGCACCCATCAGTCCCATTTGCCCAGTCTGTTTCCATTGCTCAGCAATCAGCACCAGACCAGATGTATTGTCTTGGTGAGGTTTGTTGCAATGCAAATGTTGCTCTTCAGTTCATAAGGAATAGGTGTAAAATTAGGCCATTTGGCCCATCAAGTCTACTCCGCCATTCAATCATGGCTGATCCATCTCTCCCTCCTAACCCCATTCTCCTGCCTTCTCCCCATAACCTCTGACCCCTGTACTAATCAAGAATCTATCTATCTATCTCTGCCTTAAAAATATCCACAGCCTTGGCCTCCACAGCCTTCTGTGGCAAAGAATTCCACCGGTTCACCAACCTCTCACTAAAGTTGCTCCATGTTCTACGGTGCTCTCGTTCGCCAGGCATGGTCCCCGCTCATCATTTTCTGATGCCCACTTGGTCCAGATGAGGACATTGCCGTATGGAGAGTTATAGAAGTTGGGCCAAGAGAAGTTACTGCAGAATGAGAGCATCAGTCTGCAGTGGGACTGCAGTGCTTCAATTGGGATTTTCCATTCAGGCATCCATGCCTGCCTGAGTAAGTTAAATTCACAATTCATTTATTTTCTCGAGAGCTACAAGTGACTGTTCTAAACCGCTCAAGTGCTGCCTTTTTGCCGTTCATAACACCACCTGAACACTTCAGTGAGAACGCCGCTTTGTAGTAATTCTTGAAATAGTGAAGCTTGAAATTGCAGATCAGGCAACGTTAATCATCCTTCCAAAGTCTGACAAACGAACATCAATTAGTGCCAAATGCAAAGACCGCTGATGCTGCGAGTTCCTGGGTCTCCCATATTAGAGTTGTTTTAAAATAAACCAGTTGAAATAACAAATTATTGGAAAATCTCACTTTGCTGATTCCCCGGACTGGAATTGGAAACGATTTGGTAAAAGCTTTATGCTCCAGGTCTTTCAAAAAAATAATTTTTCATTTTTGCTTGTGTCTCTTGAATGTGAACAAAAGAATAGCCTGGTTTTAATCTGTCACATCCCCAAGGATATGGTTTTATAAACAATGTGATTTGAATAATCAGGTCAAAGCAAATTTTAAAATAGATTCTGCCAAATAGGTAGCAGACCTGAAGTCTGGTTAATCTGAAACTCAAAGGTACAAAAAATCCTTCAAACGTGATGCACTCTGGAATCATTAAAGACATTTGGTTCAGAATACGAGATGGATAGTTTATAAAAAATCACGACAAACCCTGAGATGCAGAATGATGATAATTCAGAAATCGTCTGATGTGCGGTACTTTGTGAAGGCTAAGCTTGTGTAGTGTGATAGTTCAGATTATGTGCTTAGCAATGATTGAATGACATTCACTGTTCGCTTGGTTTAAGATTGCTGAAAGGTTTTTTCTGGCTTTTGACTGCTGGTCGACTTATTGGCATCAGGTATTTTAAGCAGAATGCCAGCATCTTCAGTGGAACTAAAACCAGGTTAAATTGAGAGAGCAATAGCCCATCCCTTCAAACAATTCACTCAAAGAATGCTCACTGATAGAAGAAAGCCCCAACATGTGCACTTATGTCATGAGGGGTTAAATGCATGAAATAACAGCCACTGTACATTGATAGTCTGAAGAAGGGTCTCGACTCGAAACGTCGCCTATCACCAGTCTGAAGAAGGGTCTCGACCCGAAACGTCGCCTATCGCAGTCTGAAGAAGGGTCTCGACCCGAAACGTCGCCTATCTCCTTCGCTCCTTAGATGCTGCTGCACCCGCTGAGTTTCTCCAGCTTTTTGTGTAACCCTCGATTCTCCAGCATCTGCAGTTTCTTCGTTAACACTGTACATTGATACCCCATTTCCAAAATGTGCCATCATGGAAGTCTGGAATGAATCTCCACTGTCCATTTATTAAGTAGCGATGCAGTGTTATTTATTTGCAGAAGAGCGCTAAGTTAATGAACACATTAGATCATGTAATGTTGTAAATACAAACAATTTCAGCAATGTTATTTTACTTAAGATAGACACAAAAAGCTGGAGTAACTAAGCGGGACAGGCAGCATCTCTGTAGAGAAGGAATGGGTGACGTTTCAAGGTCGAGACACTTCTTCAGACTGGTTAGGGATAAGGTAGATATAGATGGTGCTGTAGAACGATAAAGAAAATGGATGAGTCGGAGAGCAGGATGAATCACGGGGGGGGGGGGGCGGCTATGCCTTTGAAGGAGGTTCCCATTTGCAATATTCATTCCTCAGTAAAATGGGTGATTGGGATCATGAGCATGGAGTATCATTACTTTGATGGATAAAATGCCTGGAACAGGCAGATAGCACCACAAATTAGCATTTATTCTTATTAAGCATCTTTAGTATTGCAGCATCCCATCTATATTGCACTGAACAATAACAGTGTTTATGGATTCAGGTTTAGTCCTGAGTGAAGCTTTAACACTTGTGCCTTGCAGGTGAATGTGCTATTATTGATTCAGGCTGGCACTTGAAGCCTACAGATGGACACAGTGCTGGAGTAACTCAGCGGGTCAGGCAGCATTTCTGGAGATAAAGGATGGGTGACATTTTGGGTCGGGACCCTTCTTCATAAGTCCCAACTTATCATCGGGTCCGGACCCGAAAGGTCACCCCATCCATTTTCTCCAGAGATGTTGCCTGACCCGCTGAATTACTCCAGCACATGATGTCTACCTTTGATATAAACTAACATCTGCAGTTCCTTGTTTCTACTACTTGAAGCCTATACACAGGTGAGGGGATGACGAGAAGACTCTGGCACACTTAATGATGACGGATGGACTGCAGTGCAGAAAGTGAATGATCTGGTCTTTTAGTTTAATAACTGACATTAAATCCTCATGACTTTCAAACCAAGATAATGTCATGTGTGCTTATGTTTGCCAAAGCCCCTGTGATAGCCTATTAAGTAGCAATGTAGTGTTATTTACTTGCTGAAGAGCTCTTAATTAATGAATGTTTTAGATCATGCAATATTGTATCTACAAACAATATCAGCAATGTTATTTTACTTAATATGCCTTTGAAGGAGGTTCACATTTGGAACATTTATTTATCAGTAAAATGGGTGATTTGGGATCGTGTGCAAAGACTTTACTCACTTTGATGGCTTTTTAAGTTACGTATATTCGAGCTTTATCATTTCAACTGTTTCTACAGGGCAATTAAGCTCTGCTTAGAACTGATCAAAAATGAAGACAACAATACCATGAATACGTAATGAACACGAGGATAAAGAGAGATTGCTTTCTCTGGTGAAGAATAATAAATATTTATTGTGTACTTATTCACTGATTTCAATAACATGAAATCCCCCTGGTCACATTTATACCGACCATTGTCCCACTGGGTTCCATCATATCGTTCTGATTAACTTCTCAGCTGGATATAAAAGTGAACTTTCCTCATAAAGTGTAAGGTTCCGTCCCTTACAAGACATCACCAAGTGCTCCACACGCTCCTACGGCAGCACAGTGGCGCAGCTGGGTAGAGCTGCTGCCTCACGGTGCCAGAGGTCTGGGTTCAATCCCGACCCCGGGAGCTGTCTGCATGCAGTTTGCATTCTCCCTGTTTTCATGGGGTTCATCTGGCATCCTCCCACATCACAAAGATATGATGGTTAATTGGCCCTCGTAAACTGCCTCGAGTGTATAGGGTAGTCAAAAATGCTGGAGAAACTCAGCGGGTGAGGCAGCATCTATGGAGCGAAGGAAATAGGCAACGTTTTGGGTTGAAACCCTTATTCTGACCCCAGTGTATAGGGAGTGGATACAAACGTAAAATAACAGAGAACTCGTGTGAATGGACTTCTGAACTCATAAACGCATCATATATGTCGATTATTTTATTTATTATTGTCTTTTATTTACTAATGTCACATTTATCTTATCTTTCTTTACCTTCATTTTATCCTTGTAATATAATTACTGAGGTGACCCGTTGTCTTGTCAAACACATTTCATTGTACCGTTGACACTGTGTTAACCTACATATCACAAATAAAACTGAACTGAACTGGGCGACTGATGGTTGGCATAGACTCAGTGGGCTGAAGGACCTGTTTCCATGCTGTATCTTTCAGTCAATTCAATCAACATTTTTTTTAAATTATGCAATGTAGAGAGAGGTCAATTGGCCCATTGTATCTTTAGCATCATTTTAAAAGGGCTATCTGAGTAAAATCCCACATGCCAACATTTTCTCCATAGCTTTGTTCATTTTTAATATTTAATAAAATCCTTTCAGTAGTTACAATTGCATCCTATTTCCAACATCCTTGTAGTCCACGTTGCATTAACCTCAACTGGGAAAGCCAGTTCAAACCACCTCCCTCTGATTTTCAAGACAATTATCTGTGAACTGAGCTGTCTGTTGTTCAGTTTAGAGATACAGCGGGGAAATTGGCACTTTGGCCCACCGAGTCCGCGCCGACCAGCGATCCCCGCACATTAACACTATCCTACACACACTAGGGACAATTTACACTTGTGCCAAGCCACTTAACCTACAAACCTGTGCGTCTTTGAAGTGTGGGAGGTAAAAACCCACTGACAGCACCCGTTCGGACAGCACCTGTAAGCGCCGTAAGGCAGCAACTCTACCGCTTTACCAACCGACCGCTCGACTTTACCGCTGCACCACTGTAATTGTGTAACTGAAATGAAATACATTTCAAAAAATAGATCATCTGCTATTAATAGATTGGCATTTTTTGGAGCTTGATTTGATTTTGAGTTTTGTTACGTAAAAGTTTGTTAGATAGAAATGACTGAAAGCTTTACTTTAGTTTAATATAGTTTAGTTTAGAGTTGCAGCATGAAACAGACTCTTCCGTCCACCAAAATCTACGCTGACCATTCATACTATGTTATCCCATTTTCGCATCCACTCCCCTCACAATAGGGGCAATGTTACAGAGGCCAATTAGCCTAGAAACCCACACGTCTATGGGACGTGGGAGGAAACCGGAGCACCTGGAGGAATGCCGCATGGACACAAGGAGGACGTGCAAACTTCACACAGACAGCATCCGAGGTTAGGATTGAACCCTTGTCCCTGGCGCTGTGAGGCAGCAGCTCTACCAGTTGCACCATGGTGTAATTGAAAGCAAATGCAAAAAGTCCTTTCAATTATATCCATTCCTCCTGCACAAGGAAAGAAGCAACTCCCTTCAGACTTTCTCTCTCATTATTTATTTGCAAGCCACACAGTGCTGCGAAATATTAAAAGTGCTCTCTCCTGGTTTTGCCCTTCACTGGATTTACTAAACAGGGCACGATCCTGGAATGCAGCTTTTGAAGTATGTTCGCCATCATTAAGAATGTACGGAGAAGATAAAAAATAAACAAGTATAATGGACTGACAGGATGTATTCAGCTTTGATGTTGATTAAAGTACAAATGATCTCCTAATCTTGTCCTATTTATGAAACGTATAGCACATGGAAATCTTCGCAGCCTGGCGGGCAATAATGCCACAATCTAACACCACCAACTGTGCGGATGGTTGTTATTTTGATGATTGTTCTTGTTAGAAAGAATCTGTTCTTGTTTTTCAGTTTTGTTTATTTTCCAGCCGTCTCTTTGATCCTAGTTTCTAATTAAGTCTGTTGACTGGCTCGGCATCGTGGCGCAGCGGTTGAGTTGCTGCCTTACGGCGCCAGAGACCTGGGTTCAATCCTGACTACGGTTGCTGTCTGTACAGACTTTGTACGTTCTTCCTGTGATCTGTGTGGGTTTTCTCCGGGTGCTCAGGTTTCCTCCTACACTCCAATGACGTACAGATTTATAGGTTAATTGGCTTCGGTAAAATGGTAAATTGTCACTAGTGTGTGGGATAGTGTTAGTGTACAGAGCGATCGCTGGTCGGCGTGGACTTGGTGGGCCGAAGGGCCTGTTTCCTTGGTGTATCCCTAAAAATAAACTAAGACCGATGTTTACAAAATTCCAGTAAATATCTACAGTGGCAAAAATAATAATGTACATTTTTTCCATTTTTAAATAAAGGTTCACCACAGATTTTCCGGTAACTGGTGGCCCAGCCCCTCCTTTAATCCAGGCATAATACCCCTCCTCCCCAAAATTCCCCCCACAATTGTGGTGTCACTGGTGAGGCAACCGTTCTCAAACCTCATTGGGATTTCCGCCAGAGTTTTATCAGTATTTCTGTTTTATTTCATGTTGCATAATGCCGCTATGTATTAGTTAGTTCCAATTCAGAAAGTTGACAATAAATAGGTTCCTGCAGATATTTCTGCTTTCTGCTAATGGATCTGCTATGTAACTTAGAAGATAGACACAAAAAGCTGGAGTAACTCAGCAGGACGGGCAGCATCTCTGTAGAAAACGAATGGGTGACGTTTCGGGTTAACAACCTTCTACAGACCTACTGTACGTAACTCCGAAGCATCCAGTGTATAAGAAGCACTGGCAGAACAAAGCTGCATGATTTTGCCTCACAAAAATCATATTAAATTCAATTATTTGCAAGACTGACACGGAGCTTTCAACTGTATTGTGAAGAAATAGGCACCCAATCTAATGTAGCCCCAAGGAACAGCAGATGTTGGTTTACAAAAATATACACAGTTGGAGTAACTCAGCGTTTCAGGCAGCATCTCTGGAGGAGATGGATGGGTGACGTTTCGGATTGGGACCCTTCTTCAGACATTGTATTGGAGCGAGGGTGGGGGGAGAGAGGGGAGGGGGGGTGGGGGGGGAGAAAGGCTGAACATAAGTGGGGGCGGGACAAAGCCTGGCAAGTGATAGGTGGATACAGGTGGGATTTGATTGGCAGTTGGGTGACAAAGGCCTGAGATGAAAGGTTAATGTGTTGAGCTGCAATTCGTCTAATAGGATAATAAAAAAACTTAAAACCAATTAGTTTAGTTTAGTTTATTTGTTATCATATGTACCGAGATACAGTGAAAGGGGAAATATCCAGTCAGCGGAAAGACTATATATGATTACAATCGAGCTGTTAGACAGTGTACAGATCCAGGATAAAGGGAATAATGTACAGTGCAAGATATAGTCCACTAGAGTCCGATTAACGATGTGTAGGAAGGAACTGCAGATGCTGGTTTACACCAAGGATAGACACAAAATGCTGGAGTAACTCAGCGCATCAGGCAGCATCTCTGGTGAAAAGGAATAGGTGGTTTCGGGTCGAGACCCTTCTTCAGACTCAGTCTGTAGACAGGGTTTACCACCCAAAAGGTCACCTTTTCCTTTTCTCCGGAGATATTGCCTGACCCGCTGAGTTACTCCAGCATTTAGTGTCTATCTCCATTTAAAGATAGTCCGAGGGTTTCCATTGAGGTAGATTGTGGATTAGGACTGGTCCCTCCTGAAACAGTGCCTATTCTGTTTCTCCAGAGATGCTGTTGAGTTACTAGAATGTTGATAGGATGGTTCAGTTGCCTGATATCAGCTGGGAAGAAATTGTCCCTGAATCTAGATTTGTGTGCATTTTTACACTTCTGTACCTCATGTCTGATGGGAGTGGGGAGGAGAGGGGACCAGGGTGACACTCGTCCTTGATTGTGCTGGAGGCCTTGCCGAGGCAGCGTGAAGTGTAGATGGAGTCAGTGGAAGGAAGGTCGTTTTGTGTGATGGTCTGGGCTGCGTCCACAATTCTCGGCAATTCCTTGGATGGAGATGTTCCCAAACCAAGCCGGGATGCACCCGATAAAATACTTTTTATGACATATCTGTTGAAACTGGAAGCCAAATAAAGTCTAAACTAAATGTTTTAACACAATGAATATTAAAGATTATATGGCCGAATAAATTTAAATGGATATCGTAATGGTTTATATTGGGGTAAGGGATTGGTCTAATATATACTGTAGGTTAAAAAAATCTTGTTGCCCGAGCATCCTGGTTTTACCCTGCATTTAAACTCAACATGTTGGAGCACCTTTGTGTTCAGAAGGTTAGGCAACATCTCTGGAGGACGTGGATAGGTGACGTTTCAGGTTGGGACCCTTCTTCAGACTGCAATTGCTTTTTGGAACAACTGATTGTGCGATTCCTCTTATTGAGTCCTGGGATGGGTCTTAAGACAATTGAACCATTCATGCTGCAGACAAAACCTTTCAACTAAGTTATCCATCCAGCAGGTGTGGAGAATCCTGAAAAAATCATTTGTTTCTCCAAGACTCTTTTTGTCTGCAGGATCTTGTAATTTGCAAATCTCATCACCGAGCAAAGACTAGGTTACATCTCAGTCGGAGAACTGTGAGCATTTGTGGATTTTGTTGGAGGGAGTACGACTTGAATCTTTCACGTTTGTTTAGTTGAGCTAAGAGATAGTTTGGAGATACAGCATGGAAACAGGCCCTTTGTCGACCAAGTCCATGCCGAGCATCGATCACCTGTTCTCACACGAGTGATAGTGTTATCCCACCCTGTCATCCACTCCTTACAACAGCCTTACAAACACGCGTGTCTTTGGGTTGTGGAGGAAATGGGAGCAGCCAGAGGAAACCCACACAATCACAGGGAGAATGGGCAGACTCCAGGTAGAGGTCTGGACCTCTACCTGGTTAATTAGTGTGGAGCAATTATACAAATTAAGCAAAAGACAAAGTGTCGGAGGAACGCAATGGGTCCGGCAGCTTCTGTGGAGCAAAATATATGCATTATGTTTTGGGTTAGGACCGTTCTTCGGATCGGTGTAGTCAGGGGAGAAATCTGGCAAAGCTGGTGCGGGCAAGGCAAAGCCCATCAAGTGTTTGTTGGATACAGATGAGGAGAGGTGATTAGCAGATGAGTGACAAAGGCTAGCTGTGAAATGGGTATCAGCTAAGGAAGGAAAAGGTGGGATGAAATGTAAAGCTGGAGGCAGGGATATGGGCAGAAGCGGATGGGGGAAAAGGGGATAGAGGTGGGATATAAGGGATTCGGAGTATGGAGGGGGATGATGAGTGGAAGGAGGAAGGGATAGAAAAAGGGTGATGGGAGAAAGGTGTACACACTGAAAGAGGATGGATGGGGCGGGGGGAATACCAAGGGACAGGTGGTTTATTTGAAAGTGGAGAATCAAATGTTCATACTGAGTGAGCAGAGAGGAGGAGGTGTTCGGTGGAGGTGAGATTTAATTTTTTTTTGCTTCACTGATTTTCTGCAGTTTTGTCTTCTGCTCAAGATTACATCATCTGCCGTCTCTTGTGCCTCCATTGCCTCTATTGCACATCTAACGTATTTCCTGGAAAATTTGTGGAAATAGAATTTAAGATTTCAAGATATTAAGGGGAACTGATTGAATAGATAGAAGGAACTTGCTGGCTGCTTGGGGATCTAGACATAAGATAGACAGGAAACGTTGGAGTAACTCAACGGGTCAGACAGTATCTCTGCTGAAGAGTAATAGGTGATGTTTCTGGTCAAGACCCTTCTTCAGACTTATGGGTGACACGGTGGCACAGCGGTAGAGTTGCTGTCTTACAGCGCTTGCAGCGCCAGAGACCCGAGTTCGATCCTGACTACGGGTGCTGTCTGTACGGAGTTTGTACATTCTCCCAGTGACCTGCTTGGGTTTTCTCCGAGATCTCCGGTTTCCTCGCACACTCCAAAGACATACAGGTATGTAGATAAATTAGTTTGATATGTGTAAATTGTCCCTGGCATGGGTAGGATAGTGTTAATAGTGCGGAGATCGCTGGTCTGTGCGGACTTGGTGGGCCGAAGGGCCTGTTTCCGCGCTGTATCTCTAAACTAAACTGAACTAAACACGTTTCGGTTCAAGACCCTTCTTCAGACATACTCTACATATTGAGCCAGAGTTTCAGAAGCAGGCTAAGAAACACAAAATTGACAATTGGTAATATTAGGTTCTAGTTTGATAGATTTTGTTAACCAAACCATTAATAAGGGAAAGATGGATGTTCGAAGTATGAGACCACTGATCCGATACAAATCTAACAAACATGTGGTGGAATCCAGTAGATAAAATGCCTTCTCTTCTATCTAAATTTAACTTGCTGCATAACTTGTTCTTGAAGAAAAGTGAAGGACATATTAATTAAATTATAAAATGTATAAGCCCCACATCATCAATTTGCATTGTATACCAGTCCCCATGTAATTAATGGATTACTCCTGGCAGTGAGCACAGATCTGTTGATTGAATTGATTTACATTGTAAATATGAATACATAAAGTGAATCATGAATAAGCTTATAAAAAAGATGAGGTATTTTTCTTCATGTGGCTGAGTACAACTCTATCTGTGAACTCCGAAGGTTACTGTCTTCTAATGGTTAACTACGGACCAATGCATTTGCATTAGAGTGCGCTCAGTCCGCCTGGGCCTACGCGATCTCCCGTTTGCCAAACATTTAAACTCCATTTCCAATTCTCACATTGACCTTTCTGTCCTGGGCCTCTCCACAGTCAGAGTGAGGCCACACACAAATTGGAGGAACAGCACCTCATATTTTGCTTGGGCAGTTTACAATCCAGCAGTATGAGTATTGATTTATCTAATTTCAGTAATCCTTGCATACCGTACATCTCCCATTCCAGTTG
This sequence comes from Okamejei kenojei, assembly GCA_035221665.1. Taxonomy (NCBI): domain Eukaryota; kingdom Metazoa; phylum Chordata; class Chondrichthyes; order Rajiformes; family Rajidae; genus Okamejei; species Okamejei kenojei. The sequence goes on along the minus strand of CM069152.1, from coordinate 35,509,895 downwards.
TCTTGCTAGTTTTCACTGTTTGTATCCCTTCATTATTGCCTCTTACACAGCCAACAATGGACCATTGTGGGCTCCACCTGTCCCGAGTCATTGGTGCCAGCTGTTTGTTCTGTACCTTTTCATATCTCTCGTTTTCCTCTCCCTGACTCTCAGTCTGAAGAAGGGTCTCGACCCGAAAACATCCCCTAATACTTTTCTCCAGATATGCAGCCTGACCCGCTGAGTTACTCCAGCATTTTGTGTCTATCTTCAGCATTATAGTTGCCTTATCTCTAAATAGAAAGAGGAATGGAACAATGGCTAAACCCCCTGCTGTGCCTAATGGGCCTGTTTTTATACAACATTTTAGGTAACTACAGGAGACTATGAGGTCGCCACAAGGTCACCACATGTTCGCTGGAGGTTGCTGGGGTGTCGCCTGCAAGATGGTGAGTAGTTCCTGCATTCTGGGAACTAGTCGCGGCTTCATTCCGGTCAACGCTAATTTTTCAACTTAGCGGTCACCAGAATTCTGACGCCATGGAGAATAACGAGAATTCTCGTGACGTAGGTGCAGTGGCAGTTGGTCGCCAGGAGGTCTTAGGTTGTCGTAGGTTCTCGTAGGTTGCAGCCGGTGCTGACCGGTGAATTTCATTGGTTCATTGGGAAAATAAAAACGTAAACATTAGTTTTCAGAACCAATGATAACCGACTGGTAATATTAATGTCCGTCGAGCTTCACAGCCGTGTATCTCTGGCTTCTTAAAAGTTGTCTCCACTCCTTCTCCCCCCTTCTCCCCCCTTCTGCCCCCTCTCCCCCCCTCCCCCCCTCCCCCCCCTCCCCCCTTCTGCCCCCTCTCCCCCCCCTCCCCCCCCCTCTTTTAAAGGAAGCGACCCTTCCCCTACACTGTGCTTTCACCGTCTTAATTACAGCGCCAACCTTCCTGTTCATCGTGGTGTGTGTCTGTATCACATTAGCTTTGCACCGTGTGAATTTCATTCAGACAGCGCTCCCCCCGCTTGCCCTGTCCCCCACCTGCATAACGGGCTGGTGAAGGAAGCGATGTGTGTGTGTGTGTGTTCCACTCTGACAGTCACCAGTAGTCGCCTGAAAAATCGCCAAATGGGACAGGCCCATAAACTCCAGCCTCCCATTGTATATATACATAGAACATTGAACATTAAAGCACAGGGACAGGCCCTTCAGCCCATAATGTAAGTGCCGTACATGATGCCAAGCTAAACTAATCTCTGCTGCCTCCATTTGGACAATATCCCTCCATTCTCTGCATATCCATGTGCCTATTCAAAAGCCTCTTAGATGCCACTACTGGAACTGGTTCTCTCACTAGCCCTGGCAGCGCTAGCGCATTCCAGACACCCACCACTCTTTGTGTACAAAACATCTCGCAAACCTCCTTGAAACTTTCCCCATCGGATCTTAAAGCTGTGCGATCTAGTCTTTAACATTCCCATCCCTGGCAACAGTCCAGAACATCAACCCTATCTATGCCTCTCATCATTTTATATATTTCTATACGGTCTGCTCTCAGTCTCCAACGGTCCAGAGAAACTAATCAAAGTTTGTTCACCCTCTCCTTATAGCCAATACCCTCAAATCCAGGCAGTATTCTGATAGATGTCTTCTGCATCCTTTCCAACGGCCCCACACCCTTGCTGTAATGGGGCAACTAGAACTGCGCACAATAATCCAAAAGATTTTATAAAGATGTAACATGACCTCCTGGTTCTTATACTCATTGCTGCGTAATATAAAGGTGCCCATCTACCGTGTTGAATCTTTATGCTTTAGAACCTCAGAGCAAACAGCTAAAGTTAGCAATAACAAGGAACTGCAATTGCTGGTTTATACCAAAGGTAGACACAAAATGCTGGAGTAACTCAGTGGGTCAGGCAGCATCCCTAGAAAACATGGATAGGTGACCTTTCAGGTTCCAACCGAAATGTTGCCTATCCATCTTTTCCAGGGATGCCTCCTGAGTTACTCCAGGCATTTATCGTCTAGTTAAAGTTCGTGTTCTCAAAAGGAAGTGTAAATAGTATTCTTGAAAGAGTTTCTTTGGAAATTATCCTGATCTAATACTATCCTTAACTTTCTTTAATTACCAACAGATGGAATTTTTTTGCCTGTGGAGATTTTATTTTTATTGGAATGCCTATAAATTGACAGAAATGAAATATGCCTTTTAATGTTCAAGATAGCTTATTTACCATTATATTTTTAATCTAATTTCCCAATCTCCCTTAGCTACCTTGTCTGTGTAACCCACTTTAAGTTCTAAACTCTAGTTTCTCACTCAACACAATATAAAATTGAATAAAACTTGATGATATTGCAACCACTTTGCTATAGAGGGTTCCTTCTTGTATTACTAATTATATTATTGTTTTTAGTGAATTACATTAGATCCAACATATCCAATTTCCTCTTAGTTCCAGGAAAACTGCTCCAAACTATTTTATGAATTAATTCAGCAAACTTTTGAAATATGTAGATTTTCTTCCTGGTGCTAATCTTTTTAATTGTTATTCAAAATTAATTATTATTTTTTTATCAGGGATTAAGAAGCTGAGGTTTTGTAAATTTAAATTTGCACATGTTCATGTTTATCTTTTTATACTCTTTTCAGTCTTATCTGAATTAAAAACATAATTTATTGAAACCATGCCACTTTTTTGTATGTGTCAGGTTTGGATTAGTTTGGGTTAGGCTGTTTGTGGATTAAACATCTAGGTTGAAGTCTGTTTTAACTTGACCCAGTCTTTTCTCCCGGAGAGGATGATTTGCTAAATATAATTGCTTGTGTCCTCTGTTCTTGATCAGTATATATGGCAGGGGGTTTTATTATTTGCTTTTCTGCAAATAGAACATAGAACAGTAAGCATAGGAACGGGCTCCTCAATCCACAATGTTTGTGTCAAACATGATGCCAAGTTAAACTGATCTCATCTGCTTGATCTCGTCTCTCTCTATTCCCTGCACTTTAGTGTGTCTGCCAAAAGGCCTCTTAAACACCACTATCTTAACTACCTCCACCATCACCCCAGGCAATGCATTCCAGTCCTCCACCACTCTCTGTGTAAAAACATTTGCCCCACAAACGTTGTTAAAATTTCCCCTCTCGCCTTATAGCTATGCCTTCCAGTGTTGGGCATTTCCATTTTGGGGAAATGGTTCTACCTGTCTACTCTATCTATGCCTCTCCTAAATTATTGCTATCAAGTCTCCCATCAACCTCCGACGTCCCAGAGAAAACCATCCAAGTCTATCCAACCCCACACATCAGCTGAAACCCTCTAATCCAGGCAGCATTCTGGTAAACCTCCTCTGTCCTCTCTTCGAAGCCTCCACATCTTTCTTGTAATGGGCAGGCAGAACTGCACAAAATACTCCAAATGCAGCCTAACCAGAGACCTATAGAGCTGCATCATGACTTCCTGACTCTCATACTCAATGCCTCTAGCAATGAAGACAGGCATAACATATGCCTTCTTTGCCGCCCTATATACTTGTGCTGCTGTAAGCTATGAATTTGGACTCCAAGATCCCACTTCATGTCAATGCTGTTAAGGGTCTTGCCGTTAACTGTATACTCTGTGCTTACATTGAGTTTCCCAAAGTGGAACACCTCACACTTGCTTGGGCTAGCTTCCATCAGCCTTCCTCACTGTCTGCAACTCCTCCAATGTTGGTGCCATCAGCAAACTAACTCACCAACCCATCTACTTTAATGTCCAAGTCATTTATATATATAACAGTCAGATCTCCAGCCAGAATCTCTTCCTTCCACCACAACCTTATGTCTTCTGTGAATAAGCCAGTTTTGAATTCACAGGACCAAGTCATTGTGTATCCCTTGCATTGTAATCTTCTAGATAAGCCTACTAAGAGGGGCCTTATCTCAAGCCTTACTAAAGTGTTTGTATACAGCATCCACCATCAATCAATCTCCTCCTCCTTGAATTAAATCTCCTGTAAATTACTGAAGTTCAGTAGAAAATATTGTAGAAATGTGTTGTAGAATGTAAAAAATATTGTAAGTTGTTGGGCTTGGATTTGGTTCAGGTTTGGGTTTAATCCTATAAATATGCAGGGTTCTAACGTGAACAAATTTTGAGTTGTGCCACAATCGCAAGTCCAGAACAGAAAATGGGGTGGATGGAAGTGAAATTAGAAACTGATTAGGATACAAAGCCTATGGTAAACAGTCGGTGTGTGATGTACGGTCTATTAATACTTGGCCCACTTACTTTAAAAAAGCTGAATAAACTATGAGACAATTGGGTTCCCATTAGTTTTGTGTTTTCTATGATTCACTTAGGAAGTGGTACAGACTTCACAAGATTCAGGGCTCGTGTAATGAAATGGGACATTAGCAGAGAGTTTTACTCTCTGTAAAATACATTTGCTACTAGATAGGATCTATGATTCAATGATTCACTGATACATTATTGTCACATGTACCTAGGTACAGTGAAATGCTTTGTTTTGCACACAACCCAAATAAAATCATACAGCAGACCTCACCTCTAGAGCAGTACACAAGAGTCGCCACGTTTCCTGGTGCCAACAACATTATAAAAGTTCACCAAACAGTCCTATCTTCTGCCAGCTGCCGCACGTGGCAGTAGGCAGCCCTCTGCTGGTTCCCTTTTCATTCTTGGCGCCCCCCCACGCCCGGTCCCCCATTGTAAAAGTTAAAAATAAATCTTTGTAGACTGAGTGACATTGAGTTGCTCCACAGCTATTCTTTAACATGTTTTATTCTCATAGTTCTTTACAACATGGAAGGATGTTCTTCAGTCTATTGGTCGGTGCTAGCCCCTTCAATCTCATGCACACTCATGATTCTCTCTGGCACGCTCATCAATTAGCTTATGATTCTGCTACTACCCGCCTATGTTAGTGGAAATTCTTAATAACCTACTAATCAGCACATCTTTGGGATTTGGTAGAAATATTGAAAACCTATGGAAAACCCACAAAGATGCAATCTCCATCTAGACAGCTTTGGAGGTTCGTAACAAATCTTGGTTTCTGGGAGCTGTCAGATATAGATTCAACAGCATGGAATAGAAATGAAAATATCTGCAGCAAATTCTTGCTGAAATGCATCATATCCAAATCGAGCGGGCAAGGTTGGAGGAGATCCCCACGATGGACTGAGTGAGCAAACCAGTTAGTCAACGGTTGACTCCTAACTGACCCCTGTAGGATTGTGGCAAGGAATATCGTTGAGCCAGGTTAACAAACAGTGGACAATAAATTCTGACCTTCTCAGCAACATTTAAGAACTCATAGTTGCAAACGATATTTAAAGCTCACTTCAACAGTGAAGGTTTTGTTTTTCCTTCAAATATGATATCAAATCAGGTTTTTATCTGCTCCCTATGAAGAAAAGGAGGGTAGTCTTGGTTGTCGAGAAGGACGAATGAGAAGATCAATCCTTCTGACAACATATAGATAATGTGGTCATTATATCTTTACTGTTAAAAAAGACACAAAGAGCTGGAGTAACTCAGTGGGTCAGGCAGCATTTCGCTGGAGGACATGGATGGGTGACATTTGGGGTCGGGATCCTTCTGCAGACTGGCCCACTGATTTAATCCAGCATGTTATGTCCTTTCTTTGTTAACCAGCATCTGCAGTTCCTTGTTTCAATATCTTTACTGTTTGTTGGACCTTATTATGTGCAAATTATCTGCAGCATGTTACTGCCTTGGAGAGCAAGTCATTAGGTATTGTTACGGTGGAGATGAACAGATACTTATCAGGTGATGGTGCCAAGTGTTATGGGGAGAAGGCAGGAGAATGGAGTTGAGAGAGGAAGACAAATCAGCCATGATTGCATGGCCGAGTAGACTCAATGCGCCGAATGGCCTACTTCTGCTCCTATGATTTATAATCTTATCAACTCCATTTTAAAAGTTTACAGTTGAACACTTTACGACATTATGAGCTCAAGAAACTATATAGATGCATTTTTTTTTCATAAGGCCAGCATTTCATAGTGGCAGGCAGAACTCCAGTACCAAACCTGAAAGGACTTCAATCTGAATCATTAACGCTGTTTTATTTCAGATTTCCAGCGTGCATTTATTTTCAATGGTAAGCCTTCTGTTCCTGGCAATCTTGAATTATGCTTGTTAATTAGGATGATCTGCAGAAATTGAGAAGCATGCAGAGTTCCAAAAGGCACAAAAGCTGCTAAAGTGTTGGTCTTCTCAAATTTAATGAAACTATTTAGTAAATTCTGTCACCTCACCAGTTAAAAACACTCTCAATTACATTATGCTATTGACAAAAGGGTGTGCGCAGTAAATATATGAGTGGGTATCAGGGCCACATAATAATAAACCAACATTGGTAGAGCAGCTGCCTCACAGTGATGGAAGATCTGGGTTCAACTCTGACCTCGACTACTGTCTGTGTGGAGTTTGTACGTTTTCCCTGTGACCGTGTGTGTTTTCTCTGGGTGCTCCAGTTCCCTCCACGCTCCAAAGCCCTACAGGTTTGTAGGTTTATTAGTTTCTGGGAATTGTAAATTGTCCCTAGTGTGTAGGATAGTGCTGGTGCATGGGATGCTCACTGGTCAGCATGCACTCAGTGGGCCGAACGGCCTGTTTCCACGCTGTATCTCTGAAGTCTAAAGTCTAATGTCTAGTGTTGTGTAATGTTCAGGAACTTGATCGTGGATATTCTTGAACCTTGAGGTCGTTTTTCAGACTACTTCTTCCTGGAGTGAAATGAGGTTGTGGTCAGGGTGGTGTTGGACTTGGAGGATGCTGTTGCCTTTTTAAGTTGCTTCTGCGCTGATGGTTATTGAGAAGGAAGGAAGAAAGTAGGGGTTGTGCTTCCTTTTTGCCTTTACGTAGCCTTCTCTACTCATGGCAGGAACTGACCTTGGATCATGTTCTGAAAGGTCATAGTATTGGCCAACATGCCATAGAGAAAGAGAGATACCCATGTCACCCATGTCAACATATCCAGGAATCTTTCTTGCTGTCAACACACTTGAATTCTTCATGTGTAGGAAAGAACTGCAGATGTGGTTTAAATTGAAGATAGACACAAAATGCTGGAGTATCTCAGCGGACAGGCAGCATCGCTGGAGAAAAGGAACGGGTGACATTTTGGGTCTTGACCCCAAACGTCACCCATTCCTTCTCTCCAGAGATGCTGACCTGCCCCGCTGAGATACTCCAGCATTTTGTGTCTATTTTACACCCTGAATTCTTCACCCTGGATCCATATTTAATGTCTATTCAGGACCACTGGAGATGAAAGAACTGGTTATCTGCTTCTGAAGTGTATAAAATGAGCTTTAATCTAGCAGGTTATGACTGTGAGGGATTATTAAATTTGTGGAAGAAATACCAAGACGCCCATCATTTTGAGGGGCAGATGCCACTCAAATCAACCTCAATGTACTTTAATATTTACTCTAAAAGAAAGATGTATAATGTAGCAGTTTTATAATGACCATCATTCAAGACTGACATGCCAAAGTAAAGTCAGGATAGTTACATTAGGATTTTATGCAGCCTACTTTAATAAAAGTTAATGCAAAATAAATTGATGCAGAAAAAACATATGAAATATTGAAAGATTAGATATCATATCAACTGAAATTATAATGGATTTAGTTTTGTTTAATCTGTGAACTTGATGTGGAACTGTATCTCACTCAATTACCTCAGCATGCAATGGGAATGGAGTTAAAGGAATTACTTATTAAAAAAACAAAAAAACTGCAATCTGAATGGACTAGTGATAAGGTGGGATATAAAAGTTAATGCTTTTGGCTGGGCTGGCAACTGGGGAGTGGCATGTTAGGCAGGTTAGTATAGGAAGGGAGGGGAGGAAATTTTGGTGATACAGAGAGGTAAGCTTTTGTCTGTCACCAGCCTCCCATCCCCAGTATATTGTCTTCCCATAAAGGTTCCTCTGTCCAGTGTATTAACACAGCAACATTATAGTGGCAGGATCATCAGCCTTAGCAAAGTTGGTGGAGGAATAGGCAGAAAAATACAGAGAACTCTGTAAGGGTGGCACGGTGGCGCAGGGTTATAGTTGCTGCCTCGACGCCAGAGGCCCGGGTTCATTCCTGACTACAGGTGCGGTCAGTGTGGAGTTTGTACGCTCTCCGTGTGACCATGTGTGTTTTCTCCGGGTGCTCTAGTTTCCTGCCACACACCAAAGATGTTCAGGTTTGTAGGTTATTTGGCTTCTGTAAAATTGTCCCTTGTGTGTAGGATCGTGCTAGTGTATGGGGGTGATCACTGGTTGGCATGGACTCAGTAGGCTGAAGTGCCTGTTTCCACATTGTACCTTTAAAGTCTAATGTAAAGTCTAAATACAGTTGATCAGGGTGATTGCTGGGCCTTTTTCCCACGCTGCATCTCCAAAGTAAACGTTGGAGCATTTCAACCAGAAATCCTTTTTCTGTGTTTTCTCTGCACATTTATCTTCCCCTTCTTCAAGTAAGCCAGTTTTTCATGCAGCTTTTGTTAACAAACAATTCTCGTGCTGCGTTGGAGGAGCCACGTGCTTCAGGTATTAAAGTTTAGTATTCTTTCAATAAATATTCATATCTAAGCAGATGATTCACCCAGATCCCAAAACGATTTCAAAGAATGCTCCATTATCTTGTCTTTAGGATGAAAAAGGAGGGGGTGGTGTTTGCTAAAAAAAGTGTGCAGTCCTGTATTGGAAGAAATAGAAGCAGTGGCACAAAAATCCCTTTGTTTTATTTCCAGAGTCCTTCACTACACCACATCAGACATCAATATCATATCAATCTTTAAAAATAGTTTTCAACCAATTAGAATTACTCCTCATGAGATGATATCAGGATCTTGAGCAAGCCAGGGTGTAATTTAGAATAGCGGGAAGTGTATCGGACTGCCTCTGCTTTCAGAATGACTTCCACTTTGTTCACCGACTGCTCTTCTATATCTGACTCACTTCTATATCTGAGACATTTCTCTCTGATTCAAGTACTGGTGGTTTTAATCTTTACACCACATCATTAGCCCAGATTTCAACAGAAGACTGTGTCATTGGGGCAGAATCCATCTTTCATATGAAATGGACCAGATACAACGAAAAAACGAAGGTAAAGTAAAGCATGTAGTTCTCCTGGTTTCAAGATGGCCAATGTCAAGATACAGGTCAAGATCTGCCAGTTCTGACTCGAAACGTCACCTTGTCCCTTTTCTCCAGAGATGCTGCCTGACCCGCTGAGTTGCTCCATCATTTTGTGTCTATCTTTGGTATAAACCAGCATCTGCAGTTCCTTCCGACACATTTAATCTGTCAACCTTTGCCAGCGTTAAATGACAAATTGGCCTGTGACCGTAAATGTTGTTTGACAAACTGTATTTTCTTTGTATCATCATAGTAATGAATGCTGCAACCACATTTTTAATTGTGTAGCTCTGGGGAATTTTGACCAAGGAATTTTCCGAGGATGTTGCCAGGACTCGAGGGTCTGAGCTTTAGGGAGACGTTGAGTAGGGACTCTATTCTTTGGAGTGCAGGAGGATGAGGGTTGATCATATAGAGGTGTACAAAATCATGAGAGGAATAGATCAGGTAGATGCACAGAGTCTCTTGTGCAGAGTGGGTGAATCGAGGACCAGAGGACATAGGTTTAAGGTGAAGGCGAAAAGATTGAATAGGAATCTGAGGGGATAAAATTTTCACACAAAGGGTGTGGGTGTATGCAGCAAGCTGCCAGAGGAGGTAGTTGAGGCAGGGACTATTGCAGTGTTTAAGAATAAATTAGATGGGTACATGGATAGGACAGGTTTGGAGGGATATGGGACAAACAGGTGGGACCAGTGTAGCTGGGACATGTTGGCCAGTGTGGGCAAGTTGGGCTGAAGGGCCTGTTCCCACACTGTTTCACTCTGTGACTCTATGGCCCTTACTAATCAAATCAGAGTCTAACAGCGTGGAAGCAGGCCCTTCGGCCCAACTTGCGCATACCGGCACTACGCACTACGGCACCAACGTGTCTGCATTATTGGATCACTGTAAACTTGGATACACATCAACCGAGTCTTAGCTTAGTTTAGCTTAGAGCTCATAGATACAGCGCAGTAGTAACAGCCCTTCAGCCCACCGAGTCCGCACCGACCAGCGATCCCCGCACCCTGACATTGTCCTACACGCACAAGAAACAAATTACAATTTTACCAAGCCAATAAGCCAGCAAACCTGTACGTCTTTGGAGTGTGGGAGGAAACCGGAGTACCCGGAGAAAACCCGTGCAGTTCACGGGGAGAACGTACAAACAGCATCTGTAGTCAGGATTGAACCCGGCCTCTGCATTGTGAGGCAGCAAATCTACCGATGCATCATTGATGCAGACTGTAATATTGTGTCGCTCACCATCATCTGCCCACCTCTCCCAACTGCCGACCAATTCATGTGTGAGAGAAAAATATAGGGAGAAAATACATGGGGAATGAGTCTGATGGGATTGCTCAGAAAACTGGCATAAACTCCATGGGCCCAAATGCCCCCCTTCTATGTCAAGGAAATATGAAGTATAAAATGCTACTGTCTCTTTTTTTTTCTCAAGACATTCTTAATATACAAAAACATGAGAGGAATAGATCGGGTAAATGCACAGAATCTCTTACCCGGAGTAGGGGAATCAAGAACTGGAGGACATAGATTTAAGGCGAGGAACTGGAGTAGGAACTTGAGGGATAACTTTATCACACAAAGGGTGGTGGGTGTATGGAATGAGCTGCCAGAGGAGGAAGTTGAGGCAGGTACTATTGCGACATTTAAGAAGCATTTAGACAGGTATAAGGACAGGACAGTTTTAGAGATATTGGGGCCAAACGCAGGCAGGCGGGACTAGTGTAGTAGGGACATGTTAGCCAGTGTGGGCATGTTGGGCTGAAGGCCTGTTTCCAAGCTGAAAGACGATGACTTTTCTTCACATGACATATTTACATAGGCATCACTATCATACTCCTCTGGAGTTTGACAAGCTATGCCTTGAACTCATCAATGTGGTTGTAGACTCAAAACAGGTCCTAAGAGGGATCATTTTACTGACAGTAGACTATCAGCAGATAGATTACATAACTTTCCCACAGGACCATTATAACTGCGCTCATTCCCTGACAGCAACTAAATAGTTCACCATGTTATCTCTGTTTGCTTTGTTCTTATCTTCTCCCAGCTCACAATGATTTATTCTGCATGTTCCTTGATCTCCATCCCCTTTTCACGCTCCACTTCCTTATCTATGTATCTCCCTCTCCCCTCACATCAGTCTGAAGAAGGGTATCGACCCATAACGTCACTCATTCCTTCTCTACAGAGATTCTGCCTGTCCCGCTTAGTTACTCCAGCATTTTACATAGAAATGTAGAAATATAGAAAATATATTTGGCCCTTCGAGCCAGCACCTCCATTCATTCTGATCATGGCAGATCATCCCACAATCAGTAACCCGTGCCAGCCTTCTCCACTTATCCGTTGATTCCGCTAGCCCCTAGAGCTCTATCTAACTCTCTTTTAAATCCATTCAATGAATTGGCCTTCCACTGCCTTCTGTGACAGAGAATTCCACAAATTCACAACTCTCTGGTTGAAAACTTTTTTTCTCATGTCAGTTTTAAATGGCTTCCCTTTTATTCTTAGACTATGTCCCCTGGTTCTGGACTCCCCCAACATCGGGAACATTTTTTCCTGCATTTAGCTTGTCTAGTACTTTTATAATTTTATAAGTTTCTATAAGATCCCCTCTCATCCTTTTAAATTCCAGTGAATTACAAGCCCAGTCTTACCAATCTTTCCTCATAAGAGAGTCCCGCCATCCAAGGGATTAACCTCGTGAGCCTACGCTACACTGCCTCAATAGCAAAGATGTCCTTCCTCAAATTAGGAGACCAAACTGTACACAATACTCCAGATGTGGTCCTCCCCAGGACGCTGTACACACCTGCAGAAGGACCTCTTTACTCCTATTCTCAAATCCTGTTGTGTTATGAAGGCCAACATACCATTAGCTTTCTTCACTGCCTGTTGTACCTGTATGTTACTTTCAGTGACTGGTATACAAGGACACCCAGGTCTCGTTGCACTTCCCTTTTTCCTAATCTGACACCATTGAAATAATAATCTGCCTCCTTGTTCTTACCGCCAAAGTGGATAACTTCACATTTAACTACATTATACTGCATCTTGCATGCAGCTGCCCACTCACTCAACCTGTCCAAGTCTCCTTGCGAGCTCCCAGCGTCCTCTTCACATTTCACTCTGCCTCCCACCTTCGTGTCATCTACAAATTTGCTTAGTGTTACTTTTTATTCCATCATCTAAATCATTAATATATATTGTAAATAGTTGTGTGCCCCAGCCCCGCGCCTTGCGGCACTCCACTCGCCACTGCCTGCCATTCTGACAGGGACCCGTTTATTCCTACTCTTTGGTTCTTGTCTGCCAACCAATTCTCTATCCATGTCAATACCCTACCCCAAATACCATGTGCTCTAATTTTGCCCACTAATCTCTGTGTGGGACCTTATCAAAGCTTTCTGAAATTCCAAATACACTACTTCCACTGGCTCTCTTTCATCCATTTTACTTGTCACATCCTGAAAACATTCCAGAAGATTAGTCAAGCAAGATTTCCCCTTCATAAATCCATGCTGACTTGGACCAATCCTTTTACTGCTATCCAAATGTGCCGATATTATTTCTTTAATGATTAACTCCAGCATCTTCCCCATCACCGATGTCGGGCTAACTGGTCTATAATTCCCTGTTTTCTCTCACGCTCTTATTCTTGAAAAGTGGGATAACATTGGCTACCATCCAATCCACTAGGAACTAATCCTAGAGCATTGGAAAATGATCACCAATGAGTCCGCGATTTCTAGAGCCACCTCCTTGAGACCCCTGGATTGCAGACAATCAGGCCCTGGAGATTTATCAGCTTTCAGTCCCATCAGTCTCCCAATACTATTATTTCTCGACTAATGCCAAATTTCTTTCAGTTCCTCTGTCTCCCTAGATGCTCTGTCCTCTAGTACATCTGGGAGATTGTTCTGTTCACAGTACCTGTTCAACTTTTCTGCCATGTCTTGTTCATCATTATAATTACACCTGTTCTTCTGCCTTCAAGGGACCCATGTTTGTCTTTACTAATCTGTTTTGCTTAACATACCTAAAGAAGCTTTTGCTATCCTTCTTTATATTCTTGGCCAGCTTATCTTCGTACTTCTTCTTTTCAGCCTGTATTGCCCTTTTTGTTATCTTTTGTTGTCCTTTGCAAGTTACCCAATCCTCTGGCTTCCCGCTACTCTTTGCTTATGTTTATACATCTTTTCTTTTAGTTTTATTCCATCCCTAACTTCCCGTATGTCAGCCATGGTTGCCTCTTACTCCCCTTAGAAATCGTTCTCCCCTTTGGAATGAAGTTATCCTGCATCTTCTGGATTATGCACAGAAATTCCTGCCTTTGCTGTTCCACCGTCATTCCTGCTAGGATCCTTTTCCAGTCGACCTTGGCATCTCCTCTCTCATGCCTTCATAGCCTCCCTTTGTTCAACTGCAACACTGACACTTCTGATTTAACCTTCTCCCTCTGAAATTGCAGATTAAAACTTATCATATTATGGTCACTACCTCCCAGTGCTACCTCCTAGTCCTTTACCTTGAGTTCCCGTATCAAATCTGGTTCATTGGACAACACTAAATCCAGAATTGCATTCTCTCTGGTCGGCTCCAGTACAAGCTGCTCAAAGAATCCATCTCCAGAGGCACTCTACAAACTCCCTTTCTTGGGATCCAGAACCAACCTGATTTTCCAGTCTAGGTTGGGGGTTACCTGCATTATTGAAATCTCCCATAACCACAGTGGCATTACCTTTGTTACATGCCAATTTTAAACCTGCTGCAACTTGCACCCTATATCCAGCCTACTCTTTGGGCGCCTGTAAATAACTACCATAAGTGTCTTATTACCTTTACAATTCCTCAATTCTATCCACAGCGACTCTACATAGTCAGTCATAGAAACATAGAAACATAGAAACATGCAAAATAGGTGCAGGAGGAGGCCATTCAGCCCTTCGAGCCAACACCACCATTCATTGTGATCATGTCTGATCGTCCCCAATCAATAACCGTGCCTGCCTTCTCCCCATATCCCTTGATTTCCACTAGCCCCTAGAGCTCTATCTAACTATCTCTTAAATCCATCCAGTGATTTGGCCTCCACTTGCCCTCTGTGGCAGGAATTCCACAAATTCATAACTTTTCTCGGTGAAAACGTTTTTTTCTCACCTCAGTCTTGAATGGCCTCCCTTTATTCTAAGACTGTGGCCCCTGGTTCTGGACTCGCCCAACATTGGGAACATCTTTCCTGCATCTAGCTTGTCCAGTCCTTTTATAATTTTATATGTTTCTATAAGATCCCCCCTCATCATTCTAAACTCCAGTGAATACAAGCCTAGTCTTTTCAATCACTCCCAGGGATCAATCTCGTGAACCTACGCGGCACTGCTTCAATCACAAGGATGTCCTTCCTCAAATTAAGAGACCAAAACTGTACACAATACTCCAGATGTGGTCTCACCAGAGCCCTATACAACTGCAGAAGAACAGCTTTACTACTATACTGAAATCCTCATGTTATGAAGGCCAACATTCCATTAGCTTCTTCACTGCTGCTGTACCTGCACGCCAACTTTCAGTGATCGGTGTACAGGACGCCCAGGTCTCGCTGCACCTTCCCCTTACCTAACCTAACCCCATTGAGATAATAATCTGCCCCCTTGTTTTTGCCGCCAAAGTGGATAACCTCACCTTTATCTATTTTATACTGTATCTGCCATGCATCTGCCCACTCGCTCAACCTGTCCAGGTTACCCTGCAACCTCCTAACACCCTCTCCACAGTTCACACTGCCACCCAGCTTTGTGTCATCCGCAAATTTGCTAGTGTTGCTCCTAATTCCCTCTTCCAAATCATTAATATATATGGTAAACAGTTGCGGCCCCAACACCGAGCCTTGCGGCACTCCACTCACCACTGCCTGCCATTCTGAAAAGGACCCGTTCACTCCTACTCTTTGCTTCCTGTCTGCCAACCAATTTTCCTATCCATGTCAAACACCCTACCCCAATACCATGTGCTCTAATTTTAGTCACCAGTCTCCCATGCGGGACCTTATCAGCACTTTCTGAAAGTCTAGATACACTACATACAGTCCCTATGTCACCCCTCGCAAGGGACTGAATTTCATCCCTCACCAACAGAGCTACCCCACCTCCTCTGCCCACCTGCCTGTCCTTTCTAAAGGACACATAACCCTGAATATTCAGTTCCAATGCCAATTCTATCAGTAATCCCCACAATGTCATATCTACCAATCTCTAACTGAGCCTCAAGCTCATCCACTTTACTTCTTATACATTCATATATAATACTTTTACTCCATTACTCACCTCACCTTTTACATCGATTCCTATTTCACTTGGCCATACTATCCTATCCCTTCGTGAGCTTTCTATCGCATTAATTCGGGTGTCTTTCTTAACAGTTCCTATACTCTCTTTCCCTTTAAATCCATCCTTGTATTTACAATTTGTCTCCACCAACCCTCCCCACTATACAATTTCAACCCACCCGTGTAGCACCCGCGTAGCAGTGTCTATCTAGCAGTTTACCTTCACTGCCTCAAATACATTTGCAGCTAGGAGCAATTTGTTTGTGTAAATGTTGCTAACAAGACCAGCATTGTTGCTCACATATCTATACCTATACAATGGTGATGAGATGTCTTCTAGTATCTGTGCAGTCCTTTATGGAAAAGGCACTTTAATAAATGCTCAGTAAATTTACAAACAACAGTAAACGATTACTGTGAACTGCTGGATTGACTTCCAATGCACAATATTCCCCATTACACCAACCTGTTTTGTTATTATGCTATTACAGATACATTAGCTTTTCACAAACCAAGGGTCAGCATTTCATCACATTCACATTGATCACATTTATTTTACCATAATCACGCAAATCACATTCCTGACCATCTGGATCACAAAACTCAGGGCTGTAATTAATTTAGAGCAGTCAGTTACTGCAATAAACTATCATCCATTTGGTTCAGTAATGGCTTTTGATATTCTTTACTCGTCCAGAAAATCTCCTCCCAAATTGCAATCGTACCAGTTTCCCTACCCATGTAAAATGTAATAATCTTAAAAGTGTGGATATCATTGTAAATAGTAAGATTAAACGAGAACAAACCAGTTTGAAGTTTGATCTTTTATTTTATGAGGAGTCGAGTTGAGGGACTCACGTGAATAGAAGCCCGTTACAGCCGTTGGTGCGTCAATCTTCAAAGCAGCGGAATGAATTCACAGCTAACAATGACCGAAGTATAACGGTAAGATGATAAAACTAGAACTACCCCAGATGAGATTATGAGGGTGGGAGCGGAGGGCACGTAGTCCCTCAACTCGACTCCTCATAAAATAAAGATCAAAACTTCAACTGGTAAGTTCTCGTTTAATCTTACTATTTTACTTCGGAGTCACGTGAGTGACTACGTGAAGACTTCAAAGCACTGTGAATTCACGCCGCAGACTCAAATCCGACGTTCACACTGCCTGGATTGACTCAAAAGTCGTTAACAATCAATCATGCATCAGTAATACATTTGTTAAATGGAATAACAGTTTTATTTACAAACAGATCATAACAAACCCCTCTAACTCAGGGGAAAAATGTAACAGTACTGACACCCAGAATCAGCAAACACCCCGAGCCTTGAAATTCGGCTTGTGACAAAACCTCTGAAAATTAGCTCACTGGACCATTCCTGCGCCGCGAGGACCTTGCAATAGTTTGCACCGACACCTTACTGTGTGGTTTTTTGTGACTAATAAACAAAGCCAACTCTGTTCCTCTCAGAGGTTTAGTAATCTCAATGTAAAGAGATAAATGTGAGACTATACAGAAGCGATCATCTGCGGGGTATGCTGAAAACACCATCTTACATCCTGTCATGCCTCTTTTATTATGTTTAAGCAAATCATAGATATAAAATATAATGGCATCAGCCGACACATGCATTCTATCTAGCCGTAGCTTTTGCAATGTTTGTACACGTTGGGCTGAAACCAACACCAGAAGCATGACCACCTTCATAGTTACTTTGGCTATAGATAGGCTTGTAAACCGGAGCCCACTGGCGAAGAAGCATAAAAAACCTCACTCACATTGCAAATACCGGCATACCTGAGTTTAGGAGGATTAGAATTGAAACTCCCTTCATGAATCGTGAACTAAAACGGATGTGTCCCTACTGGTATGCAATTCTGCATTCATAGGTAAATAAGAAGACAGAGCACTCCTGGCTGAATTAATTGCACTGTAACTTAATTTTATTTTTATTTTTTGGTCAAAATAAAGAGTTGACAAACTCCAATACATCCGTGATCCCTGACGTGTGGTATACAATATCCTGCTGTAGGCAGAATTGCTCCCACTTCCTTATATAGGTTGATATATTGCTGCTGTGTACTATCCCTGCAGGGGCCGACGTGAGAACATCCACCGTCCGATGAGACAGTCCTCTCCCCAGGTATGGCCTCCTTATAATCTAAAAAATTAAACAGATCCAATACGATCCTATAAAGGATGTTGATCCCCAGTGACTGGATTTACCAGTAGATTTTTATTCTTGGGCATAAGCATGTAAGGCTCCCTAGCCATTTGTAATACAACGGGAAACCATGCTCGTGTAGGCCAATCTGGCACTACCAATACCCCTGAAGCGGAGTCCCCTCCTTGATCTTTTGCAAACATCTGCTGATGAGACAGAATGAAGGAAATACATACACAAACATTCCTCCCCCAATGCAGCGAAAATGCATCCACTGGTTGCTACTGCCCCAGCATCTGGTTACCATGAAACATAATCTAGGTAACTGATGATTTAATCGAGATGCAAACAAGTCAATATCTGGCAATGCATACTGATCAATCATTTGGTTAAACACATCCTGATTTAACATCCATTCAATGT
Organism: Okamejei kenojei; assembly: GCA_035221665.1. NCBI lineage: Eukaryota > Metazoa > Chordata > Chondrichthyes > Rajiformes > Rajidae > Okamejei > Okamejei kenojei. Next base: position 35,491,821 of record CM069152.1, on the reverse strand, counting down.
TGTCATTAACTGACGTGACCTCTTCCTGGCAAATAAAGTGCTGAAAGCCAGATATTTTTGGTCAATACACCAGCTCCAAATCTGGTTAGCCTGTCTTATCACAAGACTGTGACTTAACTCCACCCATGTGGTTTACATATGCCACTGCTGTGGTGTATGTGAATCTGAGCTGCACATGCAGATCCCTACCTTGTAGAACAATAAGCTTTGGGCCCATACCAGGTGCCCAACAACTCTAATAATCAGTCCCTCTTAATTGAGGAAGCGATGCCTCCATCACATTCCATCTGCCTCCACAACTAGAAGACATATCTGTTGCACACCAACCCAGTGCACTCACATTTAGGTCTGTAATATCAGTGACGGTGATTCCACGAAACCTTCCTTAAATTTTTTTGAAACATTGTACTATCCACCATTGTATGTCAGCAATCGCCCCAGCTGACAACTGCATAGGCCTATCAAAAATAGCCCTTTGTATTCTCAGTGCCTGTTCCTTTGATGGTTGTAATTGTTGATAATGCAGAGGAACAATACTGCACAGCTCGAAAAGCTGCAACAACTTCCCAATAAAATTGGCTACTTGTCTAATCAAAGGCCGTTGTTCTCCAACGTGATTAACACAGTCCTCAATTAACTGATTCAATTTATCCCTGGGCAAAGTTACCAACATGTGATTGGAAATTAATGGTATAATATCTCCCAGATAATCAATAATTTGGACTGGTGATAATTTAGATTTACCTGGGTGAATAACAAATCCCATTTGTTCAAAAATGATTTTAAACAACTGAAACTGATTGATTGAGTTTCAGCATGAGTCTTTCCAACAATCAGAAATCATCTAAATAGGCCATTACCACATGCCCCTGAGCTCTAAGCAATGCTAACACAGGTTTTTACCAATTTAGTAAATAATCTAGGAGCTGAAGTTAATCCATTCGGCAATTGTCCTGAATTGCCACAGCTCATTCATCCAAATAAATTTCAAATATCTTCTATCATCACCACGAATAGACACTGCGTAATATGCATTCTTTAAAATCAATGGTTGCCATATAATACCCTTTGGACACTAGATGTTTGCCCGTGGTAAAGTTCTCCATTTTGAAATGCCTATAACAACAAATTTGGTCAAAATTCGATAAATCCAGAATAATTCTACATCCCCCAGTCTTTTTAGATCTGGGAAATATACTTGACAGAAATTGTTGACTTTGATAGACAGAAGGCTCAATTACCCCTTCTTATGTAACGACTGAATCTCTGCTTGAATAAGCACATTTTCCTCATCTGAAAATAAGTTTACTACTAGGAAAATGTTGACTAGGTAGACTGTCCTTATAGTAAAATCCAATTTTTCACCCCTTCAGTACACTAAGTATGAACAAATCTGATGTCAACTGCTGCCATTGTTTGAGAAACAATTTTTACCTTCCCCAATTTGAACAGGAACATCAGTTAATTCATTGTCTGTCAATGGTATATTCCTTACCAGCATCTTTCCTTGCGGCCTTGTTCTCCTCGACTCTTGTAGAGAACCTTTTTTGCCTTGCTTCCAGGCTGGGCTTAATGAAAGCCATGGTTATAACAACCTCATAACAGTCTTTGACCCTTTTTGCAAAATTACACCAAACAACAGATTTCGTGGTGGTGGTACACTGGTTTCAAAATGCATTACAAAGGAGTTCCAGTTCATCCTGCTGTGCTTCAACCATATCATTTTGTATCAATTACTTTCACCACAGCTGTAATACCTGCTGACAACAGTTTAAGCACTTTTTAAAACTTCATCTCCTGGGCCCTAGCAGGTAAACCCATCTATGACCAAATTTGGTGACTAACCACCGGTACTTCAGGAGATCTCAATTAACAGGAGCTTTATAGTTTTTTGCTACTTCATCCATAGCTAGCTCCTGTAACTGGTGGAGAGCATATACTGAATGGCTTCAGCCAATTCTACATCAATCGCCTTTCCTGCCTCTCTATACTCAGCAAACTTCCCAGCAATGTTTCGGAATTACCTCCCACCGAACACCTTTACTGCTCTCCCCCAGCAAACTGCCCTGATAGAACATCCTCCTCACAAGGGCAGGATAGTTTCTGCAGCCCTGAAACAGGTGCTGCTAGCACAAGCTCTCCATCAGCCTGGCTTGGCATCACTCCTCCTCACGTAGCTGGAACATCCTCCTCACAGGCAGGATAGTTCTGCAGCCCTGAAACAGGTGCTGCTAGCCCAAGCTCTCCATCAGCCTGGCTTGGGCATCACTCCTCCTCACGGAGCTGGAACATCCTCCTCACAGGCAGGATAGTTCTGCAGCCCTGAAACAGGTGCTGCTAGCACAAGCTCTCCATCAGCCTGGCTTGGGCACCACTCCTCCCCCACGGAAGCTGGTCCCTGTCGAGCATTCTTTTGAAATAGAATCTCAACGTGGAGGGAGAGCCGTGAGCAAACGGACTCTCCTATGGAGGGTATAACCTCCAGGCCGACTCATTTACGGGCCACAGAGACTTGCCAGTGGCCTTCCGCCCTATGTGCAAGCCTCCACTGCCCCCGCGGCAGTGGGTCCGCAACCACTGGCTGTGTAGCCAGCACCGGACCAGGTGTACCAGACGGGCCTCCATCCTCAACACTCTCCTGCACTTTTACCTTTCTACCCCCGGAGCGCCTCGCCGACACCTTTTCCCTTTCTGCAACGTATCTACAAAAACTCCCAACCGTCGCAGAAAAAGACCTGTGGTAAAAGTATTTCAACAAACCTTACCTCGTTTCAACTTGTTAACGAAAAACTGCAGATGCTGGAGAAAAAATGGAGGGTGAAGCCTGAAGAAGGGTCACAGACCCGAAACGCATCGCCCATCTGCTTCGCTCCTTAGATGCCGCTGCACCCGGCTGAAAATTCTCCATTTCCTGTAACCCGCGGTTTAAACTTACCGCTCGGAGGTGCGGCTGCTGCTCCCCCCCGTCTGCACCAGCGTCTGACGTCATGACGCACCAACGGATGTACGGGCTTCTATTCACGTAGTCACTCACGTGGACTCGAAGTAAATTGCATCCACTGGTCCACAAAAGATTGCAATGGCAAAAAAATCTATATTTGTTGTCATTATGAATATTCAAAAGAAGAGCATTTTGAATTGATCCAGTGCCAATTGAAATATACTCAAGAACTGATGCACGGCGCTTGAATATGTCAGGGTAGAGAGAAATGCGGATTTATGCTTCAAATTCTACCTGTTTCTCGACTCTGACATTTCCATCAAGGCTGAGGGGGTGAAAGGGGAAAAGAAATTCCCCTCAAAGCTTGCATTATCAAGTCTATACCATCTTGTCTCTTTAACCTTAACCTTGAACTCCAGTTCATGGCATCAATCACTCCAACAACCACTCCATTCAGGAAGTGCAGCGCCTGCTGCAGTCCGTCTGTTCTTTTCCATTTTTTTTGTTTTCTTTTGTCTTGTTGCACATTTGTTTTAGTTTACTTTTAGTGTGGGGGGTGGAGGGAAACCTGTTTAGTCTTTTGCTTCGGGGGTTGCAACCCTTTTTCTTTGTCGTATATCCCAGTGTCGTCTGCGCTGGGCTATTGGCGGAGCGGGCGGCCTCCAAACTGGGAGACCTCGAGGCTCCGGAGGCAGAGCCAAGACTCACCATCGCGAAGCTGGTCCGACCGGGGCTTGTGGTGGCGCTGCGGCTGCGGCTGGCGGCCCGGCTTTGGGAGCTCGGAGGCTTTCGGCCATGGGCCAGTGGACGGACAACATCGGGAGCTCGCAGTCCCAGGTTGGTGGACGATTCTCTGGAACTCCCGCAACAACTGGCTTTGTCCGCTTGGACTGTACGAAGCTTACCTCCTCTGGGCAGCTCATCCATATACCCACACCCTTGAGGTACAAGGTTGCCCCACAGGTTAAAGGTTCAATGTTTCAATGGTTGAATGGTACAAATGGTTGAATGGTTGAATGGTTGAAAGGTTCAAAGATGCGTTGTTTTTCATCTATGCAATTGCAGAGTGAAAATTATTTTTGCACGTATTTACACATGCTGTGCCGCCATCTTTTCACCGTTTATTCACCATCCAAATTCTGGTTCAGGTCCACGCGATGGATTGTACTGGAACAGTTCCGTAAACAACAGCTCTCTCCTTTTCTTCCTTGCCCGGCCATCTTTGCATACAGGCGCTTACTGCATCTTAGACCTTGAAGGCATTACCCCAGTCCTACCAGCCCAGGCTACGTTAATTAAATCTTGTGAAAATAATGTCGGCATCTCTTCCCTTATGCTGTGTGAGGAATGTATTCTTCTGGAATATTCATAAATATTGATCACTTGGGTTGATGGGGGCCTGTTTCCATGCTGCATGACTCCATGACTATGATATAAGATATTCCAGTCTGTAAGAAAACTTAAACACAAAAAAGATTCTTAAGGAATGACAGATGCAATGAATTTTAGGATCACAGTTCGCCTGTTTCCTGCTCATCACGCAGTCCACTTATTCTGCTCACCTCTCAACTTAGTTGTAAAATGCTTTCACATCTGTGTTAAATGCATGTGCACAGCAAGAGGGATATGCCTGCTGATCAGATCGCAACTGTGAGTGAGACTTGAAAACCAACGACAGAGAAGAGGAAGGTTAATGTGTTTGGCCATTGGATAATTGGATAGAAAACCGTTTGAAGCTGAATGGTCTTAAAAATGAAGAGAAGAAAGTGGAAAATAAAAACAGGAAAAATGGCAGCTGGTGATTTGTGCATTAAGGGCCTGTCCCACTGCCGATGTTCTCGGTGACTTGCCGGGTTCATTGACTGCGTATAGTGGTCGCGAAAGATTTTTGATATTTCAAAATCCAGCGGCTGACAAATAAAATGGTTGCGACATTTGAGTAAAACACCGAGGTCAATACATATTCACGCCACGTTACGCCACATCACGCCGCGACTTTTTCTTGTGAACGTATTACGTCAGTCATTGATGAAACAACAATTCCGTGGGAAGGCCTTTAGTTTCTCGTGGTACCCATACAATCCTCACACATGAGAACAAAACAAACAACCTGATTTTCACCCTGCAAAGAGCTGAAATTCTCTCTTCATAATTATAGAATGTAATTTTTCCTAATCGAATGACTGCATTCTTCTACATTGAAAAATGGTCATGGCCTGCTATTTTCTCTCTTAAAACCTATCAAAAAAGCATCTCCTCCATTCCACAGGTTGGCAATCGTCCTGAATGATATCCTGATTCTCCACTATTTCCCCTGACAAATGGGGAGAGGTTGCTCCCTCTTGGAGCCTGAAGCATTTGCTAATGATTTAGATGTCTTTGTTACATGGCTTTGAAGGGGGTCTGGAATGGGTATTGGCAATTTGAGTATTGTTATAAATATCTCCGCTTGATATCAATTCAGCCAGACGGAGATCCACAAGTATGTGGTCAGACGTGTATTGGCAAGGCAGAGAGTTTTTGTATGTCTTATCATTTGAATGCTCTTTCTACGCAAACCAAACAAATTGCAAACGGGCAGGTCCATTTATAATATATGACTCTTGGTCAATTAGGGATTCATTTGCCGCTTCAGTATTGGTGAGAGTTTTGGAAGGTTATCGTTCATGGTCAACTACTAATCATGCCCAACAGTGACCGTTTGCACAATACAATCATTCTGGCAAGGCTTTACATCTTGTTTACAGATGAGATCCATCTGTGGGAAATCTAGGCTCTGGGGCAAACTTGCTGCAGAAGTCGTCACTTAATACTAGAAGCCTGGGAAACAGCCTGCCTGGCTGTGAAAATATCAACTTTGTCCCTACAGTGAACTGCAGTCACCAAGTTGTCCTATGCCAGCAATAGCAGTCGAGGGACCAAGAGAAAAAGGAGCTGATGGGATACTATACTTCGCTTGGGCAGCTCAAAACCCACGTTGTATGATTTTGATTTTCTTAACTTCAAGTTACTCCTGCATTCTCTTCTCTAACCATCCATCCCACCCCAGTTGTACCAGCTTCAATGTCGTTTGTCCAGTCTATTGTCTGTACTCGTTTTCTCACCTATCAAAACAGCTAACAATGACCTGTTTCATGTATCATTGTACTTTTTGCATATCTTTCATTCATTTGTGCTATATCTCTCCAATAACGTCTATATCTCTTTTAGCCCTTTCCCTGGACTCCAGTCTGAAGAAGGGTCTCGACCGAAACGTCACCTATTCCTTTTCGCAGAGATGCAGTTGACCCGCTGAGTTACTCCAGCTTTTTGTGTCTATCTGCTTGTTTAGACACATTTATCCGGTGTCTATTGTGCTTTGATTGTAGCCATTAGTATACAAACTGAAGGTCAGTAATGGAAAATTGGGATCAATTGTGTCTTTTATGGGTACTAAGAAGCTGTTGGATGTTATGTAAACAATTGCAAGGTGAACACGCTGCATGCCATTTTGATAAGGTGAACGCGCTGCGGGTTTTGAGGTTGAGGCAGATACGATAGTGTATTTTATGGGCTTTTGATGGGCATATGGTATCTGCAGGGAATGGTGTGGATTGATCCCGATGTTGGCGGAACAGTTTAAGGGTAGGGGGAAGTCTGTTAGGACCGAGGATGAGAAGATAATTTTTCACAAGAGGATGGTTGAGTCTGTGGGAAGTCTCTGCCACAGAAGGTAAGTTGAGCCAGTTCATTGGCTATATTTAGAGGGAGTTAGATGTGGCCCTTGGGGCTAAAAGGGATCGGGGGTATGGAGAGAAGCAGGTAACAGGATACTGAGTTGGATGATCAGTCCGATCATTTAATGTATGGCGGTGCAGGCTCGAAGGGCAATGGCCTGCTCCTGCTCCTAATTTTCTATGATTCTATGTGGATAACACACAAGTCGATAAGAGATGGTGTTGACGGTCAATGTTTGGCACAGATATGAGTAGTTTTAGTTTGGTTTTGCTTAGATTCAGTTTTTACTTTGGAGATAACAGGGTGGGAAATAGGCCTTCGACCCACTGAGTCCATGCTGCCAGTGATCCCTGTACCACTGGCATGATCAACTCGCCAGGGTCAATGTAAGTTTGTACCAGTACCAAATTACCTACAAACCTGCACGTCTTTTGGAGTGTGGGAGGTCACTGAAACACCCGGGGGAAACGACCAGTCACGGGGTGACCGTTCAAACTCCGTAAAGGCAGCACATTAGACAAGGATTCAAACTCGCGGTCTTCTGCACTGTAAGGCAGCAGCTACCGCTGTGCACCGTGATCCCACCTGTGCTTGTTTTACCGATCTCATACACCCCTTATACCATAAAAACACCCCAGAAACATATCAATCTAACATTAAAACACCATATTAAATTCAACCCCACCTTTCACCTTTCACATTTTCCCCCCCCTT